>VWZL01002954.1:771931-825620 GCA_013396915.1 Stercorarius parasiticus | reverse complement strand
TTTGGGTTGATGGCAAGTTGAACTGGAGTCAACAGTGTGCCCTGGGAGCCCAAAGGGCCAGCTGTGTCCTGGGGTGCATCAAGCATGGCATCATGAGCCGGGAAAGGGAGGGGATTGATGCTACACTGGTGTGGCCTCACCTCGAGTGCTGTGTGCAGCTTTGGGCACCTCAATACAAGAAGGACATCAAACTATGAGAGTGTGTCCAGAGGAGGGCGACCAAGATGGTGAAAGGCCTCGAGGGCACGACTTACAAGCAGTGGCTGAGATCACTTGGCTTGTTCAGCCTGGAGAAGGCTGAGGGGTGACCTCATGGCAGCCTGCACCTTCCTTAAGGGGGGCAGCAGAGGGGGAGGTGCTGATCTTTCGCTGGTGACCAGTGAAAGGACACGAGGAAATGGAATGAAGCTGCACCAGGGGAAGTTCAGGTTGAACTTTAGGAAAAGGCTCTTCACTGAGAGGGTGGTTGGTCCTTGGAACAGGCTTCCCCAGGAAGTGGTCATGGCACCAAGCCTGTCGGAGGTCAAGGAGCGTCTGAAGGATGCTCTTAGTCATATGGTTTATTTTTAGGTAGTCCTGCAAGGAGCAGGGAGTTGGACTTGATGATCCTTATGGTGGGTCCCTTCCAACTTGAGATATTCTGTGATTCTATATTAAATACAAAGAATAAATGCAGAAATAGTTACAGACATAGATGTTTGGAGTCTTGGCTAGAAAACTGATTAAAATGTGTCTCCCAGCTGGGTACTAAATGAAATATATTCATTGCAAAGTTGTGTACTTTTAGTCTGGCTTTTTTCCTACTTTTCCTGTTAACCTGGTGGATGTCCTGTTTTCATTCTTTTCCTTCCTCTCTAGCAAAAGGTGGGAATTGTAAATATCATTGTGCCAGTTCACCATCTCTTGCTAATATGTCATTGCTATTCTGAGATAGAAGCAGGCTGGTGTTTAAGTTGGCATATGTTAGAAAAAGAAAGACTCTGAGCATGAATATTCACCAGATTTTCAAAAGTGACTTAACTGGCTCTAAGTTTAGTGGGTGCACTGACCACCAGAATTTTATTCATGGCATTCCAAGGAGACTCCTACGAAGTCCAGAAGACAAAACTTGATATAAGCAAGCTAGAGTAGACTTCATTGTGGTAATTGTTGAGTTAGGTCTACTTCTGTGAGTCATAAAAATGAGTTTACCCTTTATTTTCCCCTCATAGGTCATCTTTATCTTCTAGTGTTATGAGCAACAAGTCATGATTTCATTAAAATTTAATAAAATATTGTTATCAGAAAGAGTTAGTTAAGAACCATAGTCTGCTAAACTTTTTCAGATTGAATAAAATGTGAAGAAGATAACATACGAAGTATTTTTGGTTTTTCCTAGTGAGTTCATCTCTGACCAGAGAGGATAATTATTTCACTCAAAAAAATGTTTTGCTCAAAGATTTTGTGTTTAACTTTCAAACCCGTCCTTTCTAGCATTGGGAGCATTTAGATCTCTTGCCATGTTGAATGCTTACAGGTCTTGAAGCATGTTGGCTGATAACAGAATCATATTAAGATGTCTGAGCTGTGTAAATATCAGTAGAACTTTCAGCATTTGGAGTGCTCTTCTCTTTTTCCCCTTAAATGGACTTCTGTAATACTTTGAGGACCAATGCTTGCTGGAGGGAGAGTACTGACTTTCAAAGGAGAAATGTACTAAGTAAACGGCAGGCTTGCAGCCATTATTATTAAAGTACTTTAGTTTGTTAACAGAGCTGTCTGCAGTGTCAAATTAAAAAAATAGTTGGCTTACAGCCATAATGAATTCTGTTGCCTTGTCTGTATATAGCATGCATGAGCTTTTTTTGTTTTAAAAAGAGCCTTTTTTATTATATGCCCTCTAAATGTCTGAAGCTTATCCCAGAAATACATACTACCCCTTGACACAAACAAACACCAGCTTTTTGCCTTCACTATTATCCGTGACTTCTTTCTGACACTAAACTGAATTATAAATTATTTTGGCTTTGCCATAGATGATAGTATATCTAGCATACTAAAAATAGTAATTGTACGACTGTGACTCAATTGAATTACAAAAGAATTTGTAACAATTTAGTATTCAAATAATGATCCTATGATCGCTGTCCTCTCTTGCAGTTGGAGAGGGCAGCAGCACGGGATGTGTAGCACTGATGATCCTTCCTGCTGTTTGTATGGACTGCAGACTTGGGGATGCTTATTCACTGATATGCTGCACTCTGCAGAGAGATGCAGACACACAAGTGCTATTTTGCATAGCTGCTTCTTTTAACCAAAAAGAAGGTCACGCATGGTCCAGGTTGGAACCGCAACAGGATGACAATAGGTGGGATGAGGAGAAAGCAGCTGGTATTATTTCATTAAATGTGAAGACAGTTATTTTTATGGAATAAGGTATTACAAGAATTGAGTACCTTTCCATATTTCATATTAGGATATTGTTGTTTTATTCTAACAAGTTTAATGTATAGTCTGTCATCTTTTGGTTTTGTTCCAGAATTGTAATGATTCCTCTTCCTCAGAGGGGAAAAAGTCAAACTTAATAATGTATAACTCTTGTAAACTGCATTCTTCTCGCAGTGGAGCTTGTTAATTGTATTCAGCATGAAAGTGCCACTCTGCAGATGCCTGTGCTTTCTTACTCGTGGCCATTGCAACTTTGCATGTTGTCAGCTCAGCACGTGGTAATTCCATGTTGTACATACACAACCCTAAGCGGAGCTTCTGCAATGTGAAACTTGCCTCCCCAAAAGGTGGTAGTTGTGAAAAGCAGCTCTGGCCTCCATTTTTTGCGGACAAGCAATGGACAACTCTGATTGTGAAAGAGAACCGAGTGTGCAATTTCGAAGCATTTCTTCAGAGCCTGTACCCAAAGACGCTGAAAATGTAAGTCCTGTTGGGGAAGGCCAGGCCACAGTGCTCTTTTCCTGCTTGAATGACTGCTCAATCCAGGAATAACTAATTCTCATCTCTTATAAAATTGGCTGCAGTATAGTTTTTGTAAGGGCTGTGAAATTCAGAGTTTACCTTTGTGCTCTTTTACTCTGCCTGTTGCTATTTTAAATTATATGTAAACCCGAAATTCCTCAATAGCCAGCTTCAGCCCATTCTGACATCTTTTCTATACACATTATAATTAGTATGAATTTAGGATCATCTGTTCAACCATTTCAAGCATTTCTGCTTCATTTACAGTAGCCATGATCCCCCTGTAACTTTCTGTGGCCACTGCAGACTTCATCAACTTTTGTGGAATGATTTATGTTAGCCACAGTTTTTTAAACAGGAGGCATATAATGATTATAATGTCTGCATAATTACTGGTTGCATTTTTGTTAACGATTAGCTTCAAAATCTATTGTCTAAGGCTTTTTGCATACCTTTCCTTCCCCTCCCTTAAGATGCAACTTGCCTCTCAAGAACTGGAAAGCCACTGAACGGCTCCAAAACTCTGCTCTAAGCAGCTGTTGTTCATCGATATAAAATGCTAGTCTCTCTGACTTTTTTCCTTCTGGAAGCCCATCTTGATCCCAGTTTACTCTGAGTAGTAGTTAATTCACAGGCTGGGTATCCAGCTGGGTCTCCCATACAGCTGGGTGTACTGGCTAATGAATTCTGCTTTGTTAAAACACAGTGATCAGTCAAGGGTCAAAACCCAAACTCCAGGGATGAGACCAATTCAAATTCCGTGTTGTCTTGCTCACTTCCTAGACCAGATGTATCCCTCTGGATTAGAAATGTTGATTTGATTTTGTTATTTGCAAGCAGCAATTCTGTTTTGTTATGTTCCGTGATGGCCCCAGGGCTATTTGTGCTTTGCAGGAGCAGGTTAGTCATATCGGAGAGTAATTTGCAGTGGTTTTGGATAATGAGGAAGGATGATCTCACTGAAAAATCAGATTATGCTAATTGCTTAAAAAGTGAGGTTTTCTGCCTGTTTTCTGTCTGCATATAGGGGAAAAAACAATCATGGGCAGGAATTCAAGCTTTTGACTGATTACAGCACAGAAACTAAATGGCCCAAGATATTTTAGCATTTGTCTAAAGCTTCCCCTGAGAAATACCAGTTTTGTTGAACAAAATTTTTCGTGCAAACTTAAGTTCAGCGTCTGTAATTTATGAAGTTACCAGCCATGGGAAGAGTCTCACGGCCGCGCGTTACTGGCCACACAGAACAGCGGGGGCTCCCGACATTGCACCCCGGCGTCACAGTTCCCCGCCTGTCAGCTGAGCTGCAGGAGCTGACTGCGGGCCTGCTGGTGCTGTATCCCCGCTGCGGGACACAAAATGTCCTACATCTAAAAAATGCTATTTAAACTTTGTAATTAGACAGGCAGGAGTTCGTTATGCTTCGCTGAAGGGTACCTTAGACACCTTAGGCTGCTGCTAAGTTGAGGACATCTGGGAGTTTATCCTTACTTTAAATCTCCTGAGGAATTTTGCTTCCTTGTTTCTATTGATTGTTTTGGTGTTAAACAACTACTTTAGTTGGGTTTAACTTCAGTTTTCTTTTAACCAAAAGTTACCCTTTTAGGTATCAATTTTAAAAATTACTCCAAGCAGCTAGAGTTCTGAGTGTAATACCTTCTAGTTGTTGACTTGCTTCTTAAACATTATTCAGTTATTAACCATTTTTTGCTGTCAATATAAAAAGGCAGACCTTGTAGGAGGAATTCAATGGTTGCTATGTTTATGATGAAAGGAATTTAAAAAAAAGTATTCTATCACTGTGCTTTCCTTTTTATGGTTCTTGGGCTTATTTATCGATTATACGTTTATACATATTTGTTGAGTATACCTTCTGAAATGTATCTGATTGTCTTTGCAAATACTTAATGTTCATACATGGCTTTATTCTGAAAAGGAGGATAAATGGTTGTGTTTCTGAAATAAAGATTTCTACATAATTATGGATAGAACTGTTAATGCTTCTTATGCTTAAGTTGCTCCATTTGTTTTTGTAAGAACCCATTTTCAGTTGCTTGTAACTTTGCTAGGCTTCATCTTCTTGGGCTGGATGTCTGCAGGCTGAGCTCATATTCTGCTGTTAAAATGTAATCTAACTAGGTCAGTAATTTGATTTTCTCTAATATAATTAAGAGATTCTAACAGAGTTCACGGTTTTCCTCTAGAACTTGACATTTTGCTGAGGCGTTATCCTGAGATAAGGAATGCATCTCCTGCTGTCCTATCAATATTCACTCCAGTAAGCAGTCTGATAAGTCTCAGTATATGCTGCCTTAACAGAACCATAGCTAGCAACCAAATCCCCTGAAAGCTCAGCAGTGCTTGGCACGTTCATCACATCATGTTGTCCCAGAGCAGTGGATGTGCCACAGCACTGACTACGGCCTTCGCATGCGTTCCTGCAGCCACTCCGCTCCCCAACGCTCCAGAGCAGAGCTCCTTCTGTCCCAGCTCTCAGCCCTCGCTGGGCGGCTTCTTCCTGCCCCGCTTATCGAGGCATTTGGAAAGTAAGTTACAGTTGTGCCTGTGCACTAACCTCAAGGTTTGCAGCCTGCCCATGATTCAGTTTGGGCTTAGTGCATGATTTCGTACAGCAGAGTTCTACCCTTTCAGCCTTTTGGAGTGATTTTTGAAATCCACATTATAGGGACTTCAGAGATGCAAAGCCAAGCATCCAAACATTGGGAAAAGCCAGAGTAGTACACTTTTACCTAAATGAGCTGATACCATTTTTTCATGGGAGCTCTGATTCATTCAACACATGAAATAATGCTTTGCAAAACAGCTGAAGTGATGCCCTTCAGGCCGGCTCTCTATTAGACTTCTGTCTTGCTGACTCTTACGGTCTTGCTGTTAGTGAAGCTGAGTTTTGACCTGGAGAACTGAATTTTGTATTAATAAATAATTCTAGAAGAAACCCTTATTTACAATTCTAAAAAAAAAAAAAAATCTACTTTAGGCAAACTTTTGGCAAGTAATGGTGTGTTTGTCTTGTTTTGGATGTCAGCATTGTCAGCAAAGGCCAGATGTGCAGAAGCGGCCTCTGCAGCTGCCATGGAAACCAGCGGGACCTGCGCCTTGGGTAACAAGAACACTATGGAAATGCAAAGTACAACTATGCTTCATCTTCCAACATAGACATAGGAGATTCAGCGCTTACTGTTAAAATAGTTAAGAGATAATAAGGATAATAAACAGAACCACTGTAATTATTTATTGATGGTCAGCATCACGTGCTCTATTTATGAAGTCTTTGAACTTCATAATTCATGAATTTCATTTCTTCTGTTGATTTAAATTTGTGGTATTTATGTTGTTAACCTCTTGAGCTGTTCTTCCAGTGTGAATTAGGAAATATATTGAAACACTTTAAGGGTGTTTGTGAAACAAACAAACACAGATGCTGGCAGCATCTCAGTGCACCTTTGCATGACTGACATGGTGGCAAGGTTTAATTAAAGCACTGCCTCTTTGATACAGATGTATTTTGATGGTGTGAATATACACTGCTTTTTAAAAAGGGAAACAGATCGGAATCTAGTTTTTTTTCTTCATCAGCTTATCCCTTTCCACATGCGGATGTTTTTTGCGTGTCTTATTGTAAGGACAGGACTTCATCCTGGAAAGCAAAGTCTCTTCCTCTCTCTTTTCACAGTAAATCGCCGCAAGCAGCTGTATAGCTTTCAGCTGCAAGGAGTCCTCGATACGTTCTGTTGCTGGATGCATATCTTAAAAATGAGAACAGTCACTTATTCTGCTTCGTTTCGTCTCCTGGTTAGCATGCAATTTATGCTTTTTCACTTAAAAATAATTTAAAAAAAAGGTGGGGGGAATCTATTTTGACACAATTGAAAGAATGTTCTGATGTGACAAACTGGTGAAATCTTCCGTCCTTCAGGTAATTTGGAACTGTATGAGCTCATCTGAGTGTGAAACTTCATGTGTGAAGAGTTAGTTGGAAAGGTATACAGATCTTGTTTGGGGAAGAGAATTGTGTGGTTGTTTGGTTGTTGGTTGTTTTTTTAACAGCTTTAGTTACTTTGGGAGGGAAGACATAGCTACATCAGCTATTTTCAACATTAAAAGTGCTTATGGTTAAATGGGGACCTTTCCAACTCACCATTGAGACCACTTCTATTATACAGTGATCAGTTTTAACGGACGAGGCTGTTACATGGTTCCTATTGAGGTATTTGTTGTCTACATGTTATGGTTTGCCTGTTTATAAACATCAGTAGGGTATTCTGTGTTGGTGGCTGTAATAAATGCATTTAATCTCAAATTTTCAAAAGCTCCGTAGCCATTTTGACTCAATGCTTTAATCAAATTCAAAGTCTTGATAGTGAGAGTAATCAAACATTGATTTCTCTGATCGTATTTCTGTACAATGCATGTGAAGGTACGGTATTGAAACACGTATTATGTTCATTTTTCTATGCTGCATCCCCAAAAGTTTTGAACTTTTCCAAAATAAGTACACAGTACGGTAAAATCCACATTAAAATGAGCATTCGCTCTAATTTGAAGAGCCAGACCTCTTACAATTCACCTCCAATGGTCTCTACCCTTAAATTAATAATTTCACTTATTTAAATATTGATCATATTGCAGGTGTTAGGAGGAGAGATCATAAGCCCCAGCTCTCTGCTCCGCCTCCGTCTCTGTGTAACAGCCCGAGCAGTTTACCAGGCAACCATGTATATAATATATGTTTTATATACACCATGTATATAACCATGTATACAATAAGGTTTTGGGCTTTTTTCAATCTGGTGGTAGTTCCTGCCTTCTCCAAATGCAATGGGCCTCCTTTCTTCATCCACATGTTCTGAAAAAGTAATGTGTCTACAACACGCTCAGCTGCTTGACTCAGCCTGGCTTCCATCCAGCCAAATTTCGGAGGAATTTGTGGACACTGGAAATGTGTGCAAATGCAGTGGACACGGGCACGAAAGCAACCGGCAGCTCCTTATTGCCCAGCCGAGCAGCATCCCACCTCAGCTGCTGTGTTTCATAGTGCACGTGTGTTTGCATAAATCATACATTTAGGCTGGATAGATGCTTGCATGTGGTCCCTCTGGCAGTCACATAGTTGCTTGTGATAACGTGCCTCTCCCTGGCACTGGTTCTACCTCCTTGTGAGAACTTCATTAACCAGAGCTCTCTTGTCTGGGCATCTGTAGCTGATGTATGCTTCCCACTCTTGGGATTTTGGGTACGTTTTCTGGAGCCCTGAAGAGCCAAGCAAGGTTTTTGTATCTGTATAAACCCCTCCCTATTCCTGCGTCTCCACATTGTTCAAAATGTTCTTTAGACAAAAAGGGACAGGCTGTGACCTCAGCTAATGAATAAATCAGCTCCATCTGTCCGCCCAGAGATAGCCTTGTAGCACAGTAGGGCTTAAGGGCATATTTGTACTGCGCAGCATGGTTAAAAATATCTCAGCTGATTCCAAGTCATCTGGTGTGTTCATACAGCGCAACACAGTGTTACTGGCCTGGTGCTGGGCCAGGCCATAGGTAGCGGTGGCTTTGAGCAGGTCTGATGTGAGAGGGCATCCCTGGTGGCGCAGGCAGGTGTTCTCGCTGCTCGAGGCAGCTCGCGCGTTGCTGCGTGCGGCTGCATTGCTCGGCGTGCTGTGTCTGCTCAGGCACTAAACGGGCACAAAGCTGAGTGTTGGGTACTGCAGACACACTGTCCTGACCAAGGCATTACTAAGTGTGTGCTTCTGCTACTGTGGGCTTTTTTGGAATGGTTAAGAGATGCAGGCTAGGGAATTTTGCAACAGCTCTAAAATGGTATCTCACAGAATCATAGAATTGTCCAGGTTGGAAGGGACCTTTCAGATCATTGAGTCCAACTATCAACCCAACACTGCCCAAACCACGACTAACCCATGTCCCTCAGCACCATGTCTGCCCAACTTTTAAATACCTCCAGGGAGGGCGACTCCACCGCTTCCCTGGGCAGCCTGTTCCAATGCTTGACAGCCCTTTCGGTGTAGAAATTTTTCCTAATATCCATCCTAAACCTCCCACAGAATCACAGAATCGTAGGGTTGGAAGGGACCTCTGGAGATGATCCAGTCCAGCTCCCTGCCAGAGCAGGGTCACCCAGAGCAGATGGCACAGGAACGCGTCCAGGCGGGTTTGAATGTTTCCAGAGATGGAGACTCCACCACCTCTCTGGGCAGCCTGTGCCAGGGCTCTGCCACCCTCCCCTGGCGCAACTTGAGGCCGTTTCCTCTTGTTCGATCAAATCTACATAACCTTCAGCAAATTTCTTTGCCCTTACTCAGATGACAGGAGAGTTAGGCTACCTGGCTAGGTTTCCTTGAAGTGTTCTGAAGAGGAGCCATTTGAGTTCTGGGTGAAGCCTTTAAATTTGTATCTTCTAGTGGTTTGTCCGTGTTAGAAAATCTTTGATTGGTGTCCTCGTAACTGGGCTCTGATTCCCAGCATAAGCCAAGATTTCAGATCTGGTAGTTTGTTGACACTATAAAGGAGCTATCTCGCCATCATCACACTTGCATTCCTCAGCTCGTGCTAGAAGCAGGACTTGGTGGACTCCTTGTATCACTGCTTAATCCAACAGAAAAACAACCATGCAAAAAACCCCATCTTATCCCCTGGCCCCAAACCTTCCACTCCAAACCTGGGTATTTTCTTGCTGTTAGTAATTTGAACTGTCTCATAGAAGCTTTATAGCATTGCAGATGGTTGAAAGAAGGGTGCAGGACTACATGGCGAGAAGGAGAGAAAGCAGCGGGTGAGGATAGATGGAAGGGCCCAAGATCCCCTGCCAGGAGCAGCCAGGCTTGAGCTGGAAGAGCAGAGCTGAGGTGCCTTCCCCTATGACCAAAGTCAGGCACATTCCTTGTGTTGCGCCTTGCCAAAATAGTTCACATTGAGATGCTTTGTCTCCTTATAATATTTTTATATAATTTACTCCTGTCCCTGGATGTCTTTTTTTCCCCCCTATTTCTAATCTGTTTTTCTCACAGCGTCTCTCTGCTGCAGCATCTGTAATCTCCCTTGTCTTTGACGTCTCTTGGTATTTACACCAGTGGTGCTTTACTGATGCTTTAATCTCCTTGATGCAGTGTTTACATCATAGGATTTGCGTGCAGAACACCTTCGTTTTCCTCTTGCTCCCATGGTCTGTGTTATGGTGAAATAATTCACACGGGCATCCTGGTAGCGGGGAATTGGATCAGAGGGGTGTTTGGTGTGGAATGCAACTTCGTGTTTCTGGAAAGGCTTTTGGCAGACATGCTCCATCACACTGACCTCTTCTGTTCATTCCCCACGCGATCTTTTGACAGATCATTTACTCTGACTTTTACCCCAAATATGCAAAACTTTAATTATTATTTGTTTCAAGTTGCTGTAGTTTATTTTTAGTTTAAGCACATGCAAGTCCTGACATAATGAGCTACTTCCATAATTTTTCTTGCAAACCATTTTGCTTGAGCTGTGTGTATGATGAGAGGATAAAAAAAAAACCACCCCAGCTTTATTGTGTCCCCTGAAAAGGAGCTTTGCCAATTATTTCAATGGGAAAAAGAGCAGGCAGTGAAAGTCAGTGAAAAATAGGATTTAAGAGCGTGGTTCTCTGCCGGTGAGCGAGCCTGCTTAGGGTAGTGCTGTTTAGGGCAGTTGGCTGTTATTTACGTACTACTTGCACAGAAGTCATCAGGATACGGAAAGGCAAATTCTCAAAGGTTTTGCAGTTTTGAACTGTGAGATAAATAACTTGCCCCCCAAATATGTAGGTGTGTGTATATATATAATTTTTTTTTATATGAGCGAGATTGTGGCCTTTTTTGCATTGCTATTGGAAGAACATATTTTCTGTTTGTTGTTCTAAAAATGGCATCCAAAATATTACATGTTAACTTTTATCATTGAGGAAGGAATTTCTGTGTTCAGAATGTTATCTTTTATATGTATGTATATACATACACACACATACATGTCTGTAATTTATCTACAACTGACAGATGAGGATTGCTGTATATATTACTAAAATAACATGTGATTTCTTATTAGAGAAATTCTTTACAATGACAAAGACATGGATGCAGAATCAGGCTCATATTGACTATGTGTACAATTCATGAAACATATTTGTCTTAAACACATGTGCAACAAATTTCCTTCCCCCTTAGTTTGTCATGGCACAGCTGCAGAGGTGAGATTTTCTTTTAAATGCTTTATGAAGATTCAGAATCAGCCTTTTGCTTATTATTTGCTCCCAGATTAAATAGTGAATGGATGGTTTATTCCCATACAAATGAGTCATTGGGCTTCAAAGTCCTCCTTTAAATTAGAATTTTTAAAAGTGTTTGTTAGAGAATTCTTCTGGGGACTTGGTCACGTTATAATTACTACTTTGAAATTTTAAAATTGTCCATCACATTTTGCTTCTGTTTGATGTAAGAAATTGCTGCCCGTACAATCCTGCTATGAAACCGATGCATCTCTGCCAGCCTTTCTAGCACCACCCACCTTCTGACCCGTGCACAGCAAGAAATACAAGTTTGGGTGTTTAAAATGCCGCAGGAGCCAAATTCAATATGCAGGAGCTCATTCCAGCTGTTGAATACAGAACACGTACTTCTAGAATTTGTGAATGGTATGCATGTTTTTCAAATCAGAACATGGCTTGTAAATATTAATTGGGGCGGTGGTTCCAGTGATGAAGTAGCAGATACACATCAAGATACTTTTTCAATGATCTTATCCTTTTTATAATTATATGTCATTATAAAAGTTCTTGCAATTAAAAAACAATTCAAAGTTAGGTTTAGGGCTTTATAACAGTTCAGAAGTTTTCTGTTTGTGATTTATGCAGGTTTAATGTTAGCAAACGTGCAAAAAACGTTGCTGCACAATTTTGTTGAAAAACATGATATGGAATGGGTCTACGTTAAAGCATTTTTTAAAAAGGCATTCCTCTCATATTTCTTTGTTTTCGTCTCCAGAGGGATATAAGAGACTTTGAGGAGGAGCAGAGCATTTGGCTCTTTCTCCACATTTCAAACCATAAAAAAAAAAAAAAATCTATCCAAAATGACTTATGTTACTAAAGCTGCCGTCCTTCAGAGGCACCAGGGCTGTTTATAAGTGCTGTTAAAATCTCTGGAAAATCCTACTGTCTGTCAAGGTGTGAAGTTTATAGCATTTGTTCTGCTAAATTTGATTCCTTGAAATCTGTGGTTAAAGCGTCGATTTGGCCGTAGGAAGGGCCCCCGAGGCCCCGCGGCTCCCAGCCCTGGCCCCGTGGCTCGCAGCCCCGGCCCCGCACCAGCTGCTGGGCGAGCTGTGGTCACAGCCACCGTGTCCCAGATGAACACAGGTATTCCAAGCACAGTTCTCTAGTTTCTCAATGAGAGCAGGGTCAAGGGTCACGCTGTTAACTTTATGGATGTGATGAGTAAGGTGCACTTTTTAATTATTTAGCTTTATAATTCTCATCATTGGCTTACAGGTTTCATCGTACCCAAAACTTTTAACTAGCTCAGTTTAAGCTATATGCGTTCTTCAGATCCCACACATGTGAATTTTCAAAATGAGAAATACACCATGCCAAATGATTTTCATGTTCCCAAAGTAGTATATACTATTTGCGTATTTTCACCAAGAAGAACAGTTGCGTGCATTAAGGCCTATCTCAATTATACATGTTTTTACCAGAACTAGTTCTGTCTTATCCACTCCTGGCACTTCCAACAAAAGGAAACAGAAGGGAGAAATAACTTAGCATGGCATCTAAATACTTTTTTTGGGTTTTTTGGTTTTGTTTGTTTGGTTGGTCGGTCTTTTGTTAAAGTTTTATGTTTTCAGAGCAACTGTCGTTGGGGTTTAATGTACTGCACAGGAAGGGATGTGCTTGTAGCAGGAATGCGAGAGGGAACAGCGAGCAGCAGATGTCTCAAAGCTCCAGATTTACAATTCACGGATTATTTTTTCAAAGTACATCGTTCCATACATTGTATAGACCAGACAGCACAATGTAGATTACTGCTTTTGGGGTGGGAAGAGGAGGAGTTTAGTTCATTGCTGGTGGACATAATTATTCTTATTTTCCCGATTTAATTTATTTGGAGATGAACGTTCAGAGATGTTCGAATTAGTTAACAATGATTTCAGGACGCTCTGCTAGGCTATAAATCTCCCGGGGACCAGGTACACTGTATCATTCATGACCTAGCAGAGAAGACAAGAGATTGAACTTACGTTTGACAGTGCTGCGCGACTCCTGGAACCCAGCTGACTCTGAACCCCAGCCCAGGGCTTCACACTCGCGCTCCTCCCCTTGCCCATGCCTGGCACTCGTGCTTCCACCTCCTCTGCTCTTTTCTGCCAGCCAGCACATCTTCCAGAGCCCCACGCTGCGCTTTCGCCCGTCCTCCAGCGTCTGGTATACCCAGTTGGGAGTAAAGGCAGCTGCGTTGTTAAGAATAAGTGAGACCAGGGCTACCAACACAGCTGTGGCTACCAGTTTCTGGACAGTCATATCTGACTGTCAGCTCGCTGCCAGTCTCTATTTGCAGAAGACACGAGGTCTCAATCAGCTGCAGCACATTGAACTTGGACTTGAAGCAGGGGCAGCTTTGCTAGGCTGTTACGAATGGCTAGAGGACATCACCGTTCATTCTCAAAGTCAACTCCAGAGGTGTTTCTGATCAAGGAAATGAGAATTTTGCGAGGTAGGTAGGAGAATTCCATAAAATAAGAACACAGAGAAGCTTTTTTAGGTCCTTCCCAGCTCTGGCTTATCCACCTTCTTGCACTTTGATAAGTAATGCCAGTCCTGTGCTGAACTGAACGACAGGGAGGTCCATTCCTTGTGAGACGAGGTGAATCCAGAAAGAATCCAGTCTCGGGGCAGGAGAGCCTGAGCTGCTGCCGGGGCAGAGGCGGGGATGCTCGCCAGCAGCGTGCCAAGTGCACCGAGTCCTCCAAATCAACCAGCACTGCCCCAAAAGCCTTTTTTCCGGATGCGAACTTCAGAATATCCCACAAACCGTGACAAATATCATTCTCTCAAAGCCAAGCCGAGCTGGAGGTGAATGCTGTCATCCCAAAGGAACTCTGCAAGTTTGGAGTATCTGGAGGAATTTGCTGTGCTGTGTCCTTCTCTGAAGATGTGAGCTGCAAGTGCTGGGACGGGAGAACAGCCGCTGCTGCGAGGAAAAGGACCCCCACCTCTCCACTAAGAGGAAATGGCTGTTTTTGTGGCTGTTTTTGGTGAGCCTCAGGGCGTAGTCGACTGCAACAAACAGAGCCACTGCCACAGCAGTCAAACATTAACAGGATGTGTTTCCTGAAAGGAAAAGACTATGGAGACTTCTAAAGTTGTACCTCCTCCCCTCGGAGAGCCCCCCTCCTCGTCCTGCTCCTCCTCCCTCTCCCGGCACCGTGGGGCTGCGCATGGCGGGGACCCGGGGACGAACCCCACGGCCCCTTTAAAGGGAAAAATGAAATCCCCAGCCTCAACCCTCGGAGCACCAGGTCTGCAGAAACGGATTCAGGAGAGGGATGTTTGAAATGCTTTTTACTGTAAGCAAAACAATATTGGGGTTTGCCATTGAACAGCATGACGAAGGCAGGGTGTGGGGGGTCCCCTGGTGTCCCCCTTCCTCTCTGCAACCCCAGGAGCACGGCAGGTACATAAAAAATATAAAATCTCGAGATTCTCAACCTGATAAACGAACTTCGGGGTGTCTGAAAAGGCAGTTGCAAGTGTTACTATGTGAACGAAGTTGAAAATCGCTGTGTTGCGGCTGTGTGGGGCTGGCCCAGCCCCAAGCCCCGCGTCTCACTTTGCCATGAGGCTCCACAGTGCCCCTGAGAAGCCTGGTCACAACCCAGTACCAAATCGGCTGCCATACAGCGAGCCAGAACCACAGCACTGGTGCTGCAAAAGCTGCAAGAAAAGCAGCTCTAAAGAACAGATTTGTTGAGGACATTTCGAATTGTCCCTGAATGTGGATGTTTCCAGAGACTGACTCTCCAAATGGCTTCTCCATGTTTCCATCGGCTGCCAGAGCGGGTCCTGCCGTGGGGCCGGGCCGAGGGCAGCGATCCTCAGTGGGCATTGCCCAACTGTGGCTGCCGGCTTCCCCTGCCTCCGTGGGCATTATTGCCTGTGGATGTGCCCTTCCTTCATCTCAGCCTGTCAGCATTCTTTAAGCTGAAAAAATACTGTACAAGGTGTGGTATTAAATAGTATATTGTGAAATACACGAGGAAAAACTCTTTCCTGTGAGGGTGGCAGAGCCCTGGCACAGGCTGCCCAGAGAGGTGGTGGAGTCTCTGTCCCTGGAGACGTTCCAAACCCGCCTGGTTGCGTTCCTGTGCAACCTGCTCTGAGTGACCCTGCTCTGGCAGGGGGTTGGACTGGATGATCTCCAGAGGTCCCTTCCAACCCCGACGTTCTGTGATTCTGTAGATGAAGGTGTGACATTGTTGTCAACAGCCTGGAGAGGGAGCAGTGTGAGGTCGCAGCAGAGTACCTGCATCGCCAGGCGCTGCTGCTCCATGCCGACCCCACCGGAGATGCTGGCACAAGAGTTCACATCAGTGTAATTAACAACATGAGAGTAGAAACTTATTTAATTACCAGCTAAGTTAATTTGCCCTTAGTTAACAGGTCCGTACTGACCCAATACGCATAGGCAAACTGGTTGGAAATCTTTTGAAAGTCAGCATTTTATTTTCTAAGACTCATTGCTGAGAGGAATGGAAAATATTTCAGTGAAATTCATATGCCCCTATAATTGGGTTTCAGCTATTGGAATTGAATGTACAAATCAGGCTATGAACTTGCCTCTCCTCTGTGTACTTGGTTCATTTTTAATCCTTAAATGGGTTAAGTTTTAGGTACTTTGAACATCTTCATCCTCTGACCAGCAGTATAGCATCTTTGGTTTCTTATTTTTCCTGCGTTTGGTCACGTTTCTATACATCTCTGGGTTTAGAAGTTTCAATGTAAGAAAGACACTGGTGTCCGCCATTCTTCAAAAAAATTTACTAAGAACAATGACTACATTTTCATACTTTGTAACCCATGGATTATTTGTTATTATTTTAAGCCTGTGATTCAGCATCATACACAGGTAATGCCAGGAGAGATTTTACCTTTAGGGAAAAATCTCTTCTACGCAATCCCACACCTGCTGCTGCCCTCTCCTGTCTTTGATTTTTGTGATTTGTTGGAGTCTGAGCATGGATTTTCAGAAGGGCACAAACTTTCTTTGCATGTTACATGTAAAAAAAAAAAAATTGCAATTGTATGTTACAAAGACTGAACAAATCAGTGTAATTATTTAAAACTTAGGCACGTCTCTTCCTCTTTCCACAGCAATTATTTGGTGTGAGAATATTCAACCTCTTTTTTGGATTCCATCAACATAAATCTTATTTTTCCTAAGTCATACTTGTCTTTGAGTGTCTTTGAGCATCAAAGAGGTGATCTAAACATCATGGCATTAGTTTGTGGTTTGAGATACATGATACTTGAGAGATTTGTCACGTTACGTTTGCAAATCCATGCAAGTCAATGAGTTTGCATTTAAGGCAGCTTTCCCAGAATAAAAAAATAAATCTCTTTCTCTCACCCAGTTGCCTCTTCTTGTGGCTGCAGGTGGGTGGGTGGCCATGTAGTGAGTTGCAGCTGAGAATGGATGCAGATGAGTCAGGTGGATCAGTTCACTGGCACATAAAACACAGGAGGTGACCCTGGGACTGGTGACAAGTTGACCTTAAATCAGATGGTTCATCCCTCTGGCTGTGGTGAGGTGGTCCTCTCCGAAAAGGCGGCATGATTTTGAGTCCCGGTTGTCTCCCTGCTGCTGGGAACTGCCACATTGCAAACAATTTGTCACTTCTAGATTTTGTGATGATGGAAATTTTCCTGGGAACACCACTCAGGGCTGACAGAGCGAAAAGGACAGCAGCACTGCAGCCTCCCGCCCGCCCAGGTAATGTGGGATGAGTCTGGAGGAGTGAGGTGAGGCGGTAGGCGTTGCTGTTGGCCGCAGTAGTTCAACAAGCACATGAGGACTTTTTTTCCCCATGGCAAAATTTTTGGTGGATCTTCTTGTCTGGAAGGAGCTGTTTGCTAATTGTTCCATGCTAGAGAGTGATTCTGCTCAGCGGTAGGTTAAATTACTCCACGCAATTTGTGTAGCAGCTTATAAAGCATTTTGGGTCTTCCTGGGTGAGGATTCAGTTATGTAAATATAATTTTACTTTCAGAATCTCAATAATTTAGATTACATAAGGTAACTAGGTGCTTCCATACTGAATTTGTCCATTTACTACCTAATAAATTCTGTGTAGAGTTGTTTATGCAGGGCACAATCTTTTTTTCTATTATTTTTTAATAGGCAAATGGCTTTTTATCAGTCTATTCAACTAATAACAATATCTAAAGATGTAAAATTAGGGAATTCTCCAAATGAGTAGATTACACCAAGTCAAAATTAAACGAGTTTTGCAAAGATCCGGAAATTTTCCTAGCCTGCTTATACCAAAACGGCTGTTATTCATTTTTGTTACAGTTTTAATCAAATCGTTCTTGTTGGCACATTCACGGTCAGTGACATTCTCTGTCTTCACTCAGAGATCTTGTGCTTCCAGTACAAAACAGCCCAGGAATCCTTCTGATCCTTAAAAAGAAAAAATAAATCACCTTAATGGACACTTCTCTACTGATAGATATGCGGCAGTGTATTCAGCTGCAGCACTTGCTGCATTCCGCAGGACGCAATGGTTGTGTTTGATACAATTCACACTTAACAATAGCTTGGTGTTGACTTTGTCAGGGTAAGTTTGGGATAGACAAAGCTACATATTTAATGTGATCTTATAGATACTGTTCTGTAAAGCTTGTGTTGCTTTATTGAATATTCTGTTTCTGCCAAGGGAGGAGTTTTTAGGAATAATCTAGGCAGCTTTCAATGTTTTGATCGTACATGAAAAATGCCTGACATCATAGTTCTCAGAGAAGCACTCATTTAATATGATTAACGCTATCAAGAATCTCACTGCATTGTTGCAACTTTTCATATATTATTTAGTTCCTTGCTATCTTTTAGTCCCATTGTACAGGGATAACCAGAATCTGAAAAATGCATTTTGGAAGCATCTAACATAATTTAGCTACGTCAGATAAAACTTTTTTTTTTTCACACCCTGAGTTTTTTCCAAGTTACAAGAGAGCAGACAGTAAGCCACCAATTTTGACATTTTGAGTCTATTTATTTTGCAGTGGTTTGAAGATAAGATCAGCGTCCATTTTTATTGATGTGTTTCAAATTTTCCCTAGTGCTTCTAACCGATCAGCTTTTCATCCCTGCTGATTTGTCTCATTTGGCCATGCCCAAGCCCCCTGTAGCTGTTGTGGTCCACAGCATGATGCTTTTATCCTGCAACCACTCTGTCAAATCACGTGTATGTAAAGTTGATCCTACATGACTTACCTGGTCAGAATCACCCCCTGTTGTACATTTCTGCCAGAGGACATTATTCTGACACTTCTTTTTAGGGGTTGGAAAGCACAACTTTTAAGTTACTGAGATCCAGACAAGGGATTAACATTTGAAAAATAGTAATAGACGTTGTTAATTTTCCTTAGGAAGCAGCACCTGCTTTGTCCCATCCTTTTCCTTTGCACAGCAAACAGCCCTGAGCAGCACGTAGGCAGCGGGTGGAGGCTGGGGAAGGGTGGTGCCCACTGCCCCCCCGCCATCTCCACTGGGGTCAGTCTCGTAGTAAACACTTGGCACTGGCTCAGCACATCCACTCAGCTGGTGAGAAATCTGCTGAGAATCTGCTCGGAATTCATTGGGGGGTTTATTTTGTGACAGGGGAGGGAAGCTCCCTTGTCCCACCCATGGGTCAGCAAAAGCTCTCCAACTTGCCCGATTTATTTCCATTTTTGACAGCCCAGGTTGTGCCGGAGGCACGAGGGGACACCCGTCCAGGTAGATGGATGCATGAGGGATGTAATAATATAGTAATGATATATTATATATAATATAGTGCTATAGGGATGCAATAATATATTATTATATACTATACATAACATAGTCTTGTAGATATTGTATCTTATAGATATTATATCTTATTTTGGTATTTCTCTTTCCAATACAGTAGTCTGGAAGAGGGGCCCAAACTGGAAAGAGGTTCTTTGTTTTTCTCCTGTTCAAGATCTTTAGAGGCAAGAGATGGAACGTATGTTAATTTTCCAAATATACCGCATTAAATAGAGGGAGAGAGATTTTGTAGTGAGATGCTTCAGACATATAAATCTCCAGCACTTCTAAATAATAATCAATTTACTGGATTTTCTCTTTAAATTTGCATGCAAAATGGGCAATGAAAAATATATAGGAGTGGAACGGGTTGTGAAATCAGACTGTTAGATGCCATAAATGCAGTTTCATAGAAAAACAGATGCAAAAGATGGGATGTAAGGGAAGAAAAGCTTTTTCATTAAATATGTCATAACACTTGTGCCCAGTCCCACCGAGGTTTGCTCTCCAGCGGCTAAGCGCGGCTGCAGTGCTGCAGGCCAGGCGCTGGGGCATGGGCAGCCCGTCCCTGCGCCTGCTCTGCCCTGAGCTTCCAGCTTGCGCTGATGAAGTACAGATGCGAGTGGCTTTCCAGGGGGGAGAAAAGGAGGAGGAGGAGGGGAAGAACAGGAAATTCCCAGAGCATGAGCTGGGGGCAGGGTAAATCATTCCTTGGCATTTTGTATGCAACAGTGGGGCCAGCCCTGGAAAGAAGGGTTGCTGCTGCCTTTTAGGGATGCAAGGGCTGTGCTGACAACTGTTGAGAGCCAAACCGTGGTTTTGCCTGGGGTTTCAGTGAGCCTGTGCTGCACCACCTGGTTCTTGTTCCTGAACCCAACCTGCATTTGTTTGCCCACATTCCTGAGGGGCGGCAAAACGGATGGGCAGGACTATTGCTCTGCTGCTGGAGGTGTCCACCTGCCAGGGAGGTCATGCCATCCAAGGCCGAGGCTGGTCTTTCTCAGACACGGAGAAACATGGAAGTGTGTTGCTCATGCTTCCTGGATCATTCTCTTCTCCAGACCCATCCTTTGCCTGCTGGCCTGCCCACTCCTGCCAGCAAGCCCGCCAGCTGCCTTGCACTGAGTAGTTTGCAAGGGAAATCCCTAAAAACTGATTTGGCGCTATGAAAAGTGTCTGTTCTCTCTGATCAGCCATGATGTGGAGAAGCTGGAGGTGCTTTTTCAGGGTGAAGGTAAAACCGAGGTCCTGGCTAAAGGTCCCCCAGTCTTTCTGCAGGAGCTGTGGGTGGATTAGTCCCAGCGTCCTGGCCCTGGCCCAGGATTCGGAGCATGGATCCGCTGCATTGTCCCCCCATGGTTTCGGTGAGACACTCTCCGTGCCCTTGCCCAGCCGAGGCTTGGTCGCAGTGCTCTGTGGTGGCCAACAGCTCTGCAGTTTGTGCGCTGCCAGGCTGAGACCTTCCGCGTCTTGGGCGGGAGTTTGTTTTTGTAAGGTACTGTGGATCTTCAGCATTTCACAGGGCGGTGTTACTCTGGTACATTTCTAGTTTTTAAATAAGATATAATAAACAATATATTAAAATAATAAATACAAACATAAGTATATTAGTAAGTGTACAATATATGCATATGAAGATGGTCTTTGCAAGCAAATAGTATGTTGCTGTGTCAGAAATACTTAGGTACTTTAGCAGCGTGATATGGAGAGTGATGCTAACATGAATGGTCTCTCAAAGCAGAAACCGTTTTGTAATATTTTGCTGCAGGAGGAAAATTGAAATCATACCCCTTATAAGAGCAGTGTCCTTCTCACAAGGGACATGTCTACTGGAAAGAACCAGCCTCTGCTGCAGGGGAGAAGGTTTGGCCATGGGTCCTCCTCCATGCCGCTGCTAACAAAGCCGTCCTTAGCTCCCCTGGGAGAATGGGAACTTCGCTGTGCAGAGCAGCACCAGGTTCATTAGATGGAACATTCCTGCAAGAGCTTCTGGAGGGCAGAGGCAGGAGAAGGGATGATCAGAGGGAGGCATGTTTTCATGTTCCATGGGTACTTTTGCTGGTGGGCCGCTCTCAGCCTGCCTCTGGCTTTGGTCCCAGCACTGAATGAGTCCATGCAGGCACTGCTCTATGGTGAACACTTCCAAATTCAGTCTTTCATCCAGTTTGACTACAGCACTGAATCTGGTGTGTGCTCACCATCTGCCCGGCTCACCATCTGTCGTGAAGGCAGCACTTGCCAAAATAAATCTAAAGGCAGAGATTGGAATGGAAATGTTTCTTGCTCTCTCTGTGTTGCACCCGAGTGGTATCCGCTGCTGGACCTCTCCGGTTGGTTTTACAAAGGTTCAGAGTGGAGGAGGGATGGGATGGCAGAGCTCCAGCTCCTCAGGGCAGAGGTACACCCGAGCGGTGCACTGGGTATGGTGACATGGGGGCCGAAATGGCCCAGGGGCAGGCTGTGCCTGCGGCAAGGGCTCCTGAAGAGGAATCCCTGGGGCAGCAGCTCCCACCGAGTTCTGAAGTTGGCAGGAGCTGTTGCCATTCAGGAAAGCCTAATGCAGCTGGTAGATGATGAGCAGCATCTTCTAAGTCCCGCTATGTGTCTCTGCACACTGTTATCTTTTAACTTTGTATTTTAAAATACACTATTTGGTCTATTTTCTTTCAAAAGTTTTGACTCCCTATAGTCTACATAAGATTTCTCATCCGCTCACCTGTTCAAGCCCATGGACTCTCATCTTCTTGCACTGAGGGAACTACGAGCTATCAAAGCTCTGAAAAATAAAGATCTTGATTTCCTTCCAGAAACTTGCTGTTAGCTGGTTTGACAAAGCCCAGCACAGGCGTGCAGTCCTTCACCCAGAGTGGAATGGCTAGTGGCAACCTCTTCTGGCATGCTACAAATTTTGGAGACCATATTTCATTTCCTTGTGTGTAGTGAAGCGCCACCATGCCCACGCACACGAGATTTGACATTTTTTACTAATGACAGAACTCACTGTCCTTGTTTGTCAAAGCCAGGTGACGATACCTAACATGACCTAAATGTTCTTTAAAGGTGTTTTTCCTGCTTTTTTCCAGTTCCAGATACAGGCAGTGACTAGAGTAAGAGAGAAACCAATTCAAACTTTTTACAAATTAGGATGGCCACAGCTTCTGCTGCCATGTCAGCATTTCTCTGTTGAGCAGTGATGCACAGACAGGGCTGGTGCTGAGGTTTGTGTTACAGCCTTTCACTGCAGCACCAGCTGCGCTTGCCCTGTGTCAGTGGCCCTGTGTCAGCAGCCCTTTTGGCTCCCCGGTCAGGGGGACTGGGAGGCGTGGGAGCAGAGCACGAGAGCAGGCTGCGTTTGAACCGCGTGGACATGCAGATGTAAGAAGTTTGGTAAAATATTCAGACATGCATTTTTGCTTTTCAAAACAAGGAAAACTTCTGAACTATCTGAAATTTGCCCCTGATTTATCACTTCTGATCCTATTTTATTTTCTCTGTACTGTTTGGCCTTAATGAAGTTTATGTCGCATATTTATGTTGATTACCTGAAAAATTTACACCAGTTGTAGTTGCAAATAAAAGATGATCTAATTGTAAGGTTAATTGGGAAAAGCATTTTTTCTCTGCCTTTCTTTATTGTATGTGTTCGAAGGCACGTCGTGTCTCTTCCCGGTTAGTCACTTTCCCCTGTTTGTGCAGGACTTTCCCACAGCAACTGGGAAGACAAAAACATTTTAATCATAGGAAAACTGGAAGGGGATTTGCTTGCAGATGCAGGACCTGAAGTGTCATTCAAACTCTTTTTTTTTTCTGCTTTTATCATCTAGATACTTATTTTGTGCTGTGGTGACGGCTGAGAACTGTACGGACCATACCTCCGCTGAGGTTCACACATCAAAAAAACATGTATTTATAGAATCATAGACTGGTTTGGGTTGGAAGGGACCTTAAAGATCATCCAGTGCCACCCCCTGCCCTGGGCAGGGACACCTCCCACCCATCCAACCTGGTCTTGAACCCCTCCAGGGATGGGGCAGCCACAGCTTCTCTGGGCAACCTGGGCCAGGGGCTCACCACCCTCACAGCAAAGAAGTCCTTCCCAGTATCTTATCTCAGTCTCCCCTCTTCCAGTTTAAAACCATTCCCCCTCATCCCATGGCTCCCCTCCCTGATCCAGAGTCCCTCCCCAGCTTTCCTGGAGCCCCTTTAGGGACTGGAAGGGGCTGGAAGGTCTCCCCGGAGCCTTCTCTTCTCCAGGCTGAACCCCCCCAACTCTCTCAGCCTGTCCTCACAGCAGAGGGGCTCCAGCCCTCCCAGCATCTCTGGGGCCTCCTCTGGCCCCGCTCCAACAGCTTCATGTCCTTCTTGTGCTGAGGAGTAGAGGGGCAGAATCCCCTCCCTCGACCTGCTGGCCATGCTTCTTTTGATGCAGCCCAGGATGCAGTTGGCTTTCTGGGCTGCCAGCGCATGTTGCCGGCTCATGTTGAGCTTCTCATCCACCAACACTCTGAAGTCCTTCTCCTCAGGGCTGCTCTCAAGTCATTCTCCGCCCAACCTGTATTTGTGCCTGGGATTGCCCTGACCCACATGCAGGACCCTGCACTTGGCCTGCTTGAACTTCAACCATTCTGAATGCTTGTCGTTTCTGTTAGTCAAATATATTGCATTTTATTCTGAAGAGCCTCAAATGTAAATAGGATCTCCACAAATCTTTGCTTGTCACCCCATATAATGGTCAACTGTGTCACGGTCCTGCTGAGTGCTGCTGCCTGCTGGGACCTGCTGTTGGGGAGCACGGTGCTCAGCCAGGCCCTGCCTCCCTCGTGGCAGAGGGTTTTGCAAAGTTAAATGTAAGCTCTTAGCCCTGAGGAGTTCTCATTCTGAGCATTGCAAAGCTTTCCTGTGTGCCATTTTTAATGCAAATTTTAAATTAGACCATGATAGTTTGGTCAGTTGTTTCCCTGTTGTTGAGTGCAACCACTGGGCTCCTAACAGCTGGTCCCTGGTTGAACTCTGCAGGACAGCAGCAGGACGTTTCCAGTGTAAGGTTTATGTATATAAGACTTTTCTCATCATTTTTCTTTTGAATTCTGAACGTTGGTGAATGTCTATACGTTGCAGCTACAGCAAGAACCACAGTGATGGGTGTGTGATAAATGTTTATACGCGCGCAAACGTAACTGCCTTTGCTTACACGTTGGTGTACAACAAAACCTGCAATATTTCCTTGAGGCTGTGGGCATTCAGCTCCAGAACTAACCGTTATGTCTGAGGCCTATTTCTGTTCCTCTTCAATCTTTACACAGCAACTGGAGTCGCTCTCTTACATCCAGCAAGTATCCGATGTACTGATGGTTTGCCCTGTGACACTCTCCTCTTCCCTTGCATCTTCCCTGCTTAGTACCCAAGCCTTAAAGGTGACACCGTAACAGCTCTCCTTTTCTTTCCCGTTTCTCGCAGCGAGGCTGTCTGGGAGAACATGGCTCGCATGTGCGTGAAGACTCAGAGGCTCGATGTTGCCAAAATTTGCCTTGGAAAAATGGGTCACGCGAGAGGAGCCAGGGCGCTGAGGGAGGCTGAACAAGAACCGGAGCAGGAGGCCAGAGTGGCCATGCTGGCCATTCAGCTGGGCATGCTGGTAAGCCCCGCCGACCCTGCATGCCCGGGAGTGTCCACCCGCTTAACTAGGGAGAAAAATGAGAAACTGATCATTTTTTTTTCAAATGATGCAAAAACCTTGAAGGGGAGTAAAACCTATTGCCTGGTTTCCAAGAAGTGACAAAGAATAGTTCTGACAGTTATTTTCCTGAAGTTGAGGTTGTCCTGGGGAAACGGGCATCTCCTTCAGCATTGCACAGCCCCGTGCTGTGCGATTCCTGCGTGACACCGAGCGGGGAAGGCTCAGCAGTCCCCTGAGCCCTCTTCCTCAGAGAGTAGAAGAAAATGAGCGTGGCAGAATCTGATGGCCGGAAATAAGAGAACCAGGAGCCACAGCCACCTAAGGGCAAATTGATTTGTCTGTTTTCTTAACTGCTGTACAGAATTTATATGGGAGTTTTGCTCCCATATGAAAAATTGCTGAGTGGAGGAAACTGCTGAACGAAGGAAACATCTTTTAAGGATGGTTTGTGTGTGAAATGTTAAACAGAAAATCTGTTTTCTTGGGGCATAGTTTTTCCCAGCTTAATCATTCTAGGTTTGACTGGATTAAAAAAACAGATGTACTTTAAAGTATTCTAGCTAAAATGTTTCAACAAACATATTTTAAGGTCCAACATGGGAAACGCAAGTTCCATTTTGACATGTTTGTTTTTAGAATGAAAGCCTAAGGCTGTGTTCTGGCCGAGGGTGAGGGCGGGCTTAAGGCATTTAAGCAGTTTAGGCAAAATTGATGTTTCCTGTGGGGTTGGAGAGCTCTGCCAAGGCACAGCTGCTGTTGTGCTGTCCCAGGGATGCCTGCTCTCCTCCGCTCACCCACATTTCCATCCCGGCTTCTCCTGCCGTGGGAGCAGTAACCCCCAGGTCACGCTCTTCTCCCCATAGTCTGGTGTGTGGGGCGACTGTCCCTTGGACCTGTATGTGGAGCCCAACCAGGCAGCAAATACACACCGAAATGGACCTTGTCTTTCCCATGTGTCTCCATTGTAGGCTGACCCCTCTCCCCTTGATTACCGATAGAAGTGAGGTCTAAACCAGGTTTGAGATCAGCGTTATCAAGCAGATTGAAAACTGACCAGAGCGCTGTTGATTTAGATGAAGGATAAGATCATGTATTCCACTCGGTTCACCTTTATTTAGTGTCTTCATCAATGATCTGTAAGAAAAGCAGAGATTTTTAGCTTGGGAACCATAAAAGATCCAGGCATATGATCTGTAAGAGGGAAAAACTGGGAAAGCAGACTTGGTGCAATACCTCTCAGTTCATAGGAAATCACAAATTAGAGAAAAAATGCTCTGACAGCAAAAATCTGTTTGGGGCTGCATTTGAGAAGACACCACATCCTGGGGCTTTGATTTGATAATTTCTGTCTATGTATTTGTTGCAGCTACAGCTGGAACATTGACTTCCACCCTTAAGTATCTCATTAGCAGAAAAAAACACTGATGAACTGGAAGAAGTTCAGAGAAAATCAGTACAAATTGTTAAGCTCTTGAAAAGATTTCACAGGCAAGGAAATCTTTAAGATGGCCAAATAATTAGAAGTTGGCTTAAAAAGGTGTTTAGCAATCTACAACTATTTTAAGAGTATAAATGCTAGAGAGATAGAGTAATTATTCTGAGTTAAAGTGAAGCAGAAAAGGAAAATTCAAACTAAGTGTTTGGAAAAGCTTCCTGGCAGAGAAAGCTATGAGGCTGGAAAGTGTCAATATTCCTTCTTTGGGATATTTAGATCTATTTGTAGAGGTGGAGGGGAAACGTAGCAAAAAGAATGCAGTCTTGTTGCTTTTTTTCAGCTCATACAGAATCATAGTGCAGGCATCTTGCATCTCTACTTTCTGTGCTTTTTTGAATTTGAAACAATAAGAGACAGAAACTATTTTTCTGTCTTGGACAGATAATCTCAATTTACTAAATATAGTGTTCAGCTGGACAGCAGTTGGGTGGAGCAGGAAAATGCTCCTTCCACGGGAGTACCTCTCAATGCGCAAAAATAGTAGTTCCAAATTTGCTTGCCCTTGCGTCAGCATCGGCAAAATCCTCCTTTTCTAATTCTGTCTTAAATTAATAGCATTTATTCTCAGGAATGGATGTCATTTATCCATGGACAGCATTGCTACCTCTGCGACCTGCTCGGAGGTCACGGGGGGTCCCCTGGCACGTAACGCCTTCTTGCCAAAACCCCTTGTGCCTGGGACCTTCTCCTGGACATCTCCTCTGGGTAGGCAGCGTGGCAGTTAATGGTAGCCCCACATGAGCCTGTCTCCCCTTTCTGAAATGGTTTACGCTCCTGATGACAGCATTTAATTGTTGATGGCTTGCTCATGTCACCCCCCAGTTGATACTGTACAGTAATGCCAGGATCTGAGTGCTTTCCTTATTTTCACGTAAACATCCTGTTTCCCAGTAATGTGCTATTCCAGGCTACATATATTTAGTTGGTTAAACCCCCTGCCTGAATTATTGTTACTTTAATTGCATTACAATGACCTGCACTAATAAACTACTCTGAAGTGCAGTAAGGACACCTACGAAACGCCGGTTGGAGCTAACGAGGTGTTTGTGTGCTCTCCTTCCAGGAGGATGCAGAGCGGCTGTACAAGGCTTGCAAACGCTACAACCTCCTGAACAAGTTCTATCAAGCCTCAAACCAGTGGCAGAAAGCCATCGAAACAGCTGAAGCTCACGATCGGGTTCACCTACGCACCACATACTACAACTACGCTAAGCATCTGGAGGCAACTGGAGAGCACAGCCTTGCGCTCGCCCAGTAAGCACCAGCCTGCGGTACCCAGGGGACTGGGAGTCTTGTTCTCCTGTGAAGGCTGGAGGCAGGCTAGGAGGATGTCTGGGATGACTACTAATAATTAATTAAAGTCTTTTCCTGTTTCTGGTGCTTTCTATCTCATGGAGTGAAACCATTGTTACAATAAACTTTCCAGCACCCTCCCAGGCTAATAAAGCTTAGCGTCAGGAAGGTTAAGTGTCTTGTCGGGGCCAGTAGTTGAACCCCACAAGTATACAATCCCGTACTTGTCTCTGGAAGACCACTGCCCTCTTTTCCTTCCTTTTCCATGACAAAACCAGTTGTTTACTTCTGAGAGTCCCAGACACAACTGCTGCGGCAGAATTCAGTCTGACTTGGGTGCTTCTGGCACTTGGTCCTCTCCTGTGAGGGATGAGTCCCTAAAGAAGCCAGGGGAGGTTATTTTTTTATGCGTTGTATTTTTTGTTTGAAATCTTGGTTTAACATGAGTTTTGCCGTATGAAGCCTCATGATGGTGGTGATGATGATGATGATAATAGATCACTTCTGTTCAGAGTCAAAGTAGAGCTCTGATGTGATCAGACTGACCCATTAGATGATCATGATGGGCAGGGAGGTGAGGAGAGACTCTTAACGGTGGCTTGTGGTGTAAGTACAGCGATCTCCCGGTGGTGGAGAAGAGGCTGAGGTTGCGGTGGATGGCAGAAGGACCAGGCAGGATGAGGAGCCCAGGGCTCTTGCCACCTTTTTGGCCAGTTGCCCAGGGATGTGCTTGATATTTGTGGAGCTTTCCAGGATATTTCTTTGGGCCATCACTGGCACTTTTAAAGTATTTACTTTCCTGTTGATCACATTGCCTCCCTGATTTCAGGTGCCTTGCCGAACCATTGAACTTTTTATTTTCGATGGTGCTGGCAGACTGCAAGCGGTCTCACAGTGAACCTAATAATACAAATGAAGCAGTGTTACCAGTGTTGTCACTCTGCAGCTGTCGAACAACATTTTTTTTTTTTTTACATGGGAAGTGAGCTAACATGAAGGTAGTCATTTCACATCTAACATGGTCTGTTTTCTCTACAGCTATGAGAAGTCAGACACGCATAGGTTCGAGGTACCTCGAATGCTCTCTGAAGACTTACAAGCCCTGGAGAACTACGTCAACAAGACGAAAGACAAGTCAGTGCTACGCTTGTTCTTTCTCCCTGGTGGGACTTTCAGGTCTGAAATACAACTTGGGAAGAGAGCAGGGAAGGAGGAGTGTGACTCCTCTCAGCTACAAGTTCAGCCCCTGCCTGAGCCCTTACAATCCTCCTACAGCTTTTCAGAATGATGCTACCTCTCGCTCAAGAGCTGTCACATTAGATATCTAGACTGACCTCCCTTATAGTGCAAAGCCTTGTCTGCATTCTAAAAAAACATATCGAGTCTTGAGTTCAGTATCTCTAGGAGTGAAAAATGCAGTCTCTGGCAATTCTGTTACTGTAATTAATATTGTTGCTTTTCCAGGAGCCTGTGGAAGTGGTGGGCACAGTATCTGGAGAGCCAATCAGATATGGAATCTGCACTGAAATACTATGCGCTGGCTCAGGATTATTTTTCCCTCGTCCGTATATACTGCTTTCAGGGCAACATTCAGAAGGTAAGGCAGCCCGCTCCCATCTGCTTCCAGAGACTTCTCATTCCTGGCATGGGTATGGGCACAAAGTAAAGCTGTATGATTTCCTTCTCAGGCTGCTGAAATAGCAAATGAAACGGGGAATTGGGCAGCATCATATCACTTGGCGCGCCAGTATGAGAGTCAGGATGAAATCAAGCAGGCTGTTCATTTCTACACCAGGGCTCGGGCATTTAACAATGCCATCCGCTTGTGTAAGGTATGCAAAGAGGTACGCTTCTGTCCAAAAGCAAAGTAGGACTCTATCCTTTGGCAGCATACAGAATGCAAGTGGAACAAGTTATTTGTGCCCATTCTCTCATGCAAGAAGCTGCTTGCTCATGTACAGCCCACTGTGAAGGTGCTCCTGGTTTCTGCCTGCATCATTAAAAATGCATCATTAAAGGCTTGGACGTACAGGACATTATTTTCTTGTATAGCTCAAGAGAAAACTGACTGAAATTAATTATCATCGTTGCAGCTCAAAGGTACTTGGATTGAGTATAGGTTTTACACAACAGGGGGTCGATGGGCTGCTATGGGACAGTATCAAGCTCTAGCCTTGCCAGAAGGCAGAAGTATGAAATCTGTTTGCTGCACGCCTAAAGCCAAACCTTTGCTTTTGAATAGGAGAACAATCTCAATGATCAGCTGATGAACCTGGCTCTTCTGAGCTCTCCCGAAGACATGATAGAGGCAGCCTGCTATTATGAGGAAAAGGGGGAGCAAATGGACAGAGCCGTCATGTTATACCACAAGGTAAATGTCTTTTTAGTGAAAAAAATACCAAGCTTTAAACTGAAATAGTTCCTACAGCAGAGCAACAGTAATGCAGTACAGTACTGATTTAATGTTCTACTACAAAAAAACTGTAGTTTTTACTATATGTTCTGTTTATTAGTTATTTCTTCATGGTGGGTAATGCTTTATTAAGCCACTTTAGGGTATCTGGTAAACTCTGCAGCGTTTATTCTAGTCTTTAAAGGCTCATTCTTAATTTTGCAGGCAGGACACTTCTCCAAAGCACTGGAGCTAGCCTTTGCCACGCAGCAGTTTGGGGCCCTGCAGCTAATTGCTGAGGACCTGGATGAGAAATCAGACCCAGCTCTGCTAGCCCGCTGTTCGGATTTTTTTATTGAACATGCTCAGTATGAGAAGGCAATGGAGTTGCTGCTGACGGCCAAAAAGGTGAGCTCCAGCTTCTCTGAGCCTTCCATGTGCTGGTAAAGAGGAGCACACCGTGCGCATACGTGCGTGCACATACGGTTATCTTTGTTGGTAAACAGATACGTGGGAGCATTTGTAAGGTTTGAAGCTTCAGCTCATGCCAATGACTATGGGGTGCTAGCCCACTGGCTCAACTCTAAAAATGGATTCCTGATTTTTTGTCTTATTTCTGGCTTAAAATCCGCCGAGTTTGCTCTCTTGGGAAAAGAAAAACTCCTGCTCTCTAAATTAACATAGTTGGAGATGAGGAAATTAAAACATCATCAGTCAAAAAACCCAATGCTGTCCCTCTTGTCATACCACCAATGTAATTAAGGCTCTTCATTTCTCACCTAAACTTTTATGCACATCTGCCTTGCCCTCATTATTGTGCTCACCAAAACAGTCCTGTACCCACTGCTCCTTAACGAGCTCCTATGTCTTACTTTCTTCCATGTTTTGCAAGGGTACAGCAGCCCTCTTCTGGGCTAAAAGCTATTGTATATTCTACTCATAATTTGTTCCTATATGGGAAGTAGTAACGTTTAACAAAATCTTTTAAATGCTTGTATTTATGCCAAAAAAATGAATATAATCAATCACACCTAATAAATTATCTGACTTGTGTCTCTGAGAACATCGTGTTCAAAGAGACAAAACGGATGAATCTTCAGTGCCACACTAGCATCCTCTGAGAAAACAGGTGAGAAACAATGGTCTTCATGGAAGAACAAATGCGATCTTAGCGAACAAAATGAGACAGCGTGTACTGGAACAGGACGTGATGTTGGGATGCTTAACGACACAACAGTGTTCTAGACAGAGCACCCCCAGCTGCTAGCGTTTGTGCCTTCAGATTGCTAATTTCTGTAGGTCACACCACAAGCAACGTGAAGTATCACAGTAACATTTGCAAACCTCACTTTTTGGTGCTTTCTCACTTCCATTAGTACCATGAAGCTCTGCAACTTTGCCTGAAGGAGAACCTGACCATCACAGAGGAGATGGCTGAGAAGATGACGGTCTCAAAGGACTCCAAGGACTTCTCTGAGGAGTCCCGGAGGGAGCTGTTGGAGCAAATTGCTGATTGCTGCATGAGACAAGGCAATTACCACATGGCGACCAAGAAATACACGCAAGCAGGAAACAAGCTACAGGTCAGCCTGGATAGGTAGAAAAAAAGCTGAAGAGGCTGAGCCAATTACCTTTCTAAGATGTCTCAAAACAAGGGTGTTTTGGGAAGTAAATCTTGGAACAGCCTTTACACAGTAGGCTATCCAGAGGAGGCTTCCTAGCCATCTTAGCATAGCTTGGGGTTTTGCATTCATAATGATATTTTTTCCCCCTCTTCCCCCGTACCCCCCTTCCCATTCCTAGGCGATGAAGGCACTGCTGAAATCTGGAGATACTGAGAAAATCATCTTCTTTGCGGGAGTTTCCGGACAGAGGGAGATTTATATCATGGCAGCCAACTATCTACAATCCCTGGATTGGCGTAAGGACCCTGAGATTATGAAGAACATCATTAGCTTCTATACTAAAGGAAGGGCCCTTGACCTGTTGGCAGGTTTCTATGAGGCGTGTGCTCAGGTACATCCCCCTTCTGTGACTGCTGAAGGGGTTTGGTTTGTTAGCTCTGGAGCAAGACTTTCATCCCGTTTCTCTTCTTGCAGGTAGAAATTGATGAGTATCAGAGCTATGAGAAGGCACAAGGGGCACTGACAGAAGCATATAAGTGCCTTTCAAAAGCAAAGACTAGAAGCCCCCTGGAACAGGAAAGCAAACTAGCACATTTGCAAAGCAAGATCACCCTGATTAAGCGATACGTCCACACTCGGAGGTGAGCTGCAGTATTCAGAGCATGTGAGGTAATGGCAGAACTAGCATACAAGAAGAAAAGGTGTACTAGTGCCTACAGTTTAACAAATAATGTGCAGACTCTCTTTGAAAAGCTGCTGTTACGTTTTTCTAGCAGAGAAGCCATTATGTGATTTTATTTTTTTTTTTAAGTAAGTGCTGTTTACATTAGAGATGAAAAGGTAACCTGAAATCAAGTGCAGTGACTGAGGCAAGCGTAGCTCTGTCAGAAAGGCGATGGTGAAACATAACAACAGTAAAAAAAATCTCCCCCAAGCTGAACGCTCTTTCCCAGCTTGTTCACAGTTTGCTTTTGCTCTTTTACTAGAGTTTACTCTGAAGACCCCAAAGAAGCAGTCAGACAGTGTGAACTTCTGCTAGCTGAACAAGATTTTGACAATGCCATCCGTCACGGCGATGTCCTGGGATTTCTGGTTGACCATTATGTACAAGCAGAGGAATTTCATATGGTAAATTATTTCTTAATTCTTACAATCTACAGAGCCCGTATTTTACATACAGCCGTGCAGCTTGGTGTAGCACAGTTATCTCATACAGGAAGACCTTCCATAGGAGAGGCTTCTTTACAGGAGCTGAACTGCTCAGCAGGGTGTGGTAGACCTCAGGAACTATATCCAAATTAATATATTTTTCATTTAATGGGACTGAAGAGAGGAAAAAAAAAAGCTCACAGGATAAAGAGCATAAATAGTGGTGGATTCTTAAACATTCCCAGTTATTAGATAAGAACAGAAGGGTCTGACTGGATGCATGTCTCAGATCCTCCTGGAAACCGTGCTAAGGCACATGGAAAAGCAGGAGGTGATCGGTGACAGCCAACATGGCTTCACTAAGGGCAAATAGTGTCTGACAAATTTGGTGGCCCTCTGTGATGGGATTACAGCATTGGTGGATAAGGGAAGAGCAACCGACGTCATCTACCTGGACTTCTGCAGGTCATTTGACGCTGCCCCACACCACATCCTTGTCTCTAAATCAGAGAGAGATGGATTTGCTGGATGGACCACTCGGTGCATCAGGAGTTGCCTGGATGGCCAGACTGAAAGGGTTGCGGTCAATGGCACAATGTCCAAGTGGTGACCTATGACAAGTGGCGTTCCTCAGGGGTCGGTACAGGAACTGGTGCTGTTGAACATCTTTGTTGTTGACACGGACAGTGGGATTGAGTGCACCCTCAGCACATTTGCCAAAAACATTAACCTGTGTGGCGCAGTCGATGCNGATACGAACGGAGGGTGAACTGAGAGGCGTTTGCAAAGGCTGAGGGGGCGGCGAGGGGGTGACCACCACTTGCTTTTGCTTTCAAATGGGCCACCAGAGCCCTGCTGTGAAGAGCATAATCCTCCATAAACAGCCATTGACAGGCTGAGAGCGTTGGGGGGTTCAGCCTGGAGAAGGCTCCGGGGAGACCTTCCAGCCCCTTCCAGTCCCTAAAGGGGGCCTATAGGAGAGATGGGGAGGGACTCAGGATCAGGGAGGGCAGCCATGGGACGAGGGGGAATGGCTTCAAACTGGAAGAAGGGAAATTTAGATGAGATCTGAGGAAGAACTTCTTTGCTGTGAGGGTGGTGAGCCCCTGGCCCAGGTTGCCCAGAGAAGCTGTGGCTGTCCCATCCCTGGAGGTGTTCAAGGCCAGGTTGGACGGGGCTTGGAGCAACCTGGTCTGGTGGGAGGTGTCCCTGCCCAGCGTGCGGAGGGGTGGGGGGGAACTTGATGGTCTTCAAGGTCCCTTCCAACCTCAACCATTCTATGATTCTATGAATTACACTGTACTTCATTAGACACCTGGCAAAAAAAAAAAAATTGTTAAATTTGAGGAAACTGTGAATCACTGCAGGGCAGAAGTGCCACGCACCCGCAGCGTTTGGAACTAAATGGTAACCTGCTGCTGTTATGACACCTAAGGATGCGAAGTGCAGATTCCTCAAGCTGTGCTGATTAACCTTACCTTTAAGGTGGTGTTTTGGTAGCACTTCAGCTATCAGAATGTAAACCCAGCCTTTGAGAACCCCTTTTTTTAAACTGAAAAAGATAGAACTGATACAAGTCGCTGTGAAAGGGCATGATTTTAGCAAAGGCTACAACTCCTGCCTAAGTGTTAGTGCCCTTCAACACTGTGCTGCTCCCCAGAGCTCAGCCCTGCGCTAAGGGGATGCTTTTCACCATTGTGCACCCCCTGAGCAATGATCTCTGTGCTTCAGGCTTACCGGTACCTGGAAGAGATGCAGAAAAGAATTCCACCTGCGAACCTGAGCTACTACGTGACTCGACAGACCGTCGAGGCAGTTCACCGAGGAGCGGGCATTCCCTTAAGCCGAACCCTGGTTTCAGACCAGCTTCACCACAGCAGCATGGAGAACAAGGAGGAGGAGGAGGAAGTGGCTGATGAAGTGGAGGACCCTTGACAACTTACGCTTACCAAACGCCAAGTTGACTTTAATACTAGGTCATTTATGCTGTCCTCGTTAGGGATCATATATTAGTCAATACACTGCCACAACAAGGCTTTTTGGTTATTACCAAGAAATTTATTTTTCCTGTTTGACTGTACAAGCAACAGTATTATCTCAAACACTACATCCAAAGACTCACATGTTTATCCTGTAATAAAGTGGTTCTTAGTATTTAATAAATTTGAGGGGGGAAAAAAAAAAAACAAAAAACAACAAAAGCTGCATATTGTTACTTCAGGCCTTTTTCCAAGTACAGAAAAGAGCTAACTAACTGAGGTGGAAACTCCTGAGTTGGCAAAATCTTCCAAGTACAACTTTGATCTGCGAAGGTGCTAAAACTGATTTGTCATTCCCTAGAAGTCAGAACTTCTGAAAACAATCTGTGTCCCGTTTGGGCAGGAGATTTGGCTAAAAGTCCATCTATTCCCCTGCTGCAGGCTGAAGGGAGACTTCCCCCAGCCCCAAGCAGGGCCACATAGGTTAGAGCTACCATCTACAGCAACCTGCACCAAAGCTCAGACCCACACAACAGCTGGGGTGGAAGGGACCTCGAGAGGCCACCTGCTCCAAGCCTCCCTGCTCATGCCGCATCGCTTTGCTCCAGTGAAGCTTCTTTCTCCCTGGGAAGCTTCTTTTCCAAACACCACAGTTACATCAAGCTGCTCTGTAAGAGTCAGATTTTGGGATGTGACTTTCTTCCCTGGCACAAGTAGGACTGTGAGAAGTGAAGCCCAACTTAAGCAACCAAAGTTCTGATCACTTGTCAGCCTGTCACCCTGCCCCAGGAAGGTGTGCTGAAAAAGCCACTCTCGTACATGTCATACCTACCAGCCCTTCTGCTTCCGGTGATTTTTCTTTTTCCCTTTTTGTGACTTGCTTCAAAACTTGGGGCGAATATGAAGTTCTTAAATTGTAGGCTTTCAGGGAAGAAGGCCGGGGGGGGGGGGTTTTAAGGGGGGGGCGGATTTTAAGGCCAAAATCTGGATGTTAGTTATCCTTTAATAGAAACTTATTTCTGTACTAAGATTATACAAAAAGGATTCCTGTTTTGTTCCCGCCTAACCACAGCCCAGCTCTAGCTCAAGCCTTTAAGGTTTGGCACATTTTCCAAACTTCAGTGTAGCTCTTCAGTTCGTACATCTCAGCCACGGTGTCATTCCCTACACGGTGTCACCCGTCTGAAGAGCAGACCAATAACTATTCTGCCAAACGCTGACTGCTAGGAGACACGGCAGCCTTCGTTAAGGGCATGTCAGACTTCGCCTTGGGAGGTATGTGGCCCTCTCCAGCCCTCCTGTTTTTCTGACAAGAAGTCTGCTGTGAGATCTTCCCTGTATTTTTAGCAGAGCGCTCAAATCTGCCAAGGTTATAAATAGCTGGGTGTGGGGGCTGGGGAGGTGCGGGGAGGATGGCAGTGCCGGCCTACCTTCCTGCATCTGTACACTCCGTACCGGATAGCAATAGCTCACTAAATTGGCCTCCACTACAAAGTCCAGATGTCAAGTCAGGTTCGCTGGCTTACAGCTCTGCACCCTTCCCCCCTTCTTCCTCTTCCCCAGCCAGGTGACTGCTGAAGAGGCCCCAGCAGTGCCTGCACACAGCCAGCTGGCAGGAGCGGGAGGCAGAGGTCATTTCTTTTACCCTTCAGCTAGGAAGGGACAGTTTTGAGTTTCTTTTTCAGGTTCTCCATTAGCAGCAGGTTCTGCAAGGCCAGCCTCCTGCAGTCCCCATCTGGATCTTTCTCCACCACATCTGTAAAAGAAGCAGCCACTGTTAGTTGCAACAAATGAGAAAAATTGCCCTTCACCTAACACTTCTCTACTGTTTCACCGGCCATCACTGACCAGCACTAAACACAGCAGCAAATGCAGCCACGTCTGGGCTGGACATCAGCACTCGCAGGAATTACGTTAGACCAGAAGGCAAAGATGCCCAACCTTGATCACCCTGAGCAGTGAGTTTAGCTGAGTCCTGACTGTCACGTGTGAAAATGCTCGGCTCATTCTTGCAGCAGAAACAGGCAGTTGGGTTGAAACGCTATTGAAAGTGTCCGCCCTTGCGTTCCGTGGGATAACCTCTGTGCCCAAATTTGTACTTGTGCCCCTGAGTGATACATAACCTTCCTACAGCTTATCTACTAGCATGAATGCAGTTTGCAGTTAGAAATCCACGTACTCAAAAGCCTCAAGTCTCCATTCTGCCAATTCCTGCAATTTAAACAAGTGCCCGGTGCTCCCTCCCGGAATCTGGTCATGCTGCCCTTCAAATGGGGGAAAGAAAGAGGCAGGCCCCAAATTTCAACACGTTCTCCATTCTGAGAGATTAGTCTGATGATAAACTAGTAGTTCTTTCACACTTTCTGCAGCAGGTAAGGGAGGGCATGAAGCTGCTTCCAGCGGCTGTTATTTCAGGGGCCCTTAATGGGCCTGCGAAGTAAAAACCAGGATGCACGCAGGATGTCTGAGCAGGGGGAGCCTGGAAGAGCAGAGAGTCCGTGTGAGGATATCCTGTACGCACAAGCAGTGTGCTCAGAGTCCTGCACTGTCAGCCCAAACACATGACTCACTCCCATGGAGTAGGGCTATTTATAACCTCAGGGAGAGCTTCCCGATGGCATTTCCATACTCCCTCTACAGAAGGCAAAAAGGGGGAGGCTTCGAGACGGCTCAGTCCAGGCTGAAGAGCTGGGAGAGTGATGTTGGCACTGTTTCTAATTGCCACGAGCGTGGACCTTGAGCTGCAGCACTGAACGGGAGGCACCGGGCACTGAAGTAGCATTCTGGTCCTCACAAAAGCCAAACTTCCCTGTGACATAGCCCTACAGCACTTGCAAGGGGTGGGGAATTCCCTCAAAGGCAGCTGCTGAGGAATTAAAGGAACTGTTTCCTAGAAACGTTTAGGTATTCCCTCCCTCCCCCGGGAAAGACAAGGCTACTCAGTAGTAGGTCCATCATGGCACTAAGGGCAATGACAGACAAGCAGGAGGTGGCTCCTCGCCTCCCTCCCAGCTGGAATGTCCCAAAGCATCCGCTAAACAGACAGTACCATGACAGTGACTGAAGTAGTTTCTTACACCACACTGCGAGCGCTTCCTGACGGGGGAACAGCTCTAGTTACAGCCCAAAGGCTGAAGGGCAGGAGCGGTCAGCCATATTCACATGGGGAAGGACAGCACTCTGCACTGGCTGAGACTAACAAACTGGAGCAGATTTGTAGATTTCTACTAAATGCTTCGTGGATAACATTTTCTAGTTCCTCATTGTGCTTTAGCCATAGCAGGAGAAATGTAGATGCTTTAAGCTGAAACCCAAGGTGGTGACACTTGTCCTGGCCGTGAGGCATGGCAGCAGAAGGCCTGCATGCCTGACTGCTTGTCATTTTCCCCAGCTACAGCAGCAGACCTCATACGTGACACCTCTTGCAAATCCTGTCTGGAAGAGTCACGAAGCAACAGCAAGTCCGCTCAAAACCATGATTCAGTCACAAAAGTAAGTCTCAAGTGACTGACTGCAGCTGCTGGAGCAGCCCAGGGCCTCCCTGCCACAGCGGTTTTAACAACAACGCTACAGCAAAGAGCAAAGGCACAGCCCAAGAAGCTGCTGTGTTTCGGGAAGCAGCTCTAGAAGGATGCGCAAGTTTTCAATTGCACTTAAATCGTATGTGACCAGATGTGGAGCCGAGTCACATTCTTCAAGGTTTCTGAACGGCTCCAAGAACAGTTTCTCCTTCTCTATAGACACATGACTGTGATCTTTTCCTGTGCTCATTCCCACCAGGATCTACCATGCGATTTTCATGCAAAAGCACTACACGTAAAGAGATGGCTATTACACTGCCTCCAGGCACAAAAAGATGCTGCTGTCTCTGTTGTCCTCCCCCTTCCCAAAATAACTCATTAAAAACAGATTACGCAGACCTTCACGCTGAAAATACATTTGTAACATTCCTGGAAAGGCTCTACTCGGTAATAGCAGTGTTAACTGCACAGACAAGCAGATTCCTCAGAGCACACCATGTCATGGGAAAAGTGAAGTTCTTGGCCCCACATGGCAGCTCTCTTCCCTTTCAAGGGCACGGAGCTCCACAACCTGCAAGGCTCAGAGGCCAGCTGTGTCAGTGCCGCTTCCTGCCCGCTCCCCGTGGGAAGGCAACTCACCAAGAGTGAGAACAGCGAAGGAAACCAGCCCAGGGAGTCACATGAGCTCCACTCAGAATACAGCGGGGGCTTCAGAGCTACGAAGCGCACAGCGTTACTTCCTCTTGTCCTTCCAGCCATACCTCTCCCCCTGCTCGCGCAGTTCCAGCCCACCAGGACCCAAACGTAGCCTGCGTTGCTGTAAGGTGCGCTGGGTGCAGCGTGCAAAGCTGTGCGCCGTCTGTCACAGGCTGCTCTTGCCACCAGCAATTGGAAGTTAGGAGATGGGGCCATGCTCTTCTTCCTCCTATTTTTAGCACTAACAAAACCCATCTTCTGTGCACATGGTGTAAATGGGACATACAAGCCATGTCCGTTACCGCTAGTTAAAGTGGCTGCCTGCATGTAATAGGCAATACGGTGATACTTTCTGCAGCTTCAAGAGACAGGTGGTTGCATGTTTGGACAGAGACACACAGTCTGTTCTGGTATTTGCCCTAAACTTACAAGCAAGCAATAAATATGCTTATCATGCAAATCTCTGGCGCACACCATCAGGACTTCACTACTACCGTCACAGAGAGACGCTGCACAAACACAGGACCATTAACCAGGAAAGCACTGGCGTTACACCACCACATCTCACCTCCCAGCCAGGACTGAGTCTCCAAAAGCTCTTCTGTCACGTCTTCCAGGAGACGTTCTGCAGGGACACTGAGGAGCACCGAGGAGATACAGGACAGAAGACCCTGGCGCACATACCTGTTGGAGAAACACTGAACTGGTTAGAGCCTGCAGCTTTGCGCTCTACCTTGATTTCCTCACATCACAGGCTCTCCAGATTCAAATATTTGTGACTATAATGACTTTTGCCATATTCCGACTGGTCTAGAGCTGACGGAGAGCCCCTGCCACACTGTGGTGCAGGGACTCTCATGTAATTCACAGTCCTGGACAAGTCTGAGATCAAAACAGAAACTGGATGTTTACAGCATTTTGGCTACTTGTCTTTATTTCTTTCCAGGGCTGAATGCTGCAATTGCATCTAAAGTTTTCCGAGCTCCCTGAGTAAATACAGATGAAGCTATCACATGGATAGTTGATGAGTTTTGTCACATGTATTGGTGACAACTGCACTGCCACACTGGGAGACGCTACCCAAGTTCATATGTCGGCCTGACATGAAAGCAACGCCTTCGTTACATATTCTTGCAATACTCTGTCATAAGAACACAAGGCTGGAGGAGAGCACAGAGCTAATGCGTTGTCATTGACACCCTCAGTCGAGTGCTAGTCTTGGACAAAGACAAAGCACAGCTGGAGAGTGGCTCACAGCTGATCTTTAAAAACAGAAGCATACAACTACAACTCACGAGTCAGTGTGGAAACGCAGAGCCCAAACAAACTCCATCAGTGCCTTTCCCATTGCGGTAACTGCCTGCAAAACAGGATGGCAAAAACTCTGAATACCTTCCCATTCACACCACCCTACAGAACTGGCCTTTGAGACACACTGTTGTGCACATCATGGTTGCAATTAACTTTATTTTACAGATGAGGAAACTCAAGCAGTAAAATGAAATGATGTGCCTGACCTCCCACAGAAGTTGACAGTTCTTCTACCAGAAGCAGCAAAAGATACCTCAGGGGTGTCTGAATCCCACAGCTCCTTTCTGACCGTTTTTTCCTCAGCCCTTTTTGCAACTTCTCAGCGCACGCGACTCAAACGTGCTGCCTGTCCAAGTGCAGCAGGCCCCAGCGCACACTGCAGGCACCTCTGAGCTCCCAGGCTGGGAGTCTCTGCTGCTCCCTGCGAGCTCATGCAGCATTTCTTACCACGGTGTTAACAGCCAAGTACATCAGGATTGCTAAAGCGTGGACCAGTCTTCCAAGGACAAAGTGATCTTCGCCCAGGAGATCAAATGTCGTCAAAGGCCTGCAAGTGCAAGATACACAGTGCTGTAGCAGTGAGAAGGCTGGTCAGTGCGTCTTTGGAACAGTCAGGGTGGTTACGCAGGGTGAACCGTCCCCAACAAGCCTGAATCCCTAAACAACAGTCATTATACAGCCATTCCCAGCTTAACACAGGCCGCAGCCGTTTGTTCTCATCTTTGCTCCCAGACCAGTAATATCCCCTACTCTACAGCAGGTATCACTCCTTCTACCAACAGTCTTTACTTAGAAAGAACTCTTTGCAAAAGCTACACCACCACCATACTAGAAACAAACCATTAAGACTGGTATTACAAGAATCTTGATCCTCATGGAATCTATGACTCAGCCTTCCTTAGGTAAGCAAAGACTTAAGTGATTGACAACAAACGTGGTCACAGTCCAGGTGACAGAATTAACTTTGACTAAACACTGCAGTCCGAGTTCTGCAGTTTTGTATGAACCTCCCAAGGTGGAGGGTCAGCCAAGACAACTGGTGTAGTGCCAAAATCATCCACCTGGGTACCTGCTGACAGGTTATTCTTCATAACATATCTCCACTTCTGCAGGGTCTTACATATTCCTGCCCAACAAGACTTCACAGGATAAGTCTAAGAGACCACAACCCCCTCCTCTCTAAGCTTTATGCACGAGCCACACACCAGTGTGGCGTCACTGGACTCCCCCACAGCCTCTGGGCTTTAGCCTGCTGCTCCGAGGCAAGCAGAACACGCAGAAGAAGCCAACTCTGGCAGCTGCCAGGCCCACATCCCAAGGTGTTCACACTCACCTGTCAAAGTGCTGAATCAATGGAAAAAAGAAGTGCCCAGCAACAGAATTGAACTCATTTGGTCCGGAAGCCCGTTCCACTTGAGGCTGACCCTGTCCAAGAGAAAAATGAAGTCTAGACACAAGATGCAGCATCCGACTCTTCCCCTTCACCGAACACTCCAGACTACGAGTCCCTGGCAGCCACTGTCAGGCACTGCTTGCCGTACGCCTTATGGGTACTAGTTTCCAGACTGGATGACTCACTTCCCACTTCAGATCCTCTCATACGTGTAAGTATTTCAGTACAATATAGCTCAGGACTGTTGGGTTAGAGATAAGAAACAAGAACATGCAAGGGATAGAGGAGTTTTGGAAAGCAAGTTCTCCAGGATGAACCATGGGGGAGTTGTGGGAACGAGGAAACTGCCATCGATTTATCTCCCTGAAAAACAGGCAGGCTGGGAGAGTCCAGCCCAGAGGCAGCTGGTCTGGTGGAGGAGGCTCTGGGCTCCGTGCGGTGCAGTCACAGCTCCCTGCAGTGGCCAGACAAGCTCAGAACAGCAACAACTACCCCTCAACGCAAGGCAAGGAGTTCCAGGTTTATTTTCCTCTCCCTGCCAGGTACTCTGCACCAAAAGATTCAGCCAGATGCTAAGATAAATTTATATTTGAAGTTATACAATCTTTCCTTTGGGTTGGGCAGGTATTGGGACAGGTATTTTGCTCTTTCCAGACAGAACGACAGCAACTCCTAGTGTCCCTATTTCTGCTGGATTTGAGATTGGCTTGTTTCTGCCCTGGCCTCACCGTAGCAAACCTCCGAGTCTTGCTTTTGATCCTCTCATCAACAATTCTTCTCCAGTCCTTAGAGCTGTCACTTCCAGGAAGGAGCTGGATACAAGGTTTTTGGGCATCAGAATGCTTGGTCTTCCCATGGGATTTGGGATAGGACAGCTCCTGAGCGGCCAAAACCAATACCTAGATGAAAAAGAGGGAGGTTCTGTTAAAAAGAGGTAACCCCTGTAACTAGGGAACAGTAACAACAGATACCGGCACCCAAACTGATGGGAACAGCAAGGCAGGAAGGCACAACAGGTTTAGAACGAAGATCAGCAAGGTCACTGATGCCCAACCAACCACGTGGCTCCGAGGTACTGACCGCACATGGTCACTTAGCCCCGAAACACAACAGTGGCTCCTCTTTCAGGCACAGAGAGATAACATAGAGGAGTCCAGGAAGATCGCCGTCTTTCAGAACAGATGGATGGCACATTAGATGACAGTGGCTTCTCCTAAGCAAATGACCATCGTATGTTTTGCATTCTGTGGGGAAGGATTGCTGTGTAATTGGAGTGTAGCAGGGTTACGAGCAAGAGCAGAATGCCAGGCACAAATACTAACATAAAAATTCCCATGCCTCTGCCTCCTCCTCCGAGGAATAAAAGGTAACCCCTTACATCTCAGGGAATCAGCACTAGTGCAACAAAGACACAAGGGACGTGGGAAGAAAAGAGCAGAGCACTTACATCGAGAATGTCCACGCGCTGACGAAGACTGTAGTTCAGAGAGTAGAACTGCGAGGTCAAATACTTTGCTACCTGTACAGAAAAATCAAGGTGTAATGAACACAAACCCAGGCTGGAAACAGCCTTCCCACTCATTCTAAAAGCACTCCATTTCAGCAGAAATGGGCAAATACGGGAAACTCAGACCCTTCCATTTCTAGATTCTCGCAAAGGAGGTAAATGACAAATGAGACTTTGCCTTTCTCCCCTCCCTCCTATGCAGAAGTACCCAAACAACTGCTGTGGCAGCTTTGGCACTCTGAAGGAGACCTTACTGCGGCCTTTCAATACTTAAACAGAGCTTTTAAGAAAGATGGAGAGAGGCTTTTTTACCAGGGCTTGTATTGATAGGATGAGCAGTAAAGGTTTTAAACTGCCAGAGGATAGATCTGGACATAAGGAAGAAATTCTTTACTCTGAGGGCAGTGAGACACTGGAACAGGTTGCCCAGAGAAGCTGTGAATGCCCCATCAAAAGGAAAGCAGTAAGAGGGACTCACGGGTATTGGATCGGTGGTTAAAATAGCTACTTGAGCTCTCTGACGGAGCTCCGCAAAGCCTTCAATGCAGGTCTTCTCCTCCAGGTGCAATACTATTTTTGCCAGCTCCACACTAACCTGCTCAAAATAGGAAAAAAGGCATCAAATCCCTGCAGGTGTTTTCTTTCTCACAGGATTTACACAGCAGCATCCATTTTCCATTTCTGATGTTTAAGCAAAGACAACGAGGGTATGGAATACAAGCAACATGTCCATTACTCAGGAGGGAGAGAAAAGACATTAAGCGAAATGCCATGGAGACAGATTTCCCAAAACACTGAACAAACCCCTATGCTGATTCCTCCATCCACATTCACTTTTGCTTTTTGGACAAGCATGGCATCACGAGGTAGGAGGACTTGTGACTATAACTAATGGGAGGAAGGGCACAGTACCACAGCCCAAGCCCATCCAGCTCAGCGTCTGATGAGCAGCAACAGATTGCACAGTGTCTACCAGACTACAAACACCCCTTCCTTTTCTCAGCTGGGAGAGGCCTGCATCTCTGCCACCTGCAAGTGTTCACTAACAAGTGGTGGTGAGCACTCGTCACACTGGTGACCTTGTCCCAAGTTCCTCTCACCTGAGCTTTCCATCTTGACCAGTGCAATCCAACCACTCCCTCTGGAAGACATTATGCTTGTACAAGCAAATAGGGAAAGTCCGTTTGATTTTATCCCCCTTTTTATTGGGGAATAGCAATTAAATTAAATTTCAACTCAAAATCAATTAAATCCAATCAAGATCAATTGGTCTGTGGAATTCGTGGCTGCTCTGTAAACTAGGTTTCTAATGTTTTTTCTGCCCAGCGCAAAGCATGGAGCTTCCTCACGCTACTGGCAAGTGCTACTTGCAATGCATGTCGTTTTCAGCGCGGGAGCCGCTAAGTGCCATACTGCTGCCAGCACCTTTGCTTGCTTCTTTGTTCCCCTGTGCCCTGCAGCCTCACACACACTAGCCTGGCCTGCTGCTCTGTTGGCACATTTAGTCTCCTCACAAGGGCAAAGGCATAGTTCCTGTATCACAGCCCACTTAGCTCATACTACTTCACCTCTCTCGTTGCTGCTGGATTCTTTCGAACCAAGCTCTCAAGAGCCTTGACTGTAGCTTCCCATTTCTCCACATCTTCAGAACCTGTCAGGACTGAAGGGGATCAAAAGACAAACCAAAGCTGTTATCGGAATGGTTGTGCTTGGGCATATACCCCCAACTTCCTTCTGCCAGTAGGTTGTCTTGTCATAGGCAGGTATCGCTGACTCAGCGCATGACCAACATTAGGAACTACGTTGAAACTACTCAGAAATTACAGTTCAACACTTGAGCCCAGGCTACTGAAATCCTACGGCTTCTTCAAATTAGCTCAGAAAAAAAGTAAACCTACACAGAGATCACTCTCCCAAAACCCATAAGAAACAGTTAAAGACTCAGCCCAAAATCTCCTACCTTCAATACAGTCCCGGATATACACAGGAGCCTTAGTCTTTAGTTCTTTATCCTCTGACATGTCATAAGGGATGAGATCATCATCACTGTAAAAGGAATAAAAGCAGGAGTTAGACCATGGGGTACATGGGGTACAGGCGTTTGTCCTTTCCCCAGCTATCCACACAAAAGGGAAAGAACCAGCACATACATTCTCCTAACGCTGTCACTCTTGCGTCACCCAGCAGCACTGCTGAAGCCAAGCCCGAAAGGGCTCCTTGGGAAGTTCTATCAATTACTCTGAAGCTCAGTGAAAGAGCACTTCTGTAACCAGATCTGGAACTGGATCTCCTGGTCAAGTGCAGGAAGGAGGCAGGTGACCCAGAGACTAGGAGCTGATTCCTGAGATTTCTCTGTATGTTGGTAAAGTGACAGGATAAGACAGGTCCATTATTAAAATGGGTAGATATATACCCATAATTCCAGGAAACATGCATCTAATTTAAATGGAATAAATACGATGGATGTACATGATGTGGTCATTGCTCAAATTACTAACACACCTGAGTGCCGTTTCCTACACAAAGTCCCATTCTGCTGCACACCACTCAGCCGGACAAGGTCAGAAAGCACAAGATTTGCCAAAAATGCAACTACCAATAGGTCCCTTCTCCCCTCTTAAGAACCTGCCATTTATTTTCCATTTCCTGCCAGTTTCTTGCCCCTTACCTATCAAGCTCAGCATCTGACTCCTCCTCTGGCTTCACAGGGGCTGCTGGATGTGATTTCTTGTTACTTTCCAACACCCCTGGCAGTGCAGCATCTGCCTTCTCATTCCTGCTTTGTGGAACAAGAAGCATTAAAACCAATGAAGTAACAGTACTTCTTCACAAGGAAGAAACCACCCACACCATCAACCCTTCCTGCTGAAAAAGAACACCAGATAATTATTTCTGCTGCAGTCTCCCACCTAGATTGCCCAACACACGGAACAAAGTCTTGGCAAGGTGAGGGGAGAAAAGAAGCAGAATCTCTTAACAGAAAAGCAACGGATAACAAAAATTAAGCTAGCTAATTTGCTGTGTTCCCCCTGCACTAACCTGTACCCAGGACTGCTAAGGACAGCCTAAGTGTGATAACTGGATCACACTGGCCTGCACCGCATTCAAAGCTGTGAATGAAACTGAACACACGGGGAAGAAACATCTTTAACCATTGCTAGAGGGATGAATACAATAGTGGAGAAAGTTTTTTCTGTACCTATTTCTGTGGACTTTGGCACGTCCTTTCAATTCTCTGCTTCTCAAATACTGTCTATGCTGATTACGCCCCTAAAATGGGCGCAATAAATCTTCTGTATTTCACTGGAGTGCTGGACCACTTCATTTACTAATAACATGAAGCGTGTCATTCATCTGCTGATAAAACTAAGTGCTTCAAAGGCCAAGAGTCTCAGCAGATGCTATGGAAGTTGAGAGCACCAGAGAACCAGTCTTTAGGCTGAACAATGTGCTTTTTGTTTTTTGTTTTGTTACCGATGAATGGGCTGGGGGCATACGGCCCAAATGTCAGATTTCCCAGATGCGAACAGAAAGGCCCATTTGAACAGGAAGTACCCAGGGGCACGTAAGACCCCTAGAAACTGCAGCATGGTTTTCAGCACATGCAGGTATCAAACAAGCAATTTTAATACATACTACCATTTGAATTATGAATTTAACATAACTACACTGCACTGTAAGCATAAGGTGCATTATAATGCTTAAGAATACAGAAGACATCTTGAATACTGCATACAGGTCTAGCAGGTAACTCAAAAAAAAGGTATGGAGAAGAGCAAAAGATGGCATGGAGATGAACAGTAGCAATATCTTACTCATTATCTGGAGGGCTGGGGACAACACAGGATGGTGGAGTCTGCACCAGAAGGGACTTCAGTTCTCTTGCTTCATCATCTTCTTCATACTAGACAACCAGAATAACAGTTACTGTGCTATCTGCTGTCAAATACGCCCAGCGTTCAACATCTGACCCTTCTACTGTGTGCAAACGAAGACTGAATCACGAGCAGATGAACCCACACAAATCCCATTTCTTTCAATCGCTGTACTGCCAGCACCGACGTAGTTATGCTGTAGAGCGACCTGTGCCACATGTAATCTTTGTCCCTGTAATTAACAGCAGTACCTGATCAGGCTTTGCCTGAATGATACTTGCAATCTTTAAAAAATTCAATAAAAGGCAATGCAACATGAGGGTTGATGCAGGTTTTTAAAGAATTAATGTGATTTAATCACATAATTCTTACAAACTCTACTGGAAATAGCAGAGCACATATCCCCATGTCAATTTTGAAAATCTCGACTTGGAGCAGGCCTTCCCACCAGGTCAGGGACTGAATGTTCACCACTGGTTTAGGTTTGACGTTCCCTCCCAACTTCCATGGGTCAGACTCCAATTCCCTCATTTAATATGATAATCCTCTAGTAATCCTTTATTATTGTCAGTTTACCCTGAACTTTGTCATCACATTACACTCTTAAGGTCGCTCTCAGCCACCTGGCTATTTTTTGTACAATTGGTTTTTGTACACACAAGAGTGTAAACACTCTTTTTGAAAGTGTTGCTGCTTTCCCTTGTCTCCAGGTAAGCGTTAGAACTTGCTATAGTGCCCTGGATCATCTAGTTTAAAGCTTTTATTTCCTCTAAGCCCTGCACACCAGACATAAATTTCAGTAACCTTCACCTGAAACTTCAGGACAGGCCCGTCAGTGTTTATTTTTGAACTAATGCTCTCTGCCACAATCATTCCCAGGCGCCGTATCTGTGGCAGATTGCTGTCCAAGTGGCATTTCACACCCTCCATCAGGCTTGTGAGAAGCTCTGGAAAAAAGACCAAACAGTGCATGAAACGACGACAGAAACAAACATCCATCTTCATGTCGGTTCCCTCAGTGCGCATCTTTAGCCACTCGCTGCCCAGTAACGGGCAGAAATACGGGAAGGGCCCATGCAGCTGCGACTTCTCTTTCTGCAATGGCAGTATCGCCCTTCAGCACCAACATATAATAAAGCCATGCTTTGTCATGGGGTACAAAGTCAACAAAACATTACAATATATTCGAAATTTTGAATATTTCTGTTTTCACCAAACCAAAAAACGATGGTAAGTCAAGACAATCTTCAGCTTTTTACAGTGCTTCAAAGCCACTTAAGTGAAACGCCATGTTTTGAGGAAGCGACAAATTCTGACCAGTACAAGAGTCACAGGGGGAGAAATTTCCCTCGCCACCTAAGCCGAACAGGCAGGTGACACCAGTATTTCCCAGCCCACAGAGAACGACGGTTGCCAGCTTTACCAGGTAGGTTTACTGCTATTAGACTGACCTCCTTCAACTCTGAAAAGCTTATCTTTTCAACAGCTGTCGGATAAAAAACAGATTATAAAACTACGGTAAAGATAGTAAATAACAAGTTGCTTATTCATCTAAAGAAGAACTAATTCCAGAATGAAACAGGTCTTGTAAGTCAACCTTCCCCCCCGACCCCCCTCCAAAAGCCACACACAGTGAGAAGTAACTCTATAGACGTTTTTTCTGAAATGTGTTTTTATTACAACAGAAACAGGAATTTTAGCCCAGGAGCCCAGTCTGCTACGCGCTGCATGAACACAGAATAAGAGGCCCTTACTGGCAACTCCCTGTCCCTACTCACCTCACGCTGAGGGGAGCAGAATGACACGGACGAATGCACATGGACAGTCAGAGCCCAACCAAAGAGCTTTTCATCCTTGGTGTACCTTCCCCGACCCCTTTGAAGCCCTTCTCGTGCTCCCACAGTAAGCCTATAAATTGCAAATCACACCGTTCCTCTAACCAGAGTCCGTCCTTGTCTTCCTGTGACAAAACTTAAGGGTTCCTAAACTACTGCTCAGGTGAACTAAGAACCTTAGTTCAGAGATATGCTTCTCCAATTTCATAATTTAAAGCTATGCACTTGGAATGATATCATATAAGTCCAAAGATGAAGATGGGACAATTTTGTTTATCCATAGATCGAAACAAGGTGTTTTTCTACTCACAGTCAGACCTTCTGTTACACAAATCCATCCCCTGCTTCTCCCACTGCCTCACCTTGTCTGCAGCTCTCAATTTCGGGCTCCTTCAGGTGGGAGAGGCAGATAAGGATGGCCTTGCTAATATACTGCTGCTGCTCAGGTGGAGAGTGTTTCACAGCGCTGCTGCTGCCCCAGGTCTCCAGCAGCTCTTTCAGCACCTGAATCAGAGAACTCACGTTGGCTTGAAATACATCTTCTCTGCACACAAGTAATCTTCTTTTGGAAGCACGTTTCAAAAATGTGCTTTCATACAGAACGCTATATATTCTAACGACACTTTGTTCTTCTTCATGCTTCCCAGGGAACTTTACGTTCCCTGCAAACGGGGCTCACCTTGTATTTCAGGGCCTAAAATGTACTGTTTGACCAACTGAGAACTCCACACCACCTTTGTTTAATATATTGTTAAATATAATGGGTTTTTTTTGTATCTAAAAGGGATAATTACAAGCAGAGCAATATGTATTATTGTCAAAACCCAATATGGTATCATATAGTGTAACATGTTTTTAGTCCAATCCTATATACCTGCCAGTACTTCCAAATTAGAATAACAGAACATCTAACCAGTGCAAAAAGACCCCATAAAAATTGTCAAAACAGTACAGATTTCCAGAGATACAGATTTCCTGGAAGTTCCATCACACTGCTGACTTGGAGAGGGAAAATATCTGCATCCCCCCCGAGGAAAAGGTATATGAGAATGATTCTGAAGCATCAGGTCACACAGACAGGTCTCAACCAACGTCCTCGGTTGCTGCCATCTGCCCAGCCACACAAACAGGGGATGACAGAGGAAGCTGGGAAGGACGGAGGACGTGGGACATCTGTCAGAATCCAAGCCTCATTAGTTTTGCTACTTGGAAGACAATTTCCCAATTAAATCTGAAAAACTAGCGCCAGTGGTGCAGAAAATCTTCTATTTATATATCACAGTTTACTTGTGCTATGGTAGTGCTTCCCTTATTCTCATGAACAGTAACAAAAGCATCTTACGAGAAGTACCAAAGCTGTGCACCCCACAGACACACATACATGCACACAGTACATTTTTTTCCATCAGATACCCCACCAACAACGTTACTTAACCTTACTTTGATCAATAAGGCACGCCGAAGGCTATCCAGGGCCAGGTAGCCAAGGAGGTTCTGTAGCACTGCAGTCTGCAACAAAAAACACAAGTCTTCCTTTAACTGGGCACAAAGTTGTCATCCAGCAATGGCAAGCGTGCATTTTTACTACGTTAAACTTTTCACGCTAAGGGACTGGTTGGCAACATTCGGAGACAGAAAAGTAAGCAAGTTTTAAAAAAAAAAAATCAACCAAACACACACACGCAGTTGCTGATGAAATACATGGAAAAACAGGACAGAAATTCAGTACCGTATTTTTACCATCAGAACGAGACCAGCACGGTCCCAGGCAAACATGGAACACGAAGGCTAGAGAACATCCCTCACAAACAACACCACAAGCCACAGAACACTTCCTAATACCCTATGACAAACTTAGGTGCACAGGAAGAAAAAAAATTAAAATAATCCCAGTCCTTGTCTCATCTCTTCAAACTAAGTCTTGTCCCTTCAGTCTCTTTTCTTTCAGATTCTAAATCAACTAGATGTCTCCAGCTCCCCAGAACACTGAAATCACGTGCAAATAACCGTTTGGTTCCAGAAAGAGAGCACAGTAATTCCGCTAATGGCCATCAACCCTGAGAGAGCACAGGAATCCCGTGATTTCAAAGCAACTGTTTAGCACTCCCTCTTCATTATGTTGAGCTGAGGGGATGTAAGCGAACAGCTGCACAGCTCAGGTATGTGTGGAGAGACTATTTCAGAACCAAGAGTTAAATCTTGTTCAAGAAGACTTGGGGCCCAGCTACAGAAAGCACTGGCACTTGGGAAAAACAGGTGTTACTCCACCGGCGTTCAACGCAGAGTCCTTACCGTGTGTCCATACTGCAAGAGCAACATCTTCTGTGTCACCACAAACTGCGCTTTCTTGTTTTTCACAACCAGGTTCCCCAGCAACCTAGACAAGACATTTGCCCTAGCAAGACAGGTCAATAGCAGAACATTAGGAATCCACATAATTACTGACATGCTGCCACTGATCACAGAAAATTCCGTGAGCAGCTCTTTGCACCAAAGTCTCTAAAACACCTCTAAGCATTAAGAGTGAGTCAGTAATTGCAAAGAATGTTTTCACTTGTTTTTTCACTGCATGTCACGACACAGACCTTTAAGGAATGGTGCAGGTCCTACCTGAGAGGGAACAATCAACTACTTTACCCTTAGAGTCTCTCACGAAACGGCACTGTAAGAAACCACCTACACAAACACACACGCGCCAGCATCTTTCAGAAACAGATTCTGCAAGTTATTTGTGAAAGAATTCCAGCCTTTGCTCTGGATCAGGGAGGAAAGCAGAATTCTTACCTGGGTGCTCTCTGGACAAAACCAAGGACCACCGCTTCCATCCAGCGGTCTGGTACACATTCAACCAGTCGCCAGCATATTCTTTGCCAGATGCAGTCTGAGTTGGTGAGATCCGTTAGGCGGGGTACCAAAACGCTCAGGATTTCCTCTGAAGTGGAAGGGAAAACAGGTAACTACACCAGATGGACAGAACTGGTGCAACGGTGCTCAAGGTCAGCCAGCAAATTTCAAGATCCTTACAAAATGAAGAAATACAATGCACCGTTTGCAGTTCTAAATTGCTCCGGTGGTAAGAACTAACCTAAGCAGCCCAAGGAACTCATAAGTATTCCTCATCACGGTAAACAGCTAGAAAATCTTTCCTCTTCTTCCCCAGCCCCATTAACTACTTCTGCATTCAGTGGCTTCAAAGTCCTAAGCAAAGCCAGACTGAAGGCAACTCATGTGAGAGAGTCATTACACATGAGCAGCGATTTATGCTGGTATTTAGAAGGCACTTTCAGACCACTGGATGAAAAGCTCTAGAAGAGCATTTAATAGTCATGACCCAAATGGCAGGATGAGAAGGCTAATAACCTCAGCCCATTTTTGAGAGAAGAACAGATGACGTTCACCTGAGCTGACAGAAGAGCATCAACACCTATCAGATACATAGTTGAGTACTCCCAGAAGGCAGAGAGCAGCCTGTACAGTCCAACTCACAAAGTCCCCAAAATATTAATCGGTCTGTCTCCCACTCCCCCTGCTGATCGTCATCACAGTCATCCTTCCGTACTAATGCAGTAAAACAGACCTTCCCCCTCCCCAAAACAGTATTGTAAAACACTCACGTTGTCTCCCATGAATGCATACCTTCCCCAGGACGTGAGAAACAAAAGAGATCGAGCAATCCAAGCCATCTGGGATAAAACAGACACAAGCTTAACAAGAGCATTACCAGCATCCTCCAAACAACCTTCAGAAGGAGGTGCACACATTTCTGCAAGTACTGAAGCCTGAAAACACAGATTAACTTTTTCTCTTCCAGCATCATCTCCTCCTCCCTCCACCATCTGTCTTTGGGTACAAAGTGGCACCCAGTACTATTTATACACAGGGAGAGTCAGAAGACTAAAGTAGCTCAGTCCCACTTTAACGCGATGGTAATAAAGCCACTGGTTTATTCAGTACCGTTTAAATCTTCCATACAATTCCTTCAGCAAAGACCAAGTGACTGCAATTACACTTTGCCATAGATGACGCTATTTAACAGCTTGTAGGGCCTGGACGTGTTCCTGTGCCACCTGCTCTGGGTGACCCTGCTCTGGCAGGGGGCTTGGACTAGATGATCTCTAGAGGTCCCTTCCAACCCTACCATTGTGTGATTCTGTGACTGCAGCTTTCAGTGGGATTTTAAAAAGCCTCAGCCTTCTTCCTCATTCCTGGTATCTTATGCTTTTAAGCACAACGAAACTCAGCCTGAAGGATGAACGTGAGGGTCTGCAGTGCCCGCTATCTGTATCTCAAAACACCAGCCAAGGGGGCCCACGCGCAAAACGCTTCTCCAGAAGAGCTGTCTCTATTGCGCAGCCCTCCCGCAATCCTACCTCTTAGAGAATCCGAGATCTTCTGCAGCACCTGGATAATTGCACCACCCAGGAGAGGAAAGTAGTTCTGCGGGAAGAAGACGGGGGGGTTTTTCCTCTGGAGCTTGTTGCTCACATGGTCGGGCAGACACACGATCTGGCTGAGCAGGGCCTCCTGCAGCTCGGGCGAGCCGGCCGGGGCCTGGCAGAGCTCCCACAGCAGCGCCGGGACGCGCCCCTCCCGCAGGAACCGCTCCAGCACCTCCGCCGCCTCCCGCGCACAGCTGGGGGGGAGGAACCACTGCGGTGAGGGCCGGCGCCTCCGCACCGGTACGAAACCCGCGCCCGCTATGGCTCTTCTGCCGCCTTCCCACCGCTACAACGCTGCTGCCCCGCCGCGCGGAATTTTAATCAAAAACGAATTAAACCCAAAGCGATTTTAATCTCTCGGTATCTCCAGTTTCCTCAGCTCTTAACGCTTCGGGACATGCCATCAGGCCGGCTGAGCAGCGGCGCTGGAGGCGGCTGTGACACGGCGGGACCCATGGCTCCCCGC
>VWZL01002954.1:729549-761187 GCA_013396915.1 Stercorarius parasiticus | reverse complement strand
GGGTGAAGAGGGGAGTGGAGAGAGGGGTCAGGGTGTCCGTGGGGTGAGGAGGGGAGTGGGAGGGTGTCAGCGTGTCCATGGGGGTGGACCATCACTGCCCCAGACCTGCTGGCCACACTGTTGCTGATACAGGGCCACGATGCTGGTGGCCGCCTTGGAAAGTCTCTCTGTGCTGCACTGGGGGGATTGTACTCTGGGAAGTATCTTAAGGGGGCCTAAAAGAAAGCTGGTGAGGGACTTTTTAGGATGTCGGGTAATGGTAGGACTAGAGGGAATGGATTAAAACTAGAGATGGGACGATTCAGACTGGATGTTAGGAAGAAAATCTTCACCATGAGGGTGGTGAGACACTGGAACAGGTTGCCCAGAGAGGTGGTGGAAGCCCCATCCCTGGAAGTTTTTAAGGCCAGGCTGGATGGGGGTCTGAGCAACCTGGTCTAGTGGGAGATGTCCTTGCCCATGGCAGAGGGGTTGGAACTAGATGATCTTTAAGGTCTCTTCCAACCCTGCCAATTCTATGATTCTATGATAAGTGCTACTTGGCTTGGGCTGCTTTTATACTCCTGCCCAGGCATCTGCTCGTCAGCCCGCTGGAGCCGGGGTGCTGACCCAAAGGAACCTGTGGGCTGACCCAGCATGGCTGTTATTCTCTCCTTTCTTCCAATTAACTCGTTACACATGAAATTTTGAGTACTGTAGCTTTAATTCTTGAGTTTATGGTGCTTGATTAAACTCTTTAGCCCATTCTTGTGCTGCCCATTTTTGTCCATACTTAGAGCAACCACTGGGCTAAGGAATACTTAACGGATGTGCCTGTCAAATAACAACTGCAGCCACTGGAGAGTAAGACATGGTACATCTGAACCTCTTCCCTACCACGTCTTAGCAGCAAATCTGAAAACCACTTTATGAAAGATGTCAAGTACCACTATCTTGATTCAATAAATGGCAATATGGACTAAAGATTAGGCCTCACAAAGACAAGCCAGAAGTCTCAGCCTGCCTTACCTGCAGGACCTGTGGCTTCCATCAGGTCCAGTGGCTTCCAGCAAGTCCAGTGGCAGCCTTTGAGTGCTCAGTCCCAACCCAGCCTCCACCCCACGGACTGCTGCGGAGAGAAGGTCCATCGGGAGAGGCTGTTATTCCACAGGCAGCAGGGATGCAGGCCGGGCTTGTTTCGACTCGTTTGGGCTCACTGCTGTTAGGTAGGCTTAGGGCAACATATTTAAAATTACCAGCTCTCTTGGCTGTAGCACAGCCGTAATGGCTGGCTGATCCCAAAGCCACACGCCCTCATATTCTCATAATAGCTCTCATCTCTCCAGGGGAGGTCAGGTGAGTTCACTGAACCAGCAGAAAAAATAATGCTACTGTGAAAAAAAGGAAGTTTCCTGCCCGTTCTCTCCCTGAAGCAGCTCCCTGCAGAGTTGTGGGCAGCAGGGACAGCCCCAGGACAGCGGTGGCAGGGTGCCAGGGGGTCCAACCTCCCCTTGGTGCCTGCTAGCCGTCGGCAGGACTAAGCCTTAAGGCCAGGCCTGAGCAAGAAGAGGCGTTTGAACATCTCGTTTTGGGGCACAAGCAGAGGTGAGAACAGGTCAGAGCATGCGTTTGCTTCAGTTTCGGCCCAGATGGCACCGCCGTGGCCTTCTGCCCCACGCCAGCCATCAGCTTGGCGCAGGCAGCCCACCATCACCACTGCGGTCCTGCGCAAGGAGCCGGTGCTTCCAGGTCGGGGTGGGACCTCTAGGGATGGCACTGCTGCCTCCTGTGGAGTTTCTCCTCCATCCTCTGACACAGGGGCCACCGGCCACCTGTGAGCTGCGGTCCAGGACAGTGGGTCTGCGCCCTGAGGCTGTGAAGGTGAGGTGGCTCCTCATGGTCCTGGAGCAAGGCTGCCCCGAAAGAGTTAAGAGGAGAGCTCCTCCCTCCCTGTACATAAGTCTCCTCCTGGGTGACCTTCCCAGCAGCCTTTGCTGGCTCTGCCCCAACCAAACAAAGAGGGCAGGAGCTTTTCAAACAGCAGCCTCCCAAAAAGTTGGCTGCTGCAGAGCTGGGCTGTGCTGGGACCCTGGCTGGCCACGGCCACTGGAGGATGCAGCAGCAGCAGCAAGTTGGTGCCGTCGCCTGGGAGGATCACGGCAGTCGTCTTTAGTCCCTGTATGTGGATGCTCTGCCTCTTCGCTTCTGTGCATTAAGCTGGTTTGGGTGCTGGGAGCGTGACAGGGAAGGATGGAGAGAAACTTCTCGCAGTGGCAGTTTGATGGGGGTGCGAGCAGCAGGGATGGATGGCAGGAGGCCGGTGACAGTGAGCTCCTGCGGCCCACGGCCATCCTGTGCTCAGCGGGGCATGGGTCTGGATGGTGTGGACCACTGCTGCCCGGCACGCAGACTGGGGATGCGCTCGGAGCGGGGATGCAGAGGTCTGGTGCCGCACTGAGACTCAGTGTCACAGCTGGGAGTGGTGTGTCCGATCTGAAATGCTGTCCTGCTGTCCTCCAGCCCCTTCTTCAACTCAGAAACCTGCCTAGCAATGTTGCAGCAGAGGCACAGACCCTCTTTAGAAATTGCCTGTGTGTCGATAGACCGCTGGTTGGTGCATTTAAGGCAGCAGACAATCACAAAGCTGCTCCAGCCAAGACACTGCAGATGAGCAGGAACGGAGCTCCATGAGTGCTGCTTTTGAGTTTTGCCTCTGTGTTTTTCTGTTCCTTCATTCCTGCACCTCTGGGCTGTCAATGAGAACATTGCTTTTTACTGCCATCTCTGCAGGCGAACTGCTTTGCTTGTGGTGGTAGATGGTGGTTAGGACTAATTAGTCAGAGTCTCTAAATGCCACCTGAGGCTGAAAGTGCTTGTCCAGTGTGTTGCACCATCTTGCAACTGGGTGCTTCATTTTTCCTTCATGTTCGTTGGCTTTGGGTTGTGGAGCCGCAGCGGCATGGTGGCACGGCCACAGAGGGCTCTCCCTGAGCCCCAGAAGATCCAGGTGATCGGTGGGTTATTCTGCCAACAGCAGTGCTAAACAACTGGCATTTGTTTGTCATGGTGAGGTGCCAGATGCCACATACCGGGCATTACTTCATGCTTGCAGGGATTGCGCTGCAGCACTGGCCCAGCCCACAACCTCTTTTCCCTCTGCTGTAAGAGCTTTGGTCCGTCTCCCAGTTCAGTCCATCGCTCCTTCTGCACCTGTGTTAGAGGGAGGTTAGATGTGTGTCTGGCTTCAGGGAACACAGCCTGTGTGGCTTTGTTAGAGGAATTGCAGGATGGGGGGTTTGTCTTCTAAGGTCATGGCAGCTTTTCATCCTAATGTGCAGTAAAAGCCTTGGCTATCTCTGCAGAGAGTTGAGATTAGCCCCAGTTTCCGTTGACTGCTCTGTCCGGTATCTGGACAGCGGAAAAAGGAGATTTTGGGGGTTTCTCTCTAATCTGCAGAAGGAGGTGAATTTAGCAGTTTAGCTGAGATGTGTCTAGGTGAATTTAGTCTTCAGCAGTAGTCTCTGAACACCTGGCCTGCCCTCTGTCACAGCCTGAGGCTGATTCTTCTAGTGGACACCAGCAGGCAGGCCATGGACAACCTCAAGACTCCAGGACTGTCTGCACCTGAACATGCCTATGCACAGATTTGTATTTTGGGGCTCTTAGCCTGAAAACTGTGCCATGACGCACCTTTTCTCTGTTTTCCTGCAACACTGACAAAGCATGCCCCGACGCTGTAGGAATATGCCTGCTCAGCGTTAACCTTCCTCAGACCTCCTGGTTTCACCACAAGGAACAACTTGTGGTGAAAAACGTTACGCTTTGCAGTGATTTATTTGTTTCCTCTTCAGGCAGTGAAAGACACTAGAAATTCAAGGTATGCTTGTGGTTTAGCCTTTGCAACTCTCTGCTGGAAGGGCTGTGTCTTTGGAGAGCAGACACTTAAAGCTGCAAAACACTTTAAAGAGGGGCTCATGCTGACTGTACAGATAAAGGCAGGGCAGCGCAGTGCTTGGCATTTATTGTTCTTGCCTGAATAATGAAGCTGAGCTTGATGAGTTTGTTCAGTCCCAGAGCGGAGATGAATTTCTGAGCGTGGATGTGAAATCCAGCCTGTCCCTCTCCCCCAGGCCTTTCCAGGTGGTCTGTGAAAGCCTCTTGTTCCTTCAAGCTGTGGTTCCACAGTCATTAAGATCAGGTCTGGACCCTCCAGTTCATTTCTTAGTACAAATCCGACCTTTACTAGGCACAGCATCACAGCCACGCTGAATTTGTCAGACCATGTGATATGGCGTTGATGTTGACCTGTGCTTTGAGCTGTAGGAGTGCTGACCCATTGCGAAGCCTTTTTGTCCAAAGCTATCCATCACTGCCATTTGATACAGTGTCACTGCTTTGTGCTGTGTGGCTTGGGACCCTTTGACTATCAGGGTGGATTTTCCTGTATTCCTGAAACCCTTCCTTTCCTTCCCTCAAACATGAGGAACCACTACTATGTTTATATTGTTGTTACCCTGTGCCCCTAAAAAGTCCTAATACTCATTACATATATATATACTCCTATTTATCCTATCACCTTATCTTTATGCCTGTTCCTCAGTTAGCACAAGGCTGTAGTGGCGTTGTCTGGGTCAAAAGCAAACGATGTGTATCATCCTACCCACCATTTGTTTTGCAACCGCCAAACTGTTCATTAATGAAACCTTGCGGGGACCCAACTTTCTTCAATTTGCACATACTGCAAACCTTAAAGTAGAACCTTAAAGTTTTGCGTTTTCCATTTGAGGATCTAATTTTCAAGGTGTGGCCAGGCAGGGGGCTAGCTCTTCAACTGCTCTGAATGCAGAGCCCGAAGGAACAGGTCAGGTGTCCAAGGTGACAGAGCAAAGTGGGGCCTGGGCTCTAAATAGCTCACTTCCAAATCCTGGTCCAGATATACAACCCTTTCTTCTCTGCCATTCTGGTGCCCAAAGAACAAGTTGATTGAAAATCTTCTCATGAGGTTATCCCTTCAGAGGGGGGGCTGGCACGGCTCAGAGAAGAGCAGCACCATCTAAATGCAACTGGCCCATCTCCTTTTAATAAAACCCATAACAGAGCTGCTCCTTCACCAATTTTGCAAGGAAAATCAGGGCTCTATAGCGTGGGATACAGCAGTCTGTATGGCTGGTAGCAGTCAATGTTGTTAGATAACGTTATCGCTTCCACGAGGCTTGTCAAACCCTGCAAAGCAGTGACACTAGGTACAATCGCAGCCTGGGAGAAATGGCCATTCTTCTCTGGCACAGATCTTCCTGCTTTGGCAACATTTCAGCATAGGACACCTAGTACTGTTAATCTTCCTCCAAGATAAGTACCATTAAACCACATGGCTGGTTCTTTCTGATTACCCGTCTCCATGGAGCTAAGGCTTTCCAGCCTGTTTGTACAGCAGTGAAACTGTTCTCTAGGTGAAGAGCTAAGAACTACCCATGTCCCTTCAAAGCTGTGCTGGTCCAGCTCTGAAATAGGACCCCGAGGGCAAGAAACCAAGCAGAGCATTGCCATACCAGCTCGTCTTTCCCGTCCAGCATGGCTCACTCTGTTCACAGCACTTTTCTCTGCAGGGCGAGAAGGAATCCTGCGTTCCCCCAGCAGATTCGCCCATTCCACAGTATCTTTGCCTTCGCTCTACTTGAAACGCTTCTTGCTCTCTTGGTTGCAAGAAGCTCCTTTCCGTATATGAATCCAGTGTAAACCAGCACCGTCCACCTTGTGCTTCTGGAGGATGTTTTTAATACTTATTTTCCCCTCTGAGCTGCTGCAGAGTGAAAAAGGACTCATCTTGCCAGCTTTTGCAGTGGCTATTTAGAACGCTGTGAGAAAGCAATAAAATTGAGGAGGATGGATCCGTGTCCTTCCCCAGCTGCTTATAGCTGCTCCAGCTTCCCAAAGGCACGCTGGGGATCTGAGGAGGGCTGGGAATTGGAGGCAGAGAGAAGGGTTCGCAAGAGGACCTCACTGAGCTGCTACCAGCCACAAGGCCCAGGGTGAAGGGAAGTTTGGCAGATTGGTCTCGTGGCTCCTTACAAGGTCCATGAGGATCAATTCCCTTTTGCTAACACCTTCCCTTTCTTTATTTTCATGCTTTTGCGTAGCCTGGGGTGCCCTGCGCAGCCGTTATGAATTAGTCAAACTGTTTCGCATCCCATGCTCTGGTACACTGGCCTTGCACTGTACAAAGGCAGTTTAAGTTGAAAGGAAAGGGGTATACCCATATCTAACTTTGTCCTTCGTGGTCCTACATGGACCTTCTTAGGGCAGGAGTACTTTGCACTCCGCAGCACAGCAAGCTCTTGAGTCCAATGTGCATTGGGATGTTAACAATGTAAAGCGGCTCTTTTCAGTTGCTGAGGCCAGATGGGATGAGCTGCATCTTCTCACTCTCCGTGGGTTGCAGCTTTTCCATCTCCCACTCCTCTCTCTTCCTCAGTCACAGCCATTCTCAGCATCAGCAGTTTGTCTCACCGGTGAGACACATTGCTCCACCTTGGCATCTGCTGCCCTTGTGGCTGTGCCGCTTCTGAAATGACAGATTGAAGCTTGTTGCTCTGGTTAAGTCCATCCATAGCTAAATGCCTGCATCTCTCCAAGGCTGTTCCATCCCTGAAGACCAGGCTGGCCGTGGGCGTGCTGTCGTGCAGCTTACCCAGATGACTTAAATAGCCATTGAGAAAACACCACCCCAGGGTAAAGCGGTAGCACGATTGTGGCATGGCTTCACTGTCCGTTGAAGAGTCTGCGGGGATCTGATTCTTCCCTGCTTCACGTCAGGATGAATTTTGGAAGCAGATTTGCTTGCACCTCCCCAGGGCCAAACCTGCCTGCGTCCAAGAGCAGGCTCGCAGCTGTGAGAGAAGGGAGAAGTAAATTTTCCCAGACACGAGCCAGCTCTTTGGTCACAAAAGTAATGCTGAACTCTTGGGGAATCTGGTGTTCCAACCCTGGTACTCAGGGCTGCAGAAAGACTTGGGGAGAAACCGGCAGCCATGCCACCAGTGGGTGTAGGTATGTGCAGGCGAGCGGGGGACCTCTGCCCACGGGACTTGCAGGATGGATGCTGGGGATCTCCTCTTCCTTGGGTTCGCCTCCCAGAGCTGGGTCTTGCGCTGGCGCAGAAACAAACCTGCTGCTTGCCCTAAGGCTAATGGTTAGGTAACTTCACCTGGGTTGTAGGAAACTTGGATTCATGCTCTTCCTCCTTCTCAGACCTTAAATCCACTCTGCCTGGAAGGGAACCCTGGGTTGTGCATGAGTGCTGCCTTCTTACTCCTCTGTTGGGGCTATTCCATTTTGTATATAATATTTTCTTGGCCAGAGAGCAGGAGAGCTAAGGAAATAGTCCCAGTGATAAGAAGGTTGCTCCAGGCTCAGGTCTGTGTTTCTGTGGATAATACTGCATGCAGTATCAGAACACTTATGGAATAGAAGCATAACCAGCAGTGATGCCTGGTTAAAGGAGCTTTCCCAGCTACAACTAAGTACTGAAAGACTTTAGGCACTGCAAGGATTCAGCAGCAGCTGAAGAAAGGGCGGCTGATCTGAAATTTCAACAGACGCCTAAATTGGCAGGCTGAAGCAAAATTCCTTTTGCAGGCCTGGCTCTCTAACAAAACACGCAGCTGCCCACAGAAATGTGTATGTCCAGCTGGCTGGGTGAGGTCTCGAAAGCCAACCCACCGAAGGGCGATACTTGGAGCCCGTGGCGCTGCGTGACAGCCCTCTCCGGCTGCAGCCATAAGCCGAGTGTTCCAGTCTCTGCGTCTCAACCCTGCGAGTCCGCATTCCACTGCGGGCTGTGGGTGGGGGAAGGACGCTTGCAGACCCCTGAGGGATCACACTGAAGCTATCATAGCTCGTGGGGGAAGGATGTTGTGTCCAGACAGGCATGACTGCAGAATCAGGGCTTGCAAAATGACTTGCGGCCGTGGCTGGTGCACCATGCGATAGCCAGGTACGTGGAGGGAGGCTGTGATTTCCGAACAGGGGCTTCTGGTGCCCACACACTGCTCACAGTGCCTGGGCTTTGTATGGAAACCTCCAAGCCAAACAGACTTTGTGGTGCTGCTCTGTTTTAGAAATAGCAAAGGCTGAGTCAGCCCAGATGAGATTGTTCCAGGGACTTTCTGGAGGAGATGAAACCTTTCTGTTTTCCTGATATCCACAGAAATTCAAAGGGGTAAAGGCAGAGAGTAAGCTCACATGATTGCAGTGCTATGAATTTGCTTCCACTGATGTGCTCCCTTTCCCTGTCCCCCTGCCAAGGCACCACTTGAATTAACTTCTCGAGTGGTGTAAGAAACCTTCAAAGGAAACACAGCACCCCCAGCCTGGCCCTGAGAAATGAAGGGAACTCCGTCCCTGATGGAAAATCACAGGTCTAGGAAAATCCCTGAATCTTCCCCTTTCATTCATTTTTTTTTTTCCTTCTGCAAAACTTACTGGAGAGTAACAAACATCTTGTAGGCCAGGTGAGTGTAAAGGTCTCGTCTCCGTGAATGTGTAACTCAGGCAGCTGTGTTGCATGAGCTGCGTGCATGACACAGGCTGCGGCTCCATTGGGAAAATCCCCTTTGGAGATGGAGAAAGAGGAGAAGGTGATGGACTTATCTGGGGAAATGAGGAGCAATGAGGGAAACTGCAAGTTCACAGCAGGACGTGGATAAATAAAGGCATAACTAGAGATGGAGCCAGCCCCAAGCTGCCAGAGAGGCTGACTGCTGTCATCTTGGAGGAAATTGCTGGAATACTGTACTGCCTGGAGGGGCGACCTGTTGCTTTCACTGTCAACCCATTTCTCCTACCCGACAGGGTACAAGGTAGCTGCTGTGTGCTCTGCACGCCCTCAGGGTGTAGGTGAGCAGGATTTGAGCTGGATTTCACCCTGCCCTTCTGCCCGCACTCACCTCCTGCTCGCCAGCTGGACTCTGACCCACAGACTGCTTCTCTGAAATGGGCTTCCAGGTCTTGGTCTATCTCTGTTCAGTAAATACATATTTTTAAAAAGCCCCGCTGCAGAGACAAGTACTGTTCTTGAAGCCTAAGGAGCCTGGATGAAGGTAGCCTTGAGCCCCGGGGCGCTGATGATAGCTCCACGGCGCCGCTGCTCACAGCCATGTGCTGCTGGTTCGGAGCCATCCTGTGGAGTCATGCGCTGCGGCAAGGAGCCATCTTGGCCAAACTCCTCATCCCACTGCCCCTCCAGCAAATGGGGGGCTGCAGGGGAACACCCTGCATTGGGAATGCTGAGCTGACGTGGGGTTAGTGGGGCAGGGGTGGTCTGTACCTCCCACGAGCCGTCCCCAGGTCCAGGAAGGCAGGGAAGCAGGAGATCTGCGGGGCACTGGGGAGCATCTGGAGGAGATGAGCAGGTGAAGAAGGAAGGAGCTGGGACCTGGTGATGTTACAAAACGAGTCACGTCTTCAGTGAAGAGGGAGGTGGGGGAGATGCTGCATGGAGTCAGTGCATCTCCAAGGCGCTCATCATCCCTCCTCCCATGCGGAGGCTGGATGAAGGGTCCAGGTGTGGGGTACTAGCTTTCCTGGCATTTACGCAAACTTTGTGTTTCTGTCACCAGCTGTTCAGATAGCTACGCTGCGTTGCTTTTGTTCTAGAGCCCTCTGGCCATGCCTTCAAATGCTTTGGGAGGAGGGCAAAGCTTCTTGCCAGGGCCTGAGCTCCCCGTACCTGCAGCCACAGGAAGCTCAAGGCGGTGGTTTCCTTGTAGCATCTCCCCTTGGTGTGGAGAAGGTTGAGTCTTTCTGACCTTTTCCTCTTGCTCTGCAATCGCAGTCCCTGTGGCCAGGGATGTCTGTTTTCCTGCATCCACTCCACCAGCTCCTATCTAAAAGGTCCCTAAAACACATAGCAGGGCATGGGGAGGCCTTTGGATGTAAACAGATCTGGATCAAAGTACAGTCTACATCTCTGGAGTCAATGTCTCTCTGTTACCACGGAAGAAGTAAAACGCAGAGGGGCACAACTCTTGTGTTGAATTAAGTGGCTCTGTTTCTCCCTATGGCTGATGTACAATAGTCTCTGCACCTCCTTGGCCAACAAAACACTTAAATTGTCCTTTTTTAGATCCGCATGTGCCTGGGGAAGTGGGATTTGGAAGAGTTTCCTATATCACATCTGCTTGGCAGCAACCACTTGAGGTAGCCTCTCATACATTGCTAATCCAAAAAGTGTTTTGCTCTCTTATGGGAGTTCTTGGAGGCTATTTATTTTGGTGAGGTGAAACCCAAAAGTATGTCGTTTAGGCAGCAGTTGCAGCACTGAGTGTCCAAGAAATGCCTGCAGATGAGGGAAGCTGATAGGAAGTGGAAAAACCCCTCCACCATAGTTGTATACACACATACAAGTGTATGTATATGCATATATGGGTATATCCCCCTGTGGGTGTATATACACACGGATGCGCAACTCCAAGCAGTGTCCATCCCGCCCTGGCCCCACTGTGATGCCTGCAGCAAGGCAAGGGGCTGGTGCCGCCGTGTTGCTTTGCTCCACAGTGCGACCCAGCGGAGAGGCACCTGCAGGGGTCGTACTGGCAGCGCGGTCCCTGCTACGCCACCCACGCACACACAGCGAGTGTCACCATGTCCTGAGCCACCGTCCCCTGACTGACACCACCAGCCAAGGCTGTACACGTGGGGAGAAAGGGGAAGCACAGGAGGCACAGCCATGATGTTTATACATGTGCCTTCTTTACAACTGGTATATAAATGGTTGCTTTTGCTTCTCCCAAAGGTATGGGACAGTGTCATCTCCAGACCCAAAGGGCAAGGCTCTGTGGCACCAAGTTTCCACGCAGTAGCTGTCTACATGGGCATCCCTGGTCCTGCTCGCTGTAATCTTCCAGGCCACCAAGGAGATGCGTAAAGACGCTCCAGCAGGGACCTGCCACCCTCGTGTGATGAACCGCCGCTTGCCAGGACTTGCACTGAGCTCCCCGGGATGCTGAGCTGCTGCTTGGGACCCTGACCACTCCTGATTCCTCACTGTGCTGCTGGCAGCAGGGAATCGATGTCCATTTTGGGACATTGGGCAGAGCCAAGCCCGTTACCATCCTCTGTGCCCTTGGTGGACCGAGGCACTGGGCTGGACCCCCTGCTCTGAGGAAGATCTGCATGAACAAGGGACAGGGTTTAGGCTGTCCCTAGTCACTCTGGTGGGAAGAGCTGCTGCCTCCCTCCTCTCAGGCTGGGAAACAGGTCGCTGCTGGAAGCTGGAGATGGTGCCACATAGACCCACAGCTGGGGCCAGCAGCCTGGCGGCAGAGCAGTAGCCAAGCCCAAGCACCGTCGCTGGGCTTAGCGCTGCCTGGGGGGCTGCTGCTGTCCCCGCAGCGGCCGCGCTCCGGGGATGTAGGTGCTGGGCGCAGGAGAGGTGCTGGGAGCGATGGGCCGGCTGGATGACCATGCCAAGAGGAGGATCGTGGAGCTGCGCAAGGCCGGGCTGAGCTTCCGCAAGATCAAGAAGGTGCTGGAGCTGGACGACATCCGGGTGACGCCGCAGGCCGTGTACCTCTTCCTCAAGCGGAAGAGTGTGGAGCCGGGGCCGGTGGCAGCTGGCTGGGACGGGGAACAACCCTGGCCCCCACTGCGGGGCCGCGAGGCTGAGCCGCCGGGTGCCCGGCCCCCCGCAATGCCCAGCGGAGTCCCTGCAGGCAGCCAGGCACCCGACCCTGCTGGCGGCCAGGACACTAAGGAGGGCATCCAGATCGTCAGCGTGGCCTCGCTCTGCAAGGACGGCGGGCAGCTCGGGGAGAACCTGCCTGTGGGACTGCCCCCCAGGAATGGTAAGGCCTGGCTCCCCATGGGGGGGTCGCCACCATGGCCACCCCATGGCAGCACTGGGCCAGGGAAAGGGCTCCCCGTCCCCTGCTGGGAGCCTCCAAGGGCCTCCTTTCAAGGTGTTTCTCTCTCTGTCCCTTGCAGGCAATGATGGCTCCACATGTGCCTCTTTGGCTCCGGGGAGCTGCCCCCCTCCGGGGGTGCCAGCCACCCCCCCAGAGCCCCTGCCCAGCCCAGGACGGCTGGTTGCACCCCCCGCCAGGAACCCAGCCCTGATGATGAAGAAGAAGATCGTGGACAGGGCTATCCTCCTGCAGAAAAAGGTAGGATGCCAGGCTGCACGGTGGGATAGGAGAGCCTGTCTGCTCCGGCCAGGAGCTGGTGTGATGCTGCCCACCCACACAGCGCCCTGCTGCATCCAGCCCATGCAGATGGGACAGGCCATTGGGGATGAAAGGCTCCTGAAATGCCCCCCAGACTTCTGCTAGCTGCACTCTCTGGGGATGCTTGACCATGGCACTTGGCAAGCTCGTCTGGGAAGCCCCTCTGTTCGCTGCCCACCTGCTGCAGCCAGCACCCACTGCTGCCCTTGGGCGATGTTAGCCACAGTGATGCCCATTTCTGCCAGCGCTGACCTCCAACCTGGAACTCACAGACCCCCTCTTTAAGGCTTGGTTTCAGCACCAGCTCAGGAGGTTCCCCAAGCCACCACAAGGATACCAGCAGCTTGGTGCTGCGCCAGGAGATGACGGGCTGTGGCAGGCCGGGATGGGGTGACACAGCCAGGATGGCCATGGTCTGGGACACGTCCAGCCACCATAATCCCTAATGAGTACACCCCCGCCTTGCCATGCCATGAGATGCCCAGGCCATGGCCATGCATGTGTTGTCCCAGCAGGTCCACGTCCCTGTGGCCATCCCGCCCACCACGGTGGGCACGCAGCCGGCTGGTCAGCTCCACAGCCAAGCCCAGCTCTGCTGGCCGCTGCAGCAAGCCACGGGGCAAACATAAGTGACCCATAAGTCCCAGGACCAGCCCTGGGTAGGCTGCCAGCAGGGTGGCATGGCCATGGGACTACCCCAGTGCCCAAGGTTTACCCCTTCAGAGCAGGCTCCAGCCTCCGGAGACTTCACTGCTGGGAGATGCTCTTTCCCCCATGGAGGACGGTAGGACACCTGCCTTTCTGACCATGGCGTCCTGGGTACACAATGCAGCCATGAGTCAGGCTGAGCCTTCATCCACGCCCCTGTCTTTGCTCAGACACAGCGAATGCCTTCTCCAGCCCACTCAGGTGTTTCTCAAGAGCTGACAGCTGCCTGAGAGGACACAGGTTGTTCAACACCCTTTCCAGGAGAAAGGCTCCCCTGAGGTTCAAAACCAGCATGTGATCCCTCTCAGGGAGCAGAACAGCCCTTTGCTTCAGGGTGCAATAAAAGAAATGGTGAGGCTGGAAAGAAAACCCCAGGATACACTATTTCTGTCCCTGCAGAGAGCAAACACAGGCCCCGCATCAGCACGGGCAGCCCGGCTGCCATCCAGCAGCATCTCCCACCGGGTAGCTAAGCACATGCTGACAGCAGCAGGGCGGCATGGTGTCCCTGGAGCAGCGCACAGGGGCTGGGGGGGATCACAGAATCACAGAATGGTGGGGGTTGGAAGGGACCTCTGGAGATGATCCAGTCCCACCCCCTGACAGAGCAGGGTCACCCAGAGCAGGTGGCACAGGAATGTGTCCAGGTGGGTTTGGAATGTCTTCAGAGACGGAGACTCCACCACCTCTCTGGGCAGCCTGTGCCAGGGCTCTGCCACCTTCACAGGAAAGAAGTTCCTCCTCATGTTTAGGTGGAACTTCCTATGCTCAAGTTTGTGCTCGTTACCCCTTGTCCTGTCACTGGGCACCACTGAAAAGAGCCTGCCCCATCCTCCTGACACCCATCCTTTCAGTANCCCTACGCTTGCCCTTGTTGAATTTCATAAGGTTCCTCTCTGCCCAAATCTCCAGCCTGTCCAGGTCTCTCTGGATGGCAGCGCAGCCTTCTGCTGTGACAGCCACCCCCCCAGCTTTGTGTCATTGGCAAACTTGCTGAGTGCAGCTCAGAAGTGCACCTCAGAGTGCGGTGAGGTCTAGAGGTCCGCAACAAGGTGATGGCTTTCTCTCATGCCTTGTAGAATCATAGAACCATGGAATCCTGGATTGGAAGGGACCTCAAGGATCATCTGGTCCAACCTTTCTTGGCAAAAGCAAGGTCTAGAGAAGATGGCCCAGCGCCCTGTCCAGCTGCATCTTAAAAGTGTCCAATGATGGGAAAGCCACCATTTCCCTGGGGAGATCATTCCAATGGCTGATTGTTCTCATTGTGAAAAATTGTCCTCTTGTTTCCAATCGGAATCTTCCCAGGAATAACTTGTACCCATTATCCCTTGTCTTTTCCATGTGACTCCTTGTAAAAACGGAGTCTCCATCTTTTTTGTAGCCACCCTTTAAATACTGGGACATGGTGATAAGGTCTCCCCCAGGCCTCCTTTTCTCAAAGCTGAACAAACACAATTCTCTCAGCCTTTCTTGTAGCTAAGTGCAGAATAAATCTTTCTCTTGCTAATCGCCATTAAAGGAGCATCTGATAATGCTTCACCTTCCCTTCTCTCCTGCCTCCCACTACTCCAGGTCAAAGATGTCAGCACTCAGACTGCCCCGCCGAACCCTGCAAGTCCTGGAAACCAAAGCCTTGCTTGGGGTGGACCAGTGCTTCCCCCGGCTCCCAGCTTCCATGCCATTGCCGAAAAGCTGGATACTGTACAGATGGAGATCCAGAAGCTGAGCCAGGCCCTGCATGCTGTGCTGGAGCGGCAATGCCGCCTGGAGCGCCAGCAGGAGCACCAGCAGCGTCTGCAGCAGGAGGTGCTGATGACACTGCAGCAGCTCAGCTCCACCGTGAGTCATGGCACGGTGCCAGCGAACCAGCCCTGCGTCCCCTTCAGCAGCATGGCCGAGCCCTCGCCCACCGTGCCAAACTTCAGCCAGTTCAAGATGGAGCTCATCTGACCTCATGTGACGCCAGCGTGCTCTAGCAGCGCTGCGCTGATGGCAGGATGAAGCCATGAAGAAGAACCACCTCTCAGAGGCTGTGGCAGCTGCCTAAGGATTATGTGGAGCACCCGGCAGAGAAGATCACTGGTGCCTCATGTTTTCAGCCCTGTTGACCGAAAGGGGCTGCCTGGCACAAGGGGCAGGGCAATGGAAAGCTGAGGCCTTGTTTCTATTTTGCTGCCCATTCTGGGTGACACTGGAGTTGGCTGGTGGCCCACGGACTTCAGCAGTGCAGACAGGCTGCCTGCAAGCAGAGGATACAACTAAGAGAGACACAGCAGGGAGGTGGGTCTCAAAGAAAAAGCGAGGCTTCCTCTCATGAGGGTCAGTGCCATGACAATCAGTCATAGAAATGCTTTGTGCTCTTTCTCTGCAGAGCCTCGTTCAGTAAAAATCTCCATACACCCTGGTTCAGAAACATTGTGGGATCTCTTTCTTCATTTTACCTACCCCTCACCCCACCAGCGAACAGGTTGGATCTGTCTTGGGCGCTGCCACCACGTGTGGAGTTGTGTAGGGTGCTCAAACCCATGACGTGAGACCACTGCTCCACACACAAAGGATGCCACCGGAGGCCTGGCGTCAGCTGCCACACCATTAGGGATATATCACCCTCGTGTAGGAAACAGCTTTTACTGAGCAGATCCCACCTAGGTCACCCTCCTCACCCCAAATTCTCAACAGATCTAGAGTCTGGCACTGCTCCTGCCTGCTGCCTGGCCAGGATACGGGCAGGACCATACGAGAAAGGGTTGTACCTGGGCATGAGCTGGGTATTTGTCTCTCTTCTAACCCCTTTTTCTGGGCAGGATGTCCTCCTGGTTGTGATCCCCAGCAGCAAGGGCTCTCCCTGGTGCAGGCTGCTGGTGGGGCAGAGCTGCTCAAGCAGAGAGGGGCACCACGTGCAGAACGCCCTTGCACGGACAAGAAGGGCTCAAGGGAAGCTGATGTACCCTCACTGCAGCTCTGGAGTCCAGAGGCACGGAAACCGGACTTGCCTGCTGGGTGGAAAGGTCTGCTGGGGGGTGGCCCCAGTTCATCACCCAGCAGTGAATCTCCAGAGGAGACAGGAGTATATGTCCTCCCTCTGCATCAGTCAAACAGGCTGCTTTCTTTCTTGCCACCACACTTAGCACAAACTTTGCCTAGAAAAAGTCGTCCACGGCCTCTTTCTTTGAACTCCGTTAGCCTGAGGGCAAAATTCAGAAGTGTAAAAATAACTCAGGTATTTGTATACACACACACACATATATATATGTATATATACACATTTTGCAGGTCCTTCCAGCAACCCTGGTAGACGGGAGACATGGACAACCAGTCTCTCCCCCCGCGACACACGCCTGGCCCCAGTGCTGTTAGAGCCTGTCACTGCCGCTGTGCTCGGGAGCATTAGAAGTCTGCTGCAATCTCCCTGCGGTCATTCATTTCGATGTTGGTGTAATTTTGCGGATGTCTGAAAAGTAACAGACAAAGGAAAAAATGGAAGATCAGTCGCGCTGCTCTTTTGCACAAGGCAACTAATCTGCGTCTCATCTTTGCACTTAAAACGAAGAGGCTGGATGGCCCACCTTCAGGAGGCACAGAGTTTATTGAGGTCTCAATGTTTTGGGGAAAAACAGGAGCAGAACACCTGCTGTCACCTGGCACATGTTCATCAACTTAAAACCACCCCGGTTTCTGAAAGAGATTCCCTAAACCTGACTTACGGTATTTTTTAAATTCCTATAAAAAAATACATACTGAGTTTCCTATTCCCCAAATGTATTTTAAGAATTTTCCTCATTTCTAACACTTGCACACCAGTCAGTAAAATCAGTAAAAAAATTCATGGAAATAAATCCCCTGGGCCGGTTAAATAACCCATCCACTGTAACATTTATTTCAGACAAGCACGCAGCCTGACTGTTAAGCTGCTCTTTGCCTGTGGACAACGTTAGGGAACACCAAGTGATTATTTAAAGTGGTGTCATATTATAACATGGAAGCTGTTTCCATCAACGTAATCCTAAACCGTCTGTTGCTTCCACCCCACACTAAGGAAGAGCTCTTTCCTGTGGCCAAAGCATCATCTCACTGTCCCTTGGGTACCATGAGCCTTCAGCTTTCTGCTCTCCCACCACGGCACGTTGTAAGTGAGATTGATGGCCTTTACACTGTCCCCATTGCCATGCCTAGCAGTATCCGTGGTTTTTATTGGTGGTTATCTGAACCTCCTGCAGAACCTGGAATCTGCCACATCAAAAGCAAAGGGACTTTGGATGCAGCAGCTGAATGTAGGTGTTCAGCCAAGTGAAGGAGCAGGTCCCCGCGCAGCAATGAGAGAGGAAGCACTGGGGCAGGAGAGGGTGAGAGATGCAAGGCAGATGGGAAGGTGGTTTCTCACCTTTTGATGAAGTAAAATGCCAGGCTGACCAACAAGAACACGAGCAGGAGACATCCCAAGACAAGCAGGGCAATTTCCCAGCCCTGGAGGTAAGCTGGGGGTGCAAAGGTAGAGACGGACCATTGTAGCTATGACCTTTCCCAGCACAGGGTGCCACCAGGAGGTCAGAGAGTCACAGATGGTTGGGTTGGGTTGGGCTGGGTTGGAAGGGACCTTTAAAGATCATTTAGTCCAACCCCCTGCCATGCGCAGGGACATCTTTCACTAGATGAGGTTGCTCAAAGCCCCATCCAACCTGACTTTGAACACTTCCAATGATGGGACACCCACAACTTCTCTGGGAAACAACAGATTGGGCTGTCTCAGCCTCCTGATCTGGAGAGCCACTCTTCCACCCCCCGGCTGCCCCCTGCCGTGGCATGCCGGCTCTGGCCGGCTCCAGCCTGGCTGCCAGCTGCTGCTCCGAGCAACTGGCATTCTGGGCTGTGTGTCCAACAGCTCCAAAAGCAAGGGGCTCCCCGGTGAAGTTCAGCCTCATGAGAAGATTTAGACACCCAAAGTGACAGTGGTATTGGCGTGACAGGGCTTACTATCCCAGCACACCGGAGGAACCAACCGTCGTTACCTCTCTCGTAACGACCCTCCAGTTTCTAGAAGGCAGCTGCGTTTGGGAAGGATCACCAGAGGTCCCTGGTGGCTTGCCCTGCATTGCCCACCTCACAGAGACATGGCTTGACCCTGTCCCCAGCCCCACTCGCTGTGATGGAAGCAGACCACTATGCTTAGCTTCACCTCCCACTCACCACTGCTGTGCGACACGGACAGTGTATTTTTTGGGGCGACACACTCGGGACTGGTTTTCAGCACTCTCCCGTCCACAGAGAAGGGGTGAGGGCTGGCCAGGAAGCCCTGGTGCCAGGTCTCGATGGACTGCTGCTGCTCTGGCTGCCGAGCCCACACCCGGCCCCAGACCTTCACCAGGGAGCCCATGCACGTCAGGTTCAGATCTGTGGAGAAACAACAGCGGGTCTTGGGTGGTCAGATACCCCTCGGCTGTTCGGGAACACATTGCTCCCATGACTTCATGCCCTGCTCCAGTAACATCCTCCTGCTCCCATGCTCTTCACTCTCTTCTCCCCACTGCTCTGAAACCACCCTGCCATGCTGTTTCACAAGTAACTTGAGCACATGCTCAACCTTTCTTTCAGTTGCAAAAGGGACTTGGAGTTGTCCTCCCAATTCAGCAGAATACTTTGTACTGCACTTTGTAACTTCACGATCTCTACCCATTGGTGAGAGTTGTCTGAAATTGTTTACAGGGTGAAAAAGGTGTTTGGTCAAGGGAGACAAAGCATGGCTGTGAAGTCTTCAATTCCTTCACCAGCCAAAAAATAGGAAACATTTCTTCCCATGTCTTAAGAGCTGTAAGTCTGTAAGACTTCCAGAAGTGGCTTTTTGGTCCAAGTACTTTGAGTAAGTATAGGACACTGAAGGAGTCTGATAGAGAAAGAGTTGAGAACCAGAGTCCTCTAGAGTGCAAATGGCTTTTTGCTTTGTGGGTTTAGGATACTCAGTTTATCTGGCAGACATCTCAAGGCATCATCAGAGACTCCCATTGCTGACGGTCCCTCTAGCTTGCCCTTCCTCTAGCAAGCAGCTTGTGTCAGGCTCTCTCCTGCTCTCCTCGCTGAAATCCCATGTACCCACCACTGCACCTCCAGTTCCCCTCACTCGAGTGCAAGCCTGCAAGTTTGGCTTGAGAAGGGACCATCCTGACGACAAGCAGCTGTGGACGGGTGAGGGAGGAGGGCACTGTGAACCAGGAGAGCAGAGCAGGGCACCAACCTTGCAGGTAGAGCTCAGAGACGCCGCAGGAGCACTTCTCCTCCAGGGAGCTCAACAAGACCCTTCCCAAGCTTTCCAGCATCCTCCTGTGGTGCAGGGTCCACATGGAACAGTCTAGAGGAAAAGGAGATGTGTTTTTCTGGGTGCAGCTTGGGGCTGTTAATAAGCTCCCAGCTGTGTGCCCCTTCTAAAACACTTGGCTTCATGCCTGAGCTCAGGAGCAAAGCTCCTCCAGAGCCTGCATCCCACCCTCCTCTGCCCCCCTGCTGCAGGGTGGGTCTGCACTTCTGGCCTTCTACACCAGCTTCACTCCTTCACCAGCCTCTCAGGGGAGTGGGGAAGAGAAATGCCCCACGTGTCCCACCACATGGGCCAGTACAGAAAGGTCTCGTACTGGGAGAGCAGGAAGATGTCTGTTGCCTGCCCCTCTCAGGAGGCTGAAGGAGGAGGAGGAACCTCCGTTTCATTTAACCCAGATGTTGACTGCCCTGAGCCGATCCAAGCATGGCCTTTGCAGGGGCTGGAGACCCCCCTCTACTTTTGCTTGCTGGCTCCGGAGTCAGGACTGAGTCACACCACTTTGCTCCTGTGATGGGCTGAGATGGGAAGGTTTGCTGGCAGTGTCCCCGACCATGCCCCTGCCACCACAAGAGATCTGGGGGGGCTTTCCTGCCACTGCTGCAAATCTAACGCTGCAGAAAGAAATCCCAAGAGCTGGGCTCAGCCCTGCCTCAGCAGAGACATCTCAAATTAAATATGTGGCCACCTTCATACAAGCAGACACTGAAGCTGTGAGCGAGGCTGCCCTCTTGGGATGGCGGCATCACATCAACACATGGGTGTCTGCACCAGCCCTCCCCCAGCATGTCCCCTTTCATGACTGGGAGGCAGCAGGGTCCCTGCCAGCATCCCCCTCCCATGCCATGGGAAGTCGGGGTCAGCCTCCCATCGCCCCCAGCCCAGCCCTCCCGCCCCCTACCAGAGGGGGCACCCAGCTCCACTCACTGGGTGTCAGGAAGCAGAGGTGGAGATCCACCGCGAAGGTGTCCCGGGGACAGCTGTTCTCCAGACCAGGGGTAGGCTCCGAGACGGCAAACTGCAGCTCTGCGCTGGCATTGCTGCCGGTGCAACGGCTCAGGGACACGGGCCTGTCCGCAGAAGAGGAGTCAGAGCTCACCAACACCTCACACACATTTCTTCCCACCTCCAACCACAAATCCCTCCTGGGCCTCAGTTCCCAGTGCTGTTGGGGATGATGGAGAGTTTGCTGGAGCTGGAGCTGAAACCAACTCACAGAGCCATCACAGAGATGGGTCCAGCCAACCTCACCAGCAGGAGAAGACCTGGGCTTGGCCAGAGCAAACCTGTTTGGTCTGACTGGCTTCTGTAGGAGTAAGATTGCTGCCTCATTACAGCCAGCCTCTCAAAATTAAGAGTTTGTCCTCCCAGATAAGGAGTTTTCCAAGCTACACAATATCTGCCCCTGCATTTCACTAACCTACTGCTTCCCTCCCCACACCAGGGCTTAGAAACTTGGTCACGGTGTGAGGTGGATGCAGTTGTTCCGGGCTGGACCCGGACAGAGGGTCCAGGCAGAGGCTGAGTGGTGTCAGCCCATGGGAGCTCTCCCACCAAACCGCTGCCCTGACCTTGGGAATAACCACCCTGCTGAGGGTTCAGCATGGCGTTTCAGCCAGACAGAAGCTGGAGACCTGTTTCCCAGGAAAACCATGCACATGGGGCCGCACTCTGTGCATGGGTGCTCATAGGGGAGGCTACGAACGCAGGACCTCCTGTCACACCAGGTGGGACAGGGGAGCAGAGGACTTGAGGAGGACAGATTTAATTAACAGTGGTGATTTGGTGGACCGGATGAACTCTGCTAGCATTCTCACCAAGAGAAAGGCTTAGCCCTCCATTATTGAGTCCGCCTAGGAACAAAAGGCATGTTGGGTTGTGTTTTGTTCTGCTGCTCGCAGGGATATTCTTTTTTGCTTCATTTGTTTTTTTTTAAAAAGCAAAAGTTTGGCAGAGAGGCATGTGCAGCTGCTATCTGTAAAGGCTGCATTCCTTCATGTGAGGCCATACTCATCCCTTGGGCAGCAGAGGAACAAAGTTCAATTCCCTGCACCAAGGGTGGGGAAACCTTTTCCATGGCAATGTGCTACCCACCCCTCTGTTTTTCACCACAGTGCGGGTGAATGCATTCAGCCGTGCAGGATGCAGGACGTGCCAGCCGGAGGCGCTGGGGGTGGGGAACCCAAAGGCATTTTTCCAGAGAAGCGACCTCACCTGCCATCCTTGCAGGGCAGAGTGTAAGATGGTCCGAGGAAGTCCAAGTGTCCTCCAGCTGTGCTGGGCTCACACGTGTAAACCAAGGCATCCACCAAGTTCTCTGATGTTGCTTTTGTGCCACCAGGAATCAAGCTGGTGCTGTACACAGCAATACCGCTGGTGCCTTTGCTAGCAGCAGAGATGTCCTTGAAAGTCAGGTTTGTCCCATCTGGAAATGCCAGGGGAATAGGTGGGGTGAACATCTAGATAGTGTTAGGCTGAGTCTTGAGCCTGACAGGACAAGCTGGTACCAAGGAGAACTCCAAGAACCCAAACGGAAGACAAAATAATGGTGGTGACTGAGGCCAAGTAAAGCTATAAAGAAGCAACTGCTTGCTGTGAACACGTTTCCAAAAAGATCAAGGTTCCTCTGAGACGCTGAGTCCTCTCCAAGCAGCCCAGCCAGAATTTAAAGGTGAACAAAAAATAAATCAAGATAAACAAAGGAAACACCACCTCAGGACCAGGAGGAGGCAGCAGCACTGCAGGGCTCAGTGAGCATCAGTGACCATGGCGTCAGTGAATGACTGGACGGTCCTGGTGGACCCTGCTTCTCCCGAAAGCCCCCTTGTCTTGGTCCTGGCAGGAGGAGCTTTCAGTGCTCCCAGTCCCTCTGCCCTGCACGGGGAGCTCAGCAAGGGCAGGGAGGAGGATTAAGCACCTTCTCAGCTGGAGCATGACGAAACAGCCCAGGCAGAACAAAGAGAGAAAAAACAGGAATAAAGGACAGGAAAGGCAAGGAAGAGATGTTCCCCATGTCATGCACCCTCCTCCATCCCTTTCCTCAAATCTGCTCAACCACCTGCCCATTTGTTTGAAGACAAACCACACGCCAGGTCTGTGCCATCAGCCTCACCATGCCCGTGCCCTCCATCCAACGCAAACACGAACAGCCCCGTGGCTCCGATGGTGCCTCTCAGTGGGATGCTAGCACGCGCCTTGCTCTCCTTTCCTGAGAAGAAGACGAGTCTGAGCCCTCCCAGGCTGGCGCCAGGCTTCCCCTCCAGCTCAACGAAGCGGTAGGGGGTAGTGCCCCCCACCAGGCACAGCTCACTGATGCGGACGGCAGGAGGGACCAGTGCCGAGGAGCTGCTGCAGAAGTTCTCCCCCAGTGGCGTCACCGTGGTCACCTGCAGGGAGACACAAAAGCCACTGCCACCACTGCTGCTCCCGTTTCTTCAGGTGGAGCGATAGCTGCTCATGGTGTTACCTCTTGGTGCCTCCCACGGCTCCCCGGTGAGGCCCGAAGAGGACGTGGTGGTTCTGCCTCACACCAGCTGCTCTCAGGGTTGTCCTGACTGCAAGGGTCTCCCATCACCACACATCCCCATCACTGCCTTTGCTCCCACCCTCAGGACTAGGAACAATTCTCTCGTTGCTCTTGGGAGCACTTCTACGCTTGTGCCTCCAGTCTGTGACATCGCTTCCTTGTGGTCCTCTCCCACTGCAAACTTCCCTTCAAACGCGGCTGTGGTGGCCACAGCCACCTCCCTCCTGCCAGCAGACCTCTTCTGCTTCTAGAGCTGTTTTATCGCCCCAATTTTGGACCTGAGGTCCAGTCCCAGCAGGCATTAGCAGCGGAGCAGCAAAGTCCTCCCTTACCCAGCTCTATGCAGGACAAGCATACATACTCTGCCATGTTCCATCAGGGGGACCATCTGAAACTACATGTTTCGAAATAAAAAGGAACACTCTCCATCATCTTTGGCCACCCTCCATCTTCTTTGAAAGGTCATGGAGAACAGGAGAGGTGCCTGAGGACAGGAGGAAGGCCAATATCACTCCAGTCTTCAAAAAGGGCAAGAAGGAGGACCCAGGGAACTACAGACCGGTTAGTCTCACCTCCGTCCCTGGGAAGGTAATGGAGCGACTCGTTCTGGATGTCATATCCAAGCACGTTCAAGAGCAGGAAGTTATTGTAAGTGGTCAACATGGATTTACCAAGGGTAAATCATGCTTGACCAATCTCATAGCCTTCTCTGATGTTATAACTGGTTGGCTGGATGAGGGCAGAGCAGCAGATGTCAGCTACCTTGACTTCAGCAAGGCTTTTGACACTGTCTCTCATAACACCCTCCTTAGGAAACTGAGGCAGTGTGGACTAGATGAGGGGACAGTGAGGTGGATTGAGAGCTGGCTGTGTGACAGGACTCAGAGGGTTGTGATTAATGGAGCAGGGTCGAGTTAGAGGCCTGTAACCAGTGGTGTCCCCCAGGGGTCAATACTTGGACCAGTATTGTTTAACATATTCATCAACGACCTGGACGAGGGGACAGAGTGTATCCTCAGCAAGTTCGCTGATGATACCAAACTGGGTGGGGTGGCTGACACCCCAGAGGGCCATGCTGCCATCCAGCGTGACCTAGACAGGCTGGAGAGCTGGGCAGAGAAGAACCTAATGAGGTTCAACAAGGACAAGTGTAGGGTCCTGCACCTGGGGAGGAAGAATGTCAGGCACCAGTATAGGTTAGGGGTGGACCTGCTGGAAAGCAGCTCTGAAGCAAAGGATCTGGGGGTCTTGGTAGACAGTAAATTATCCATGAGCCAGCAGTTGCCTTGTTGCCAAGAAGGCCAATGGAATTCTGGGCTGCACAGGGAAGAGTGTGGCCAGCAGGTCAAAGGAGGTCATCCTCCCCCTCTACCCTGCACTGGTGAGGCCACAACTGGAATACTGCGTCCAGTTCTGGGCTCCCCAGTTCCAGAGAGACAGGGAACTACTGGAGAGAGTCCAGCATAGGGCAACAAAGACGATTGAGGGATTGGAGCATCTCCCTTATGAGGAAAGGCTGAGAAAGCTGGGACTCTTCAGCCTGGAGAAGAGAAGGCTGAGGGGAGACCTTATTAATGTCTACAAGTATCTAAAGGGTGGGTTTAAGGAGGATGGAGCTAGACTCTTTTCAGTGGTTCCCAGTGACAGGACGAGGGGTAATGGGCACAAGCTGGAACACAGGAAGTTCCGATCAAATATGAGAAAAAACTTCTTTACAGTGAGGGTGACAGAGCCCTGGAACAGGTTGCCCAGGGAGGTTGTGGAGTCCCCTTCTCTGGAGACTTTCAAGACCTGCCTGGATGCAGTCCTGAGTGATGTGCTCTGGGCAATCCTGCTTTAGCAGGGGAGTTGGACTAGATGATCTCTAGAGGTCCCTTCCAACTCTGAAAAAAAATTCCGTAATTCCGTACTTCAGACGAATTAACACAGATCAGTCACACCAATGGTGGAGGCATGCCCTTCATGCATTGGCCCTGCAGGAAGCTGGGTTTCAGGGACATGACGTGCTGTACCACACATCCTGAAAGTGGCACCAAACAAATGGGGGTGAAGAGGTGGCTCCACATCTGGCTCAGGGTAACTTGACAGCCCAGGATGCTGCCCAAAAGCGGACTCCCCTGTTCTGGGGTTGGCAGCATGTGAGCTGTCTTCAGAGATCTCCTGGTTCTGAGCCACACTGCACAGGGCAGGGAGCTGTTACCCAGCCAACAACAGGCAGGTGAAGGGGGCAGGGAGGTGAGGGCTGCTGAGAGCATCAGCAGATGGCAGGAGGTAGATGTGGCTCACCAGAATGCCCCACTCTCCCAAATAAAGGACATACTGAAACATGACTGCTGCCCTCCCAGTGACTATGGATGGAGAACGGACATCTGCCCTCCCAGTGACCACGGATGGAGAAAGGACATCCGCCACCAACCCACCTGGAAGCTGCTCTGGAGTTTTGCGGTCAGGCTGTAGCAGCGGCTCAGAGACTCATCCTCAGTGCTGTGAGAATCGTTTTCGTACAGGATGCTCTGCCCTGGTACCAGCACTTTGACCAGCTGGTGTGCCTTCTCTGGCATTCGGGACGTGTACACCACGGCGTCTACCAGCCCCTCTGCAGTCACAGCCATGTTCACCGCATAGAGGGTGGTGTTGCTGTAGTAGAGAGCCACAGCGTCTGCCCCATTCTGGATGGTGTTGGGGGGCAGCCTGATCATGGGTGCTGGGCGCACGGCGCTGCTCCCCACCAAGAAGTAACCCAGCTTATCTGTGTGGTGTCCTGACAGGTCCAACACCCGGTAGGCCCGGCTATTTTTACCGTTGTAGAGGACCAACCAGTATCCCTGGAGGTCAAAGCGTGTCCGTCCAGTGTAGAAGAGTTCAATGTACTCTGTGTCCTCTGCTCCCCCTGGGTTGTCTGGGTTCACCTCATTGATCAGTAGCTTGGCCACATGCGCAGAAGGCTCTCGAGTCCCTTCTGGTATCTCTGATGGGACACCTTGGAAAGCAAAAATGTCACGAATATGGGCCTAAGCACAGAGCCCCAGGGAAACAACACAACGTTGTATGCTATTTTGCTGGGGTGACAACAAATTCAGCAGAGGACTGAGGATGCTGTCTCAGATTTTTATCAGCTGTGTGCTCCATACACCTTAGAAGAGCCCTGGCAACACTCTGGCTAATCCCAGCTTTAGCAACAGCTTGCTGCTATTCCAGAGAATGAGCAATATGGGCTCTAGTAACTGGATGCGATGGAATTGGAGGGGATTTTTGCCAGAGTTGGGGAAATGGAGGGAGGGACTCTCCTCCTCCAGGAGAGCTAGACCCACATGTCCACCCTCAAACACATCGTATCCCCCAACCTGCAAGAATGACGGTCGGTACCTGGAGGCAAGTCTGGGTCATTAATATCCTTGAAGCAGGAGCTCTCTGCTGTGATGTTCCTTCTGCCAAAACTCACAAGTCTGGGCGTCTCTAGGAAGGTCTTGAAGGCTAGCAGCAGGCTGCTCAGCTGGTCCTCTGATTTAGCAGTTAGCAGAGTGGTGAATACAAGCCCCAGGTCCTGGCAGGCTGCCTTTGGCTCTGCAGAGGCAAGCAGAGAACTGCCTCAGTTTCCCCATGCTGCCAAAGACCCACTTTCTCCTGGAAGAGACACAGGGCTCACCAGCTCATCTCTACCACCACTGCCCTCCTGGTCAGACTGACTCAGGGCAGCTCATACCATCTGCACAGTGCTGTGAGCTCTGCCCGTGCCAGGGGACATCCTGGGACCAAGTCACACAGCACACCCAGATACTGTGCTCATCCTTTTGAAGCCTCGTAGTCCCAACGTTGAACAGAATGGCCTCTTCGGGCTGTGTCTAAACATAAGCTAAATATAACGCTGCTGACAATGCAGGCTGCAAAGTCACGGCTCCTCTTCATGTGTCTGCACGTGCTCATCACACTTGCTCACTAACCTAGTAGGGATATCAGAAAAGGAACACAGGCCAGTAGAGCCACTTGCATTTCTGCTGCATCTTGTCTTAGTTCATATGGACTATAAAGTCAGGTAGGCAACAAACTCCTAGTTGAGATGTCAACCCTGTTGCCACATCTGTCTGACTGCAAATGCTCAAGGCCAAAACAGCTGGTGGTCTGCAGGCGAGCACCGACGTGTGCTGGTGGAGCCGCAGATGGAAGCGCTCTGCAGAACATGCAAGAGCAGGACCATGCTCTGCCTAACACCTGACATTTCTGTCATCAGCACCAAGTTCAAATTAGCTGGGATGCAAGCCAGGAGGATGCAACGCAACAGGAATCACAGGGCTGAAAATCAGAAGTGAATGGGCATTAGTGACTGGTGGTCCCTGGGCTGCCCTGGTCCTGCCCTGCTCACCTTTGAAGTAGGCAGCAGAGACTCCACAGCTGCAGGATTCATCAAGGGCCTGGACCAGAGTCATCAGGACCTCTTCTGACTTCAGGAGCCACTTCTGGCAATCTATGAAACAAAAAGCTAAGTGTTACCCACCCAGTGCAACCTCGGTCACAGGATCCAGCTCATTCTGGGATGGGTGCAGCTTAGCTCCTGCTTATCACTCAGAGGGCCCAAAAAAGGCTTCACATCACCACAAGCAATTGGGTGCAGGAATCAAAACTGGAGAAGCTCAGCCACGGGTTGCCATGAAGAAAAATACTGCAGAAAACTGTCAGATGTCCTAGCTGCATTTCCTTTGGTGTTATGTTCACACGTGCCAGCACAACTCTGGGAAGTCTTTCTGCACAGCTCTGGCTTTGTGCGAGTGCACTTGTCCTTAGGAGGTCCTGCCTATAGAAGCAGAAATAACGAATACCCACCTGCTACATGGAGGCAGAAGGAAAGAGTCTGGCTGAAGCGTTTGCTGGGGCAATCATTGAACTTGCCAGGGGTGGGCCTGCTGAGGACGTAGGACAAGGAGTCCCGGGTCACAGAGCAGCAGTTGCACTGGCTCATGGACACGTCTCCCAGCTGGTGCCTGCAAGAGACAGACATGTAAATGAAAGAAAACACGACCTGCCAGCCAGAGACCCAAGTGCTCTTCACCCACCAGTCACACCTGCCTGCACCACAGGATGAAACCATGCACTTACAGTCTTCTCCCTTCACAAGGTTTGGAGAGATACCATCTTCACCAGTACCTCCTTGTCTCAAAAAAAGGCCCAAGAGCTAACTAAATCTTGAGAGAGAAGAGCACAGGCTTCATCCAACCCTTTCTCTTCTAGCGCTTGCTGCTTTTCTGACTGATCTGAAGGGAGGCAAGATAGTACAGATACACTTGTACTCAGGCTGGGACCGGTGGGAAGAATGGTGGGGTGCAGCTAGGGAAACTGAAAGGCAGCACCTGAGGTTAAAATGCTTGAGCAAGGGCCCTCAGCTCAAAGGCAAAGAGTATGACTGGGGGTTGGACTAGATGACTTTTAAAGGTTCCTTCCAACCCAAACCATTCTTCGATTCCATGAAGCCCCACTGTGAGGAGCTGCACAGAGCAGAGGTGCTCGGAGCTCCTCGGGGAAGGAGACCACTTCCTTATGGGATACATGCAGGTTTTGTTTCACAAGAAGGAGGAAGATGAGCAAAGGAAAGAATAGGACCATGCTGTGAACGAGTGGTGACCCTGTCTTGGGAGTAAACTACACCCTTTCTTGATGCAGTTGACTCCAATGGTGGTCTCAAATGGTCTTTTCACAGGCCGATCCAGAAAGGTTGAATTTCCTCCAGCTACAGAGCCAAGACCTTGGTATTTAGTTGACAGTTACACACAGAGGTCAAATCTGCTGCTTTGCCATCAAAACCACAGACAAGAGCTTGCCCAGATTTTTTTTGCTTATTGACTGGTTCTACACACCCCACCCCGTCTTCACGTGCATGGCACCTGGCTGCCTCCGCTCCTCCGCCTGCTCCACTGTCCTTTACCCACTCTGTCCTCCTCTTTCTCCTGTTAGTAGACCATGCCTAAAAAGTGAAGGAAACAGTTCTCATGTCTCACAAAAGTCTGAGGTTACTAACCCACAAAGACAAAAAGAAACCCCAAGCCTAAAGAGAAAGTGGCTCAACCCAGAATGAACAGTAACCCCACTTCCAGTCCTTGATCTGGACGAAGCAGGGCAGGGATTTCCTCCCGGGTCAGGGGAGCGATACTGAAGTCCCTCCCTTGCCCTCATTTTGACCTGAAATTCCACCCTGAACCTAAGAAAAACCTTTTCTTGTTGAAAGCGGTACTGAAAAATTGATTATATTGACCATTACACTTTTATAAATAATGCATTACAGATTATTAAAATTATAAAATAATAACCAGCAATCATTTGGTCAGAAAATTCCTCCTCAAGTACTTTATTCTACAACTGTACAGCTGCACCAGGACTGCTGAGGAGAGGGGGACACCTACAAACTCAGCCCAAGGGGTGGAAAAAGGCCAGGACCCAATGCCACCATGAGGAGACTCTGGTCTGGAGGTGGCATTTGTCTTCCAGCCCTGACTGGGGTTTGGGACAGCAGGCAAGGGTGACTCTGATGCCAAATTCTCCTCCCAGCCCTGCCCAGCATCTCACCGCTTTTCCTTGTAGGCAGGTCTGCCAGGGGTCAGGGTCTCCAGCAGCTCAGGGTTCGGTTCCTCATTGCTCGTGTACACGAAGGCATCCAACAGGCTGGTCACTGGCAGCACCCTCCCCGGGACAAAACTGCTGCTGTTGCCTCTGTAGAGGGCAATGGCATTGGGGCCACCTCGGAGGACAGGACGGGTGGTGTTCTCCGGGAACGGCAGATCCACTGCATACCAGCAAGGAAAGGAGCAACAGTGGCACATGAGTGGCACAACAACAGTGTCACAACAGTGGCACATGAGCAACACATGAGTGATACCCACGATGTAGGAAACCAGCATCTCTTCTGTCCTGGAGAGCAGGATGCAGGAACTCAGAAAGTGGCTGACGTTGTCTGGTTATCGCAAATTTGGCATCTGCTGCCCCATCTTTTTGCTCACTAACATTTCTCACGTTTGCTCAGCCTGAATTTCCCCATTCCTGGCCAGATCCACAGCGTGGAGGAGGCTGGAGGGGGAAATCTGAGCAGAGTTTGCCCTGCTGTTTTGGTTTAGTGAACAGAGAAGCTGATTTATGCGTAAGCAGAGGAACTGGAATGTGTGATGTGACTTTGCCGACAGTAAAGTCAATTTTGAATTCTAAAAGTGATCTGCAAAATCCACTAACTGTTCAGGTAGCAGTTGCTTTAAACAAAAATATTTAAGAATTTACATTTTATTCCAGCATTTAACAGTCCATGGTTTTTACAAACACACTCTCCACATACACACACAATATATACACACACATATTCAGCAAAGGGTCAAGATACCAGCACACAAAATTAAGGCTGAAGTTTGGTGGAGCTTTCCAATCTCATGAGCTTCCCAATTTCCTTCCTCGTATTTATTGTTCCCTTCACGAGCTATTTCCCCAGCACCTGGTAGGAACTGCTAAGGCTATTAAAAGCAGCAGATCGATGATATACTGAAATAAGTACTTCTCCCTGCGTAAATGGCTTCAGGGAACAAATATTAAAGGAGGAGCCACATGAGAGGCATAGGGGTAAGAAGAATTGGTTGCTCCTTGAGAAGTGCCACCAGTGCACCTGCATGCTAAGGGGAAGTCCTGTGCCTTAGCCCCGATGCATCCCTGCCCAGAGGACTGTTTTTCCCCTGCCTGACTAATCTGGTGGCCTTCTACGATGGAGCGACTGCGTTGGAGGATAAGGGAAGAGCAACTGCTGTCATCTATCTCGACTTCTGCAAGGCCTTTGACATTGTCCCACACAACATCTTTGTCTCTAAATTGAAGAGATAGGGGTTTGATGGATGGACTATTCAATAGATCAGGAATTGGCTGTACGGATGCATCCAAAGAATTGCAGCCAACAGATCTATGCCCAAATGGAGATCAGTAACAAGAGGTGTCCCTCAGGGGTCCGTATGGTTCAATACCTTCATTAATGACACAGGCAGTGAGACCGACTGCACCCTCAACAANATCTTTGTCTCTAAATTGAAGAGATAGGGGTTTGATGGATGGACTATTCAATAGATCAGGAATTGGCTGTACGGATGCATCCAAAGAATTGCAGCCAACAGATCTATGCCCAAATGGAGATCAGTAACAAGAGGTGTCCCTCAGGGGTCCGTATGGTTCAATACCTTCATTAATGACACAGGCAGTGAGACCGACTGCACCCTCAACAAATTTGCGGATGACACCAAGCTGAGCGGTGCAGTTGATACACCTGAAGGAAGGGATGCCATCCAGAAGGACTCTGACATGCTGGAGGAGTGGGCCCATGTGAACCTCATGAAGTTCCACAAGGCCAAGTGCAAGGTCCTACACCTGCATCAGGGCAATCATCAGTATCAGCACAGACTGGGGGATGAAGGGATGGAGAGCAGCCCTGAGGAGAAGGGCTTGGGGGTGTTGGTGGGTGAGAAGCTCAACATTAGGCTCTACAGAGGGACCTGGACAGGCTGGATGGATGGGCCAAGGCCAATTGTATGAGGTTTAATAAGGCCAAGTGCCGGGTCCTGCATTTCGGTCACAACAACCCCAAGCAATGCTACAGGCATGGGGAAGAGTGGCTAGAAAGCTGCCTGGCAGAAAAGGACCTGGGGGTGCTGGTGGACAACCAGCTTAACATGAGCCAGCAGTGTGCCCAGGTGGCCAAGAAGGTCAACAGCATTCTGGCTTGCATCAGGAATAGCGTGGCCAGCAGGAGTAGGGAGGTGATTGTGCCTCTGTACTCGGCACTGGTGAGGCCTCACCTCGAGTACTGTGTTCAGTTCTGGGCCCCTCTGTACAAGAGGGACATTGAAGTGCTGGAGCGGGTCCAGAGGAGAGCTACCAAGCTGGTGAGG
>VWZL01002954.1:689503-729481 GCA_013396915.1 Stercorarius parasiticus | reverse complement strand
GTGTGTGTATGGTTGGACTCGATGATCTCAAAGGTCCTTTCCAACCATGACGATTCTATGATTCTATGATTCTATGATTCACCGGCAACGTGCGCTGGCAGCCCAGAATCCCCCCGCACCCTGGGCTGCATCCCCAGCAGTGTGGGCAGCAGGGCGAGGGGGGGGATTCTGCCCCTCTGCTCCGCTCGGGGGAGACCCCCCCGCAGTGCTACCTCCAGCGCTGGGGCACCAACAGCAGAAGGACACGGAGCTGTTGGAGCGGGGCCAGAGGAGGGCCATGAAGATGATCAGAGGGCTGGAGCCCCTCTGCTGTGAGGACAGGCTGAGAGAGTTGGAGCAGTTCAGCCTGGAGAAGAGAAGGCTCCGGGGAGACCTTATTGTGGCCCTTCAATACTTAAAGGGGCGTTACAGGAAAGACAGAGAGGGACTTCTTACCAAGGCCTGTACAGGTAGGATGAGGGGTAACGGTTTTAAACTAACAGACGGTAGAAAGAAAAATTTTACGATGAGGGTGGCAAGATGTTGGCCCAGGTTGCCCATAGAAGTGGTGGATGCTCCATCCCTGGAGGTGTTCAAGGTCAGGTTGGATGGGGCTTTGAGCAACTTGGTCTAGTGAAAGATGTCCCTGCTCATGGCAAGTGGGGTGGAACTAGATGATCTTTAAAGTTCCCTTCCAACCCAAACCATCCTATGATTCATTTGAAAGTTTTCACACTGGCATCTGTCAAGGGAGGACTTCTGCTCCAGCGCTCTCACAGCTTTCAGTTCTCTGCAGTGATAGGCAGACAAGCCTTACAAAGACAGGACTAATGCACAGGACCATTTTAAGAGCTCCTGTCCCAAATTTGAAGCGGTCAGGTTAAATCAAGTGGTCAAATTCTCCCAGAGTGCTCAGCATGGAGTCACTATGAAAGTATCCTTTTAAGATGATTAAAATGTAATCACACACTGTCATTTGGTGTTTTGGGGGGGAAAAAACCTTCCTCAAAAACATGTGTGCAGTGTGCTTGAGACATCTTGACAAAGCCTCATTGGAAAAAAAATGCCAAAGCATATCTTCAGTCACCTTCTTGGCTTGAGTGAGCCTTGAGGAACAGTTAAATATAATCCTTAGAAATGTCCTGCTTAGTCTGGAAGCTGCTCGTGCTTTCCCACTGCTTTCTGTGAACCCCCTCGGCTTACTGACTGCGAACAGCCCCGGCCCCCCCGGAGGTGAGAGTGGAGCACCTTGCCTGGTGAGAAAAGCAGAGCTTAAGTGGACAATCAGCTCTCCTACTTGAGGTGAGAGAGAGTATTTGGAGCAGTTTGAATTGTGAAAAGGAGCTCAACTGCTTTTAAATAAAAAAACTGCTTTTTAAATAAAAAAAAAAAGTTCTAGTTGCAAAAGTCTTTTCATTTTTATGGGAACCAGCTTTGTAGGGGATGAATATACTCCCTGAACCAGAAATCATGAGTCAGTGAATTACACAAGATATCTGCAGGGTCAGCATCTCCAGCTGCCAAAATCTTCTTTTGAGGTGCCCAAAATAACAAGATATTTCTTCCTCCTCCAGTGGCCTGGAAGAAATCTTGAATGTTGGGAGGAAGTTTAGATCGCAGCTTCACACAGCCTGTGTGTGACACACAGTGACCGACCTTTGCAGATGGCCCGATGGAAGAAAAGCCCTTGTGCTTTTTTGAGAAGAGGGTATGTATCTGCTGTGAATGACCACTGAGTGATACACCGAGAAGGGAGACACTCGAGGGAGATGTGGCGCAGTCAGGGCCCCACGGCAGGCTGGCCATGGGGCCGGGAGCAGAACCGCATCCTCCGGAGGAGCAAAGGCACACGTGGGCTTCTCACCTCCACAAGGTCCCTCACCTGGAGCTCTGCAGGTCTACCACAGCTGCGAGACATATGGCCTCCACTTGTTTGTCCTCAAAGCACCTCCTTCTACCTTCTTTTGATGCCCTTTAGTTCTTGTACCAGTGGAAAGAGTAGGCAAGCGATCCCCATCCACTTTCTTTAGGCTACTCGCATTTCTGAATCCTCTGTCAGGGCCCTACTAAGCTTTCCCTTTTCTAGGCGTACTTAGTTATTTTTTCTGTAGAAACATTTCCAGAGCACTATCCATCCACGCTGACCCACATAAGATAAAATAAAAGATAGAAGCGAAGTATGAATTTAAACAGTGGCATAAAAGATGGCCTCCATTCTTTCTTCTCCTCCTAATAATGCCTTATATTTAATATGCTTTATATAATTCCTTTTCCAATAATTACTAACATTCGATTTGTTTTTCTATCTGCCACTGAGTTCTCAGTCACATTTGCACTGATCTCTCAGAATGCCAAACGACGATAAAACCCAACAGCATCCTCCAGCCCCAAACCTGGCTGATGGCTCCCCCGGCTCTGAGGTAGTCATCAAAATGCAGTCCTTACCTGGGGTTTTGCCTTGTGCTGGCCCGATCAGAAGTAGCCCATCCAGTGAGGTTTTGCCATAAATATCCATGGTGAAATAAATGTCTTTGGTCCGACCGTCGATCAGCACCAAAACGATGTCTCTCAGCACGGTGGAGCGGGGACCCTGGAGCTCTACGAACTCGAACTCCTCGGAAGAAGTGGCAGGAAGGACCTCACTGATCAGGACAGCAGATGCGTTCAGATGAGGAGTTAGGATGCAGTGGTTGTCTGTGCCTGGGGTGGGCACGGCCACTTGGAAGATCCACTGGGAATCTGCCCCACGGCACCTTTCTATAGACTCATCCGTGGTCCTGAAGGTGGAGTCCTCCAGGAAAGCATCTCTGCCCGGGGTCAGTACCCTCATCAGCGTATCGGCTCTGTCTGTCTTCTTAGTCTTATGGACCAAGGCATCCACTAGTCCATAATTTGTGACACCCATGCCCTCCTTGTAGTTCCCTTTTCCATAGTAGAGAGCAATGGCATCAGGGCCATTCTGGATAGTGTTCTTAGGAATAACAATAGCAGGGTTCACGGAAGAGGAGCCAATGAGAAAGAGCCCCTGGCTGTTAGTAACTTTGCCCTGGAGGTTGAAAACTTTGTAGGCTTGGTTTCTGTTGCCATTGTAGAAGACCAGATAGTAGCCATCCAAGCGGGCTGTTTGACCGCTGGTGTGATAGAGCTCCACAAACTCAGAAGTGTCCTCTCCTGGGCTGTCAGCATTGACTTCGTTAATCAAGAGGGTATGCTCTGTTTTCTGGTCCCTGGGGTTTTTTATGAGATTCTGAGCAGCAACTTTGGGAAACCAGATATTCACAAGTACCATCAGTCCAACCAGCCAGATATCTCCCATGATGAAGGCTGGGATTTTTGTTTCAGTTCAAATCTAGAGGAGATCTGAGCCTCCACAAACAGAACACAGAAATAGCCACAAATAGAGCAGAGAAGGAAGCTGCCACCACTTGGCTGTCACAGGACAGCAACGCAAGGCCTCCGACCCGGGTGCCCACTGGCAGAGGCACTGGCAGAGGCAGGCACACTTCTTAGGGGAGTTCTGGTTTGCAAAGCAAAGCAGCAATCCCCCCAAAATCAGACTGAGAAGGCTTGAAGAAGAGATTTCCCAGCTCAGCTCCTTTAAAAGTTGGGGCGGGGGATGGGGAGGGGGAGAAAAGAAGAATCTTGTTAGGAAACACAGAAACACCCCAGTGACATTGAACAGCCCCATAATTTTTCCTGCCCATCTTTCTTCAGCCGTTTCTCAAGATGTACAACAGTGACTACAAGGGGACACAGCCAGCGGTTTGCAGTGTTTGAAACTGAGACTTGTATGAACACTGAAAGTTGTACAGTGTCTGTGTTAACAGTTATTTCCCCAAATCTAATTTATTCCATGGGAATTAACACAAAATGGCACTAAAGATGATAGCAGCCACCTTCTCCACCAAGCTGAGGGTGGGGCAGGAGAGGACAGATGGGTTTGGCTGGGTTCTTGTCGCGTGCGGAGCAGAGGAGCTCCACTGAGACCACACCAACTGGGCCTGCTGCAGCTCCGACCAGTGCGGAGTTAAGTCTGCCGAACAAGCAGCGGGGAGGGACCGACAATTTAAGATGCTTGAGACATCTCACAAACAGGAGGAGGCTGCAATAACCAGAGCGTGAAGCTGACGGCGATTCTGTGAAAGAAAAGACCCCGATGGTGGAGAGGGGACCCTGAGCCACTCCGCCCCATAACACCTTCCCCTTTTGCTGTCGCTGGTAGCCCTTAAGCTCATCTACTGCGGGGCTCCAGGAGATGGAGAGGCACCCACGCGTCTCACACCTCCACCCCACAGCCCCGGCGCTGCTCTCTCTGCTGTTAGACGGACGCTAGCCAAAAAGTTCTCTGTTCCCTTTCAGGCACAGTTCATCCTCAAAATCACTATCAACACCTGGCAAACTCTTGCTCCTGCCCAGCCTCCAAAGAAAAAGAAACTGCACCAGCTTCCCCTGCCCAAACCCAGCCCCACAAGGTGCCCGATTTCCACCGTTTCCCCCCATTTCAGTTGAAGGCAGGAGGAAGGAGGAGGAACACACGGGGGAGCTCCTGAGCAGGGGCGTGCGCGGGACAGGAGGAAACCCACCAGAAAGCGGAGAAAACGGCAGGAAAAAAATACCGTGTCCTCGCCCCCCCCCGCCCCAAACTGGACATTCTGGCAGGGCAGCAGCGGGGCGGAATCCCTCGGCGCGGGAGGGACCCAGCGGCGACCCCCGGCCCCGCTGCGAGGGGAGGAGGGACGGGGACGGGGACGGGGACAAGCCTCCGTCCCGCCCCGGGAGGCGGCCCGGCTGCCGTCGGCGTTCCGCGGAGCGGCCGCAGCGGGGCTTCGGGGCTCAGCCCGGGCCGCCGGGAGCGGGCTCTGCCCGGCACCGCCCGCCGCGCACNGGGGAGGGCGGGGCGGGAAGGGAAGGGGGAGGAGAGAGAGCCCTTCACCGGGCTCCAGCCCCAAAAATAAGTTCACTCGGCCCCGTGTCCCAGAAGATCCTTCTCTGGCTCTTTCGGGCTCATCTCCCGGGGTGGGATGGATGGAAGGATGGACAGAAGGATGAACGGATGGATGGAAGGATGGACAGAAGGACGGACGGACGGTTGGACAGATGGACAGAAGGACGGACGGATGTTAACTGGTTGTGTATCCACCTCCCCGCCCCACCAAACTCCCCAGCCGGGACCAGCAGCACGGCTGTGCTGGAGAACATAGTGTCTCTCCTTGCAGCAGCCTCAGGGGTTGGACCAGGAGCTGGAGGGCTGCATGGTGGTGCTGGAGGCTGTGCCCAGTGGCGGTGCCAGGGGACTGGTGCCTGCAGCCTCCACGAGCCACGGTGCTGCCTTTCTGCTGTGCAGGATCCAGCACCCAGCCTGTCCGGATGCGGAGGGAACAGCAAATGCCACTGCGCGTCTCCCAGCGTGCCTGGCTGCCCCCCACAAGTTGCACTGGGACCTCGCTCCCTGGCCAGCAGGGAGGAGGCAGGCCTGGCCTTCCTCTTCCTCCCCATCAACTCCCGAGTCCTGCTCCCTTGGACCTGCTCATGGGGCTGCCCAGTTCCCCTTCCCTGGATGTCCCCATGGGGAGCTATGCGTGGTTACTGCCCCGCTCCACCAGGCACAGGGACTCAGTGGGAGGAGGAGATCCCGGAGATCCTGCTCTGGGCGGGACTCGGGGCCAAACGTTCATTTGATGAAGGAGCTGCTCCGGCAGGTGGGCCAGCTGTGGGCTCCCGCTCGTGACTCAGCAGCCTGGTGTCTTCCTCTCTCTTGTAACTGGAAACCAGCACTTCAGAGCAAGGGGGGAGCTCTGCCAGGGGGGCGACGTTTGCCCCAGGCCTTGCTGGCTGGGCTGGGGGGACCTGTGCACCCGCAGCCCCAGTGTCTTCATGGGATCCACAGATATTCCTGGAGAAGAGGCTGCACCACAAGGGGCAGGATACGCCCTCAAGTGCTCCTTGGGCTGTAAAACAGAGCAAGGGCATCTGCACCCCAGGGAGGGGGACCTGGGCAGCATGAGCTCTCCCACAGGGTCCGTCTGGCACAGGCTCCATCATCCTGTGTGTCCCCAGAGCAGTGCTGGGGCAGTTCCCACCCGGGACCTGAGCAAAACGAACTCCCCTAGCACGCAGAGCTGATTGCTGAGCCTAAGAACCCTGCCTGGCAGCTCAGCGGCAGGGTAGCAAAGCCAGTAATACTCCTCCTGACAGGGTTTATTCAGTTGAACTATCACATTTTGGAGACATTGTATTTATGCAATCATGAGGCTCTGGAATTACAAAGGGTGGCGGAGAGCTGTTGGGGAGAGGAAACACCCTTACCCAGAAAGGCCCTGACTCATCCCTTACCGGGATCCATGTGGCGCAATCGGACTCCAGTGACTCCCCGTCAAGCCAGCGGCAGATCCCAGACCCGCTGCGGTCCCCACGCCCTCCCGCCCCTGCTGCGTGCTCAGCCTTGGGGCTCGCTTCGCCACTGCTGCTCTGTCCTGCCAGGCTCCCCTCCTGCTGTGGGGAGCACAGCCCGGACCCCCAGAAAGCTTCTTCCTCCCGCCAGTGCCTTCTCCAGCCACACCGCAGCCCACCAGCCTGTGGGGAGGCAGACAAGGCAGGATCTGGGGACAGAAGATCAAACTCCATGGAGGTGCAACCACGAGGAGCTGCTGCCCATGCCACGAGCAGGGACCCGTGGCGGAGAACCTGTGCCCCAGACAGGAGGAGCGCAGGTGTGACTGGGCAGGACCTGGGGATGTCCCTCCTGCTCACGTCCCGTTCACGGCCACCATGCTCAGGTATATGGCTGATATGCCAACGGGCTGCTCAGAGAGGTGGTGGAGTCTCCGTCTCTGGAGACATTCAAACCCGCCTGGACGCATTCCCGTGCCACCTGCTCTGGGTGACCCTGCTCTGGCAGGGGGTTGGACTGGATGATCTCCAGAGGTCCCTTCCAACCCCCACCAGTCTGTGATTCTGTGATGCCTAAATTCCCTTTGGGTCCAGTCTGCCCGGGAGGTGAGGCTGCAGCGCCGGGCAGCTCCAGGCCATGGCGGCAGGAGAAATGCTGCAGCTCTGGCTGCTTTTGGGCGGTTCCGTGTGTGCCGGCAGGGTGTGCTGGGCACTGCCACGGCTGCGTTCTCCAGCCCGCAGTGAGCACGGCACCACGTGGCTTTGCCAAGGCAGAGCTCAGCAGGACAAGTGTGTGCAGCCAGGCGAAAGCTTCAGCCACTTCATTAGGAAAATGTACCTTGCTGTCGGAATGTATTTCCTACCTGTGTTCGGAATAAGCTTCGCTGGTTGGGTGGGAAAAAGCTGGAAGGCTCAGATGCTGTACGAGGACATGTTTTCCTTGCGTCAAAAATACACTCTTAGCAGAGGAAGCCGCTTTGTCCGGGTGCTGGAGCGTGGCCAGCCTGTGCCTGAGTGGATGGGTTTTACCATGGGGTGGGACTCACAGCCGGTGGAGGAAGTCAGAGGTGTCTGATCCTGAGTGTGTGGGGGACAAGTGGGAGCCCCCATTGGTGCCCCTGAGGCTGAGAGACACTGGTGGGACCTATGCGGGACCAGCTGGGGCGGAACCAGCTCCACCTCTCTCGGGAAAAGCCCCTGGGATGTTTGGCCAAGGTCATGCCCAGCATGGTGCACCATGGCTCCCCACCACTCCCACCCTGTGGCCGGACTGGGTGCTGTGGGGTGCACATTGCCGGGCTGGGGGGAAGGCAGGGTGGTCGCCAGACCCAGGATGGGGGGCTGTGGTGACAGCAACCACCACCAGCCTGCACGGGGTGGATGCCTGGCGGTGGGTGCTCACCACTGCACTGCAGCACCGAGGGGTGTGGAGGGCTCCCCATGGCCGCGGGCATCACACCGGGATGGCCCGCTGTGGCCGCCACGTCTAGATGGTCAGCCGTGGCTATGGGTGCCCCATCCCGCTGGTCGGGTGGCCATGGCTGAGCTGGCACTGGGCACGTGGAGCAGGGACAGGGCGCGGGGAGGTGAAGAGAAGCGCAATGAGGCTCTGCTCGCTGACTAACGCAAGCACGGAGAGCTCAGTGTTTATTGGTTTTGCTCCAAATGGTTTGTACAAGGAACAAGCTGAGTCTGCTGCACACGCAGACACACCGTCACCGCAGGCTGCCTCGGCAGCGCTCCCACCATCCCAGCAGCATTGCTCAGCCACGCGGCGCGGGGCTGCACCAAACCCATCGGGCAACGCTGCCGTGCTGCCCTCTGGGCTCTGCCTGCGCCCGTGCTGCCGGTGACACCCCGGGCTGTGCCCAGCCAGCACCTGCAGCGACCACCAGCCCGAGTCTGCACGGTACCCACACCCCTCGGCAGGGCGGGCGAAGGATGCGGTGTGGTACGAGCCTGGGCGGGGAGCAGCACTCCCCAAACCTCTGCTCTGCTGTGACGGCAGAGATGTCTCTGAGCTCCCAGCCTGCAGTTAACAGGACCTTTCCATTTTTATTGCTACTCTACATTGCGGTGATACCTCTCAGCTAGCGAGTGCCGCCTCTAAGGCTGCTGCAGCAAAGCAAGTCTAACACACGCTGCCCTCCCAAGCCTGGAGACCTCCTTGCTGCTGCTAACAAAGTGCTTTTGGAGCTGCCGACATGACCCTTGCAGGCTGAAAGACACCAGGCATTTACTGCTGGGGGGGACGTACCCACCAAACACAGGGTGACCCTGCCAGCCACTGGCGCTGGGATCAGAGAGTACAACAAATACAAACGTGTGACCGATCCCGTCCCATGGGACCCAGGTGATGCTCCCGAGCTGATCAGCCCGGTGCTGGGGGATCTGTCCCTGCAGGGGGATCTGCTGCCCCAGGGGAGAGCGTGACCATTACCTGGCCTTCCTGCTGAACCCACCCTGATCTGAGAGCTCCTGTCCTGGCACCTCTCGAGAGCGAGTGGTTATTGTCCGCCTGGAGGCTATTTTCAGCATCTTTATGCTGCTCACCTGCATCCACTCTAGGCGAAATCCTGAGGAAATCCTTACCATTCATCCACTTCAACTTTCTTCCTTCCCCAGTTGCTGCCTATAACGGTCATGAATGGAGAGATCTGCTGAAGGTCAGTTTGTTTTTCTTCCCTTGGCGGACTGCACTCACTGCTGTTGTGCTTCCCATGGGGTCTCACTGGCACGTGTCCCGGGGAGAGGATAGTGGGTGTGGAGCAGCTGGAAAATGCTCCTTTGTGCACCTTTCTGCCAGCCCAGCTGCAGGGATATTTAACTGTGGGGGGGGTCCTCGCCTCCCACCCACCTGTGCTAAGGGTAAGACTCCCCATGGGACTTGCAACTCGGCCCAGAAAAGCCCAGGAGATCCAGGGGTGAAAGCAGAGGCTACTGCCTCCAAGTCTATCCTGGAGGAAAGTCACCATGCCAGCCTTCGGGAAGGCTCTCCTCCCTCCTCTGTCAGGTCATGGCACAAAGGCAAAAAGCCCAAGGACGTCAAATACTCACTGCAGAGCCAGACTGAAGAAGTGAGAGTGCTTTGGGGACAGCCTTTATATTGCAAAAAAAGGGACTGAAAGAGCCACTAGATGGGGTTTAGCAAGCTAGATGGGATGGATCAGCAGCCCAGAGCATTTCTACTGTTGGCTCTTCTTCCCCACGGAGCCTCAGCCCACTGCCTCCCAGCATCACCAGTCACATCCAACTCCTCTGACTTCCAAGTGCTGCCATGTGAGAGGGGGCTTTGGAAAGCCATTGAACAGGGGAAAAAAAGCTCTACAGAAGGCCGTGCAGCAGTGCTCAGCCCCAGCACTCTCTGGCTTTGCTCTCAGGTCACAGACCTGAACTGAAGCTGCAGGTGACAGCTTTTGGTTGGACCCCATGGTGGGAAGCACGCCCAGCCCCTGGGTTCCACCAGTGTTTGTACAAACCCCACCTCCCCTTAGCCAGAAGGGTCATGCCAGGCAGCCGCCAGCTCTAACTGCCAGCAGTCCTCAGGTCCTGGGGTAACTTTGGATTCTGCGTGGCCTGGGACACGCAACAACTGTGCTGATCTGCTCAAAGAGGGTGTCCAGGCCAGACCGTTTGGTGTTTCTTGAAATGCTGCCTTCTCTTTTTAGGCATTGCCTTTTCTCTCAGTGCCGCCTGGTGCTGACCAGGGCCACCAGCTGGGTGGGAAGCTACGGCTGCTGAGAGGAGCAGGGAAGGGCTTGCTGTGGAGGAGTCTGTTTTCAGCCAGCAAACGTCTGCTTAGATGAAGACTGCAGCTGTACCAACAAGACGGGATGTTTATTCTCAAGAAACAGCAAATGTACCTGACCTGGCCCCAACACAGGGAAAGCTTTTTGCCTTAGCCGCAACAGAACTGCAACAGCAAGTGTTCCTTCTCCTCACCCAGGTACACCCCTAAAGATGCCCCGATCCCATCCCACCCCACCAAACCCCTTGGTTCACTCCAGGTCTCCTCTGGGAAGGCTGCGATGCCACTAGTTCTGCAAGCTGCCGCCACACGCCATGGAAGCTGGAGCTGTTGGGGAGCAGAAAGGAAAGGGGAATGAGACCCGGCTGAAGATTGCAGGAGTGGGATGTAGACAGAGACTCCGGGAGGAGGAGGAGCAGCAGGAGTAAGCACTGACGGGCCATGCCCTGGTAGGAAGGCAAGTGTGTACTCAGGGCCAGCTTCACTTCAAGGCAGATGACAATAATGGTGGCAAAGACCATTTCTCGATTGCTGGTTCAAGTGGCTCCAGAAAGCCCCGAGACCAGCAAAGCCTCTGCCAGCTTTGCATTTCTCACTGAGGTCCAGGCTGTGTCTGGGCAGCACCAAGAGAGTCTCAAACTGGTGAATAGAAACGGAAACCACAAAAACACAGGGCTGAGGCAGGAACCCTGTGGTGGTGGGGCAATGCAGGCAGGTGGGTTCAACCATAGTCCTCTCTGGCAGCATCCAGGCAGGGACAAGGTGGGCAGGAAGAGACAAGCAGTGAGGCTGCAAGCCCACCGGGACTTCTGGGGCAATAGCAAACACAACCTGAGGCCAATAACAAGCTGTGGCCACCTAGCCCCGTTAGCCTGATGGAGCTATATAACAGGCAGCGAGTGATGGGGGGGCACTTACCAGCTGCTGCTCTAAGTAGTGTCGGTCTCAGGCTGAATGGCTGTTTCAGGCCTGCAAGAAAAGAACAAAACTGAAACAAACCGGCAGTCAGCGGGGGGACAACAACTGCATCTCAAAGCAAGAGGAGAAACTAAACGGTGGCATCACCCTTGGAGGGAAGGACACTTTCACAGGGGTAGAGCAGTGGTCCTCAGCCCTGTACTTGCAGGTGGGACCTGCTGATGCTGCTCACAGGCTGAGGGTGCAGCAGCTCAAACCATGGTCACTGAGGAGAGCAGAGCAGATTTTGGTCAACCCCGTTGCAGAGCTCTTTGCACACCTATGGCTCCAGCCCAAACTCTCATCTTCTTTGCGCTGGTGCAAAGCCCAAATGACTTCAGTGCCCCAAGCTGGACTTTACACCGGAATGAGCTGTGACAGAGTACAGATGAGCAAACCAGCAGCCGCAGCAGATCGGGTTGTCAAAGGCTCTTCCAGCATGCAGGGGCCTGGTGCCCACTCTTGAGGAGCATCCCAGCTATGAAAGCTGAGACTGTTTGTCCAGGGAGCGCTTGAACATTTGCATCTACTTCAAAGGGGGGGTCAAAACATGCACGTAACCCTTGATGCCGGGAAGCACGAGAAGTTCTTGCTTTCAGCTACATGCAACACTGACAGAAAAGGACATCATCTCTGCTCATCAGCTCCTGGGAGATGGACCCTCTGAATCTACTTCCCTTCCCTACTATGTGCTGAAGGCATAAAGAGGAAGCTGTCTGAACTTCTGCCTGGTCCTGGACACCAACTGAGCATCTCCACGTGGAGTGGCAGAACCGGGCCCTCTCTCCCAGTTGAGACCCAGCCTGGTGACCAGGACATGGCTTTGCCAGAAGCAACGCTCTGGCAAAGCAGGTGCCACCAAGCCGCCTTCCCCCTGACGTGGGGGGTGGTGGCTGGGACGATTAACCAGGGTCCCACACCTATGAGGCATGAAGATCCCTCCTTCCCATTCCCCACCAACCTTCTCTGAACTGACTCCGCACCAGTGCAGCCGCCGGGAAAGGGGCTCTAATTATAAACCGGCAGATGCTTTGTGTATCTGAGGAAGGTTATTTCATCTGTCAACATAACCTGATGCTCAGGGACCCTCGGTCACCTCTAAAGTGCCACGACAGAGCATTTGGCAGGACCTACCTTGCAGAGCCAAAGCAATGTTAAATCATGCCATTACATATACATACCACACACACAATATATGCTCTATATGACCTAATATATTGTGTACAGCTAATGCATGACAAATATCCCTATAGGGGATCCCTAACAATAAGTGTGCGTATGTAAACTGTTCTCAACCGCGCTTAATTTCATGAAATCATCACAAACGTTTAACGTGTGCTGAAGCAGGCGGAAAAGGGCGGAGGGTGCTCTAGATGAATACATACACACACATTGATATATGCACATCCATTTGTCTGTACACTATGCATTGTGCTGGACAAAGAGCACTCCTACAAGGTGCGAAACCAAGCTCCCCCAGACTGTGGATTATAGGACCAATCTCAGATGGGGTAAGCATTGACCGCTGAAATGGAAAAGAAATAAAATCCCAAGCAGGTGCTTCTGAATGGCTGAACAATGTGAAAAGAGAGCCAGTTGCCTGGCAGTAGGAGCCCACACCGAGTTTCCACAGGTGCCATTTCTTCCTTTGCTGTCACTTAGGTGACACTTTGGAGCTGGACTGAGCCCGCTGTAACATGGCTCTTCAGCTCTGGTCCATCAGCATGGCTCATTTTGAGGTCTCTGAGCCTGCAGGGAAGGGGTTCAGCAACAGAAATAAAACCTCTCCTCTTTCCCTCAAAGGTGCAGCCCCCAGCGTCCCTGCACGGCGACCGAGGACAGCTCAGACAACGCAAGACCAAGCTGCAGTGGTGCCTCCAGGGTCTTAGTTGACACGGCCGCTGCAGCCCATCAGGGTGCTGCCAGACTCCCGGCTCCACGGAGGGCTCAGGTGCCACCCAGAGACAACGCACTGGGAAAGGCCTCTCCATTTTCATGGAGGTTCCCAAGACAAGACACTGTCCCATCCTCCAGACGCTCACACACACCAGGTTAACAATGGGAGCCAAGCAGGGCCTTTGCTGACATATCAGCTAATTCAGGCCACTTATGAGACACTCTCTTCACGGGACCATGCCAAGGAAGAAAACAATACCACCTCTTCCTCAGCTCTTCTCCTCCCACATGGCCAGAGCTCCTGCCCCACAATAACAGGGGAAAATAGCCCAGAACCATCTTGTGTTCCTTCACACACCCCATCTTCACAACTTTACGCAGCCCCAGCCTGTTCCTGTCCCAGGGCCACCATGAGGAGCTGCCAACATTTGTCCTCTCACCCCAACCCCATAAGACACGGCTGAGCTTAGCAGAAACAGAGTCCACAAGGACAGGAAAAGAAAGGAAGAAGGAGGCAAGGAGAGCTACAGCCAAAACAAGATGCCCATGGAGAACTGTCTTTACCGGTAACCCTCACGGTATCTCCTGGAAGCAGTTGGGTGTTGTCTTCTCCTCACATACAGATCTGTGTCTACCGTCTCCTGAACCGCTTGCTCTGGAAGCAGGACAAAGAAAGATGTACCTCTGTTGATAAGCTCCGTGCAGTTGTCAGCAAGCCCTGCAGGGGTCTGCCTGCTAACAGCAGCCGGTGGGGGGTAAGCACCGTGGGAGGGGAGGAACGGCATTCCCGGTGCTGGATCTCCTGTAATGGTCCAGAAAACCTCTGCTGCAGCCCTCTTTCTTTCCTCAGTTGAAAATGCCTTTATCCTCCCAAGCTCAATTACACTTTTAAAATATGGTGCCTTTTTTGGGTGGCATGTTTGGAAACCCAGCACGCTGACGACCTGAAGATGACAACAGCTGCGCAGTGCAGGAGACCATCGCTTCTGCATTCTCCAGGACTCAGGAGGGACCTCTCAACCAGGGGTCACACCTGGCGCCACACAACCAGTACAAGGCAGTCGCTGGCTGCCAGCGCAACCACAGCCCTTGTGTGCACAAGGAAACAATGGTCTCCAAATGACTTCATGGACATCCTTCTGGCCTCCCTCTCCTCCACGCTGGCCAACAAGGCTGGCCTTACACCATGGGAAAGGCAGCCCATCCTCTTCCACTACCTGAAGCCGCCCGTCCTGCTTTCCTACATCACCTGCTGCATTTCTTGCACAGGCTCAGACAGCTCAGCAGAGTGCAAAACCAAATGGCCAAACCAAAAATCCCTCCCCGTTTGGAGACTCGCCATCAGCTTGCTGCTGTTCAGTCTCTTCCTTGCCAGCTGCTGCAGCTGAAAGTCTGGCCTTGTGCTTTTTGTGTCGCGTGGTCCATTGTGAACCAGTATACACGCTTATTATGTTAAATGTGTGTGTGCATTTAGCATAATAAGGAGGTATATAAATAAGCTGTGGTTTCCCAACATAAATCCGCAGGGACTGCAGAATGAGGAATGGGGTAAAGCGGCTTTACCTGTGTGTGATGAAACAGAGGAAACTAAAATTAGGAGGGCTTCCTTCCCTTCCACACACCCCCCACCAAATGGCTGTAGAGCTGGGCAAATCAAATTTTGGCAACAGAAGATTTCTTGTAAATCAAAGCATTGATTTAATTATTTTTTTTTTGGCCAAAAATGCTTGTTACAATTGTGGATAGAAGCAACAAAAATTTCCAAAAGCTGCCATCAGGAGTAACTGCCAGCAACGTTTTGTGGAGGGCAGTTTTGAAAGCCAGTGACTGTGGAAGGGCCGGGACAGGCAGGGACCCCCTCCACCCTTGTCCTGGCAAACCCTCGTTAGCTTCACCAGCTCTGTCCACTAACGACTCAACGTCTGGGCTCCCCACCTTCGCATGAAAGAAGGGGCAGTTTGTAAGGGGAGAATATAAAATTTTATTTTGAAGTTGATGACACGTTTGCAAGTCTGGCAGAGAGGGAAGAGCCTCGGGAAGAGTTTTGGTGCAGGGCTGCCAGCCAGGCGGCGTGGGGCATCGGGGCACTACCGAGTCGGAGCCCGTGGAGCCGGGGGGAGCCGGCCAGGGGGAGCTGACGGAAGGCAGGGGAAGGTGAGACTGAGAGCATACACATCCTCACTCCTGTTTGCTGCCGTGGGAATCCCTGGTGGTGGTGAGTCGGGGCGAGGACCACATGCTTTTCCTTTTGTACGTGACCTGAGGCACGGCCAGAGAGCACCCTCCAGAGATGCTGGGTGCCGCATGGCTAAGTGGGCCAGCTGCAGGGCCACCCTTCCCCAGGATTTTCTGCTGGACCAGGGGGAGCACCTTCAGCTCACCAACCCCGTTTTCAGGGCTCTGCAGGCACAGCCACGCTATTCAGGAGAAGGGTCTCTGGGCATATACCCACGACACCCACGGACGAGGACAGCTGTCGGCTTGATTTCCCTGTAGGTTTGTTTTCCTTCAAAAATTAGCTGCAGGGAAATGCCCACTTGCCTGGCAGGTGATACCCAGTGCTCACAGCCCGACTCTGGGCGCTAACTAAGAAGGAACCTGAATATTTGGCTATGTGTGCACTTCTTCATGCATGAGATGGCAAAGCCAGGAGTGTTTTCCCCATCGCTCCTGGGTGAAGTGGAAAAAGCAAATGCCTGCACGGGAGGAGGAGATTTCTCTAGCCATAATGTCACAGTTTGGCCCAACTCACCAATCTCTTCCTCAATATTCTCAGTGCTTCCAGGAGGAGTGGTTTTCTCCTGTTCAGAAACAAAACAAAACAAACAAAAAAAAGAGTAACAACCTCAGGTGGGTGCCCCTTGACCTGCCCTTGTGCTCTGAGAGAGGAATAGGAAGCGCTGGGGCTTTTCTGGTCGTTGCTGTGATTAACACCAGGAACACCGTGGGGCCAGAACTGCTGCCGTCCTGCTGCCAGCACCAGTGCCCGCCGCCTTCAGCCACTCCACCCGGCAGAGAGGTGTCTGTCCCATCCACCACACCTCCTTCAGTCACGCTGCTCTGCAACCAGCTCAAGAGCTAAGTCCTTCTCCTCGGGTTTTTTTTTTTTGTTTTGTTTTTGGTTTTTGTTCTGTTGTGTTTGTTTTTTTTTTAAATAGCAACATTCAGATAACTGCAAACTGGCACTCTTTGCTCCAGAGTTTGGGAAAAAGAGCAAGAACAGCCACTGTTCATCCTTCTGGAAAGCACCACTGTCATGCACACAGAGAAACAACGACGAACAAAGCTGCCTCCAAAACTGCAGACACGTATTTAAGGTTATTACGAGTGGTATGTTTAGAGTAAGAAAACATTAGCAATTTGTGTATAGAGAAGATTTAGGCCCTAATGATACACAGCCATCGGCACTGCAAACCCAGTTAAACCCACACCGTCCCCCTGCAGCTGCACCCTCAGAGCTGCCCGCGGACACCTTCAGGTCTTCAGGAGCGCAATCTCATCCTCCTGCACCAAAAGAACGGACCCAGGAATCCCCTGTAATGCCAGATGAGGTTTTCCTAATCCCAGCTGAGTGATGAATGCAAATACCTTGACACATCAGACAACATTTTCTAATCTATTCAACTCGGTAACCATAGCGTACATAGAAAAAAGATGAATTAGGAAAGGAAAGGGGGTTATGAATTGCTGTAGGGGTTCACAGCATTTCTCAGTGGAAACACTGACTGTGTTGATGCCACAGGCGCTGGAGTATTTGATGCTTTGCTATTTGGGTTAATAGAGGAAATTATAGCATGGAGTCAATGAAGTGGCATCTGATTTTAAATATTAAGAAAAAATTAAAATTTAGAGAGAAAAAATCTAAATTGAAGCTTTAAAAAATCATAATGAAGAACCCTTTTTATTTTTGACGGTCATAAGGACAAAATAACAAAACTCTAATTTGATTTAATACAAGGGCAAGCTATCACATTTGGTCCTGTGCACCGGGAAGTACACGCTGCCATTGTCTTTGTGCCCTCTGCCGTTGGTAGCTCCTCACTGTGGCTCCTCTCCCATGAGTTCACTGTGTCCGCTCTCCTTTCCCTACTCACCACAGACCCAGCTCAGAAAGACTCATTCCTGGGGTGGAAAGAAGCTGAAAGCGGTGCAGAAAGCATGTTTTAATCACTTGCAAAATCCCTTCTGAGCTCTCCACCATGCCTTGCATCTTCTGTAACCCATCCTGCCCATGCTGTAAAGTTGTAAATGAGTATGGCTTCGGGAGGAGAGCTGTGTTGGAGCAAGAGGCTGGGAGCCTCTTGTGTGCAGGTGTGCAGGTCTAGGGGCTGAGCCAGCGTTGAACCCGCCGCCTCCCATGGCTCGGCTCACTCTTGCTGACCGCAAGCAGCGCTGACTGCACCGTGTCCTGCGGTCCGTCAACAGAACTACATACCAGAGCTACGAACACAAGTGACTTCTGAGCTCTCGCGCTAGTATTTCATGTTAAGGCTGCTTTCGATTGCTTTCCTAGCCTGTGGGTTACCTGGGTGGGCTGTGAGTGCAGCTGCCTGGGTGCTGCTGCTGCTGCTAGCAGCTGGTTTGCATTTCGGGTCAGCTCGTAGACACGGCTTTTCTGCGAGCGGGCACCCTTCGGGGTCACTCCTTGTACACCCGTGAAACGAACCTCTCTGAACTCAGAGGAGCTCCTGTTAATCTGCTTTTGTCTCCAAGCTCAGCTGTTGGCTTACTGGGTTTCCTGCTATGTGAGCTGGTGCATGGATTCCTGTTTTTCACCCAAATGGCAAACCCGAGCAGCTGAACAGACCTGACCTTTGAGCTGAGAAAACTCCCGTTCAACATGCAGACCTCCCTGAAGGCAGGACTTACTGTGGACCTGCTATGTGGGCTCTTTGCTGAGCACTGCCTGCCCTCCAGAGGCATCTCTGAACTTCGTCACCCATCCAAGGGCTTTAAAACACCCGAAGGGACCATTTGAGCCACCCAATGGAAAGGCTGGCTCCTCCGGGCTGCACTACTGCACTCCAGCATCCAAAACCTGATGTTCTTCCATCAGGTTAGCGCTGATCGGCAAGAAGGAACAACCAAACAAAGGAATGGAAAAATACAGAACAGATGGGAAAAACATATCCAATTAGCTCCCCAGACCAAGCTTTCAGAAGCCTTCCTTCTGGCAAAGGTGCATTCTGACATTAACTTGACCTCTCTAGTTTAAAGACTGCCAACAGCTCCTGCTCTCATTTGGGATATCTGAACAGGTCACCCTGGCATGGTCCTGCATTCCTGCGGGGGCCTGACTGTAACTCAACACTGTCCTGGTCAGGCAGTCCATATACTGCAGCACCCGCCTGAGGGAGCGGGAGCCCCAGAGCCCTGGCTCCTGCTTGGAGGCCGCGCACCTCAGGAGCACCACTGGGAGAGGGCAGGCGGCTGCAGCACGCGAGGGCGACGCTGGGACAAAGGCAGGTTTTCCGAAGTTTTTCCAAACAAGAGATGTGGGTTTTCCAGGAACACCATTCAGCGGGGAAGCCCACTGCTTGAGACCAGAAGTTGAACAAGAGCAGTCAGGAAGAGCTGGCCCAGAGGGTCTGGCACGCTGGTGGTCTTGAACTCAAAGCAGCCAGCTCCCCCAGGGGCAAACAATGTGCAGGAGAACCACAGCGGTACCCGCTGCCAGACAAGTACACGCTGCATTAACATTCCCTTGCACTCGGTAGGGTATCACAAACCAGGCGTTCTGTAGCTATAGCTACCCCGGCTCTCATGAACTTATGCTTCCTAAATCCAAAAGAGCATCTGCCAGGAACTGGCAGCCACGGATGGATCACTGCCTCTGGACACAGTCAAGTGCAAGTGGTGGTTTTCCTCCATCTTTCCTGAGGATACATCCTTCCTCACTTACTACATGAGATCAACTTACTGCATCTTAACCTCTGCCGGTCAGCTCAGCCAAGGCATACCCAAAAGTGACTTAGAACACCTTGAGAGTGATATAAGCTAACACCCAGAGCTCTACACTTGTAGTGGGCTAAACACATCCTCATGATAGCTCCTGCAGCTCTGCTGGGGAGTTTTGTTAAAACCTACAGAATCTTTCAGCACTTTTTTGTGATTCCCCTCACTGACTTTCTTCCTGTTCACTTCTCGCTGACCCCTTGTCACCAGGGACTTGCCCTGCCCTCTCCATCCTGCAAGTTCTCTGGAATTAACAGCTCCCTGTCCAAGTTGTCCTTTACAGAGATGGCCTTCAACCTCAACAGAGTGTTCAGCCTGGGAAAGTTAGGTTAGCTACTCTTGACGTCCTCCTTCCATGCCTGTTGTCCCATGACTTCTCAAATTCATCTTACAACTCCTCTCTTCCATCCCCGATGAAACCAGTACTGATAGTCCCACCAGTCCATACGCTCTGGTCCATCGACTCTGGTCCTATCTGGCTTGCTGTCCCAAAATACCTGCCCTTTGATTCTTCCTCAGGCACGCTCTTGTTGACATTTCATATTCATCTGCTTTTCCAGTTTAATACCCAATTCTATTCCTCACAGTCCTCTAGCCCTCTCTATACTCACATTGCCATCAGTTATTTTCTTCCAGTTCCTGCTGGAAGCCCCAGTGCCAGCAATTACCTTCTCTACTCTTGAATTCCTTCTCATCTCTTCTGAGCTAAATCAAGAGGGTCTTTTGATTTCCACCGATTACCTTTACATTAATGTCTTATCTTACTGTCTCTGCCAAGGCATCATCTCTTGGATGTCTACACCACCTTTGTCAAACTTGATGTGCCATAGGCATACTCCGTATTTTGTTAGGAAGAACTTGTGCCATTTCCTTTCTGTCCTAATCACCTTAGACTCCCTCCACAACCTCAGACTATTAATTGGCAGCTCTCATCTTCGCAGACAAGGTTTCATTAAGTCCGGGTCATTCATGTTCCTCATCTGATCTTTGAAGAGCTAAAAGGCGTAGATGAGCCTTTATTCTTTCTCCTCCTGCAGTCCCATACTACCCTTTCCTTAAGGCTGTCTTACGCATGGGAAAATTGGCTTCCTTTTCAGAAGGCAGGCTCAGGTTGTGTCTCCCAGGAGCACAATGTACTCCCCAATCTACATCAATGCATTGAAAGCATCTACATTTACAAAGTGTAGATGGCCTGTAAGCACGCTGTGTGCGCGTGCTTGCTAGCGACCAAATGGCTCTTCAGTGTTTCTCTGAAAACAGAATGTGCTATTCTCTTTGTCAACCTGATCTTGAGGCTGCCTCCAAGTGCTCTGCAAAATAAAGCCTACAATAAGACTCACCCAAGCTGAAGTGGGGAACAGAACACAGAACTGCTAAGCCCTGACATTAATGCTGTCCCTCTACTCACCAAAGACCAGGAATCTAAAAAGAGCTCTATATTAAATACTATTACCTTACCATCAAGCTCCCAGCTCCTGAAAGACCAGTCCCATCTCATCGGTCTCAAGAAAGTGGTATCTTTCGCCCACTGGAAGGAGGAAGTCATTATCACATCCAGACCGTTATCTTTAGGCTTATAATGGTTCCTCAAAGGGTTGAACCCAGCTTGGCTCCACATCGTGCTGTAGGCCTGCGTGCTCTGAAAGAGCACCTCTGTAATGCACCAGCATTTTTCACAAAGCCCTTCAGCTGTCTCAGACCTGAAGACAGATATATGATCAGCGGTAAATCTGTCACTCTAAATGCTGGTATCATTGCTCATTACTGAGATTTGGATAGCTAGCAACCATGCTGGATTCCCTTCTGGTGGCCAGAAGGTCTTGAAACCTGGTTTGTCAGAAGTGAGGCAAGATGAAATAAATGGCTCTCTTGGTTTATCTGTGAGTTCGCCTTATATGTTTGCTAGGACTTGGGAAACTCTTCCCTTTTGGGCAGGACTCCAAAGGCTGAAGATTCACGCACCTGCCTCCACTCAGCCTATGAAATAGTCTGCTTTTCAACTACCCCAGTGTCTAAGGGGACACTGAAAAGTCTTTTTCAGTCCAAATCCAAGACGTGACATACGCAAGGTAACAAGGTTTTTGTGTGTCGTACTTTTTTTTTTAAAAACTAAGGACATGCAGGACAATCAGGGGTCATTTTGGTTTCAGGGATTCAGGGACAAAAGTGTTTAAGAGACTGTCGTGGCCTCAGCTTCTATGAATGCATTTAATCCTTTAGAAAGCAATTAATACCTTTTGTTTCCAGGTCACTCTTTGGCAGAAATTCACAGTTAGACTGTGCGCCCTGTGAGTACTGCTCTGCTGTAAATCTGACACTTGGCAATTTTGTTGGCTAACCCGCGTTTTTGCAGGGAGAGCGAGTTAGTGCCCAGTCATTCCCATCTCAACTTCTCTTTCCTTCAGGTTTCACAGATCTTACCATATTCTCTTCATATGGCTTTCCCCAGGACACATTTGAAATTTAGATTCATGCTTTCCGAAACTAAATTGAATTTAGTGTTTGCTTAAAAGCACAAAGATCAACAGCATCAGAGAGCGAAATCCTATGCATGCCTAGAAAAGAGGCACGGCATGGACTGCAGCAGCTCGCTCCACAGCTTGTGCCAAGACTCTGGCAGGTACTAAACTGAGATAAAAATACGTGTTTACTAACAACTGGACTGGATAAAAAAAGATGTCACAGAAGCCACTGGAAAATCAGATGCAAGTGTTCAATCACTACTGAGAAGCTGATATTTCAGGCAACCGCTTGAAGACTACCTACCCCCTACGGACAATATCCTGAAATATTCAGGCACCTGCCTAAGAATGTTTTCAGGCATGATTGGCTTGGAGAAAGATTCCTTCAGAACTAAGGTTCTGCCTGAACGGCATGAGGCAAATATGTTAATGCAGCTTAATGAAGTTCACAACAGGGTAATTTCAGATAACAGACTCTGGATTGCCATTGTAGAAAGCTCACTGATAAAGGGGAATTCATTAAGCTGCAGTAGTTCATCACCTTACAATAATGTAAATATGCATTCACATGCAAAGAAGAAACAACAAAACTCCAGTATTTCCTTCTGGAATCAGTGACAAGGACTTTAGCTTTTGTAACTCTTTCCTTTAGGGGGTTTCTCTTTGTACGACTGACAGTTTACGGCAAAAACTCAATGTAAGACATTGAAGATCAGCTACTCTGGGTAGGTTTAGACTGGACATTAGGAAAAAATTCTTCACAGAAAGAGTGGTCAGACACTGGAATAGGCTGCCCAGGGAGGTGGTGGAGTCACCATTCCTGAATGTGTTTAAGAGTCGTTTAGATGTGGTGTTGGGGGATGTGGTGTAGGGGAGAACTTTGTAGAGTGAGGTTGATGGTTGGACTCGATGATCCCAAAGGTCTTTTCCAACCTGAATGATTCTATGATTCTACTCTACTGCCTTTAAGCCACAGAATAAACACAAGAACTACCCTGATCAAGAATTAGCACTTTGTTTTAAGGCTAATGGATACATTTGTTAAATTCTTTGTTAATTTGTTTAACTGGGATCAAACAGCATGAATTCTTTCCAGAACATGAGTCTGTCTCCAAGACCCCGAACTTAATGAGAAGACTCCTACTCCTTTATTAGCCTGTGGGTCATACCAATTCTGCAGATATGTTGGGCATTTTTGCCCCTTTCACAAGAGTCTGTGGAGTCTAGGAAATAAGCAAAAAGAATTCTAAAATGGTGACCTGCAAATTGTGGAGCAATCTAAAATCTAGCCATCTAAAATGATTGCTAAGGAAAATGCTGCGCTAACTGGCATCAGCAGAGCACCATTCCAACAGAGCTGCACTGCCCATCTCCACCACCAGCTCAGATCTCTCTAAACCACGCTGTGCTGGGCCATAAAGAGGGACAGGACTCATTGCCCAGCTTGGGCGATCCACCTAAACGGAGATGGTAACGCACAAAACATGTCATCTGCCAAGGATGCCCATTTCTTTCCATTGACTACAGATGGAACCACGGTTAATTAGCTCACGGTTCAGACATCTAAATTCTAGGTGCCTAAGTTTGGGCACAGGAATTCTCCTCCCACATATGTCTCAAGTTAGACAAGTTAAAGGTTCAGGCTCAGCCTTGTAAAAGCACTCGCAGGCATGGCCCTGTTGAGGACTTTGTCATCCCTCAGCTCCAAGTCTGTGCTCCCAAGTCTTCTCTTTTTCAGTGACAGTGTCATGGCTCATCAGAGTGGTGCAGGCTGGGGACAAGCTAATGGGAGACAGGTGGTTTATGGTTAATCACACCATTAATTGAGGTTATTTTAGGCATTTTATTTTTGCTCCTACTTTCAATGCTCCAAATCACACCTCTCTCCCAGGGCGCCTAAGTTAAATGTCTGCAGTTAGATAGTGTAAATACCCCCGAGGTCACTTTTGCTCACCTTAAGGTGTTGGCAGGGATACAGCTCCAGATCCAGTAACACTTTGAGCAGAGCGCAGAGAACATAGTGATCAAAAATTCCTCTCAGTTAAACAGATCCCCATTTATCAAAGGCTGGGACACCACCACTGCAGAGCAGAGCTTGGAGGACAAACTGCTATGCTGCCGTGAGAACCAGCAAGGCAGCCCTGGCAGGCATGGCTCGCTGTGAGGATGAAGCTATGCCTATTTTGCTGGTATTAAGAGGTTGCTTTCTTGTTCATGGTCATTTTCTTCTGCTGCTCTTATCTTGACCATGCTTTTTGGAGGTCTGTAAAGCCCACTACAAACAAAGGTGATGTTTAACAACCAAAGACAGAAACACTGAAGCGATCCCCAGTTTTGACACAGCAGATATGACACAGCTGCTATGACCTTCCTGACCACAGCCATGGGAGAATAAACGGGTTGTGACAATGGCTGCAATAAGCGGGTGGCAAAACGTTAGACTAAAGCTCAGCACCAGCTCAGCACCAGCTCCGCTGCAGATGTGGTGCCTGCTCTCACCAACACTGCCTAATCCAATCAGCTAGGAAAGGAAACACTCAAAGCTGGCAAGACTCTTCCAATGAACTCTTCTGCGTTAGTCTTCCCCAAAATAACATCAACACTGTCTACTCTTTTCCCTAAAGAATGAAATATCTTCTTGAGTTGATACGTCCCCTTTCTTTTTCTTCATCTTGACTCACCCAGCTCTATGAGCAAGTGCCACACGATTAAAAATGCTTCATTGTAAAGCACAATGATGATACCAAACGGATCACATATGCAATACAGTCAGATTATGAATAACCCGAAGGCTGAAATTTTTTTGCAGAATATCCTCAAATAAATAAAATCCAGGGGCAGAGCTCTTGGAAACATCGAGCCTGGGCAGTCTTTTGAGGGCAAAGGTCCATGGAGGACTGTAAACATCCATCCTTTGCCACTCTAATATTGCCACTAAGTTGTCACCTTAGACCCTTCCTTTTACCTCCTTTAACCTGAATCTTACATCTGCTACTGAAACGGGAAATCAATTCAACAAGCCTAAAAATGGGAACGTGTACAGGATGACAACATTGACTCATTCTCTGAATATTCAACTCCTGGACAGCTAGTCCACAAAAACCTCCTGCATGCTGTCTAACAAAGCACAAATGGTTAAATACATGTTCTTTTCCTCTTGCTCCTCTTCAGTCTTTATCAGTCCTTCTCTCCTAATGTATGGGGTGGATCCACACACACACATGGGCATTGCCGAGTGCTGGCTCACATTACAAACTGCTGGGACATGCTGGATTCTTATGGAGCTTGTGGATCACATGAAGACTATGCCACAATTAACTATTCAGCCAACTGGAAGCTGAATCTTCCAAGTCAAAAAATCCTAATCTCCTAGACTACAAATATAGCTGTTACTTAACTGTCATCGGGTGCTGCAGTAAAAAAGTGATTCAAGAAGGAAATTCTGTACCTGTAAATAAATGCCTGTTACTGATGATAGGCTTGAAACCTATATAACCTCTGACCATCTTGCTGGAACATCCTAGGCTTCCTTACCAGCAACGAAAAGTGGGGCAGAACTGTCTCTTCACATTAAAAGAAAAACGTAGAAGTTCACCGTGTTTCAATGTGCTGCGTGGAATACACCTGATTAGAAGTCAGGGCTGAAGCACAAACGTGAAACTTCAATTTTCAGATACACACCCTGGCTAAATGACTCCTCTGGGGTTACAGGGTGTGCCAGAGAGTGAAGAGGTTGGGAAATGTCCAGGGGCAATACAGAGATGGAGGACCTGGATAGAAGCAGAGACTTCAAAAGAAACGGTGTTTTGTTTCTCCTGCACAAATGCTCAAATTTTACTGTGTTAGAGGACATCTAAGTATCTAGATAGGGATATGAAAAGTCTGACTGAACGTAGTCCTGGGCAATCTGCTCTGGCTGACAGTGCCTTGAGCAGAGGGGCTGGGCAAGCCAATCTCCAGACATCCCTTCCAACCCCACCCACTCTCTGGTCCTACAAGGGGCTGTATCGGGGCACTCTGAAGCCCAAGTGTGGCAGACAGATTATCTTTTCTGAGAACAAATTATATAGCTGGGGAAAAAACAAAACACGCAGGGCTTTCAAGCACATAAACTCCACGGGCATAAGGACAGATATTCTCTCTGTCTACAAACCTCTATGCTTGAAAAATGACAGCTGCAACACAGACCTACAAAGCAGCATGATGGCAGGTCTTGAGCGGATTACAGAAACACGCCCTAACAGTGTTATCTTAGGTAATGTCATTTAAGGCGTTCATCACCGCAGCATGAGATGCACAGAGACACTTAATCATTCGACTGAGTTAGCCATCTACATTGTTTTCGGGATCCGTGATGGGCTAAAGTGGCAGACAATCAGCTGATGGACCAGAGGAGTAGAGCCTCTTGCAGCATAATTAAAGCCACTCAGAACCCACCAGGAATGCACTGCAGGAAGAACGCTTGCCACTCTTGCCAGATCTGGAGGAGTGAGGAGGCCCAGCACTACACCACAGAAGTCAACCTTGTGTGGATGAATAATAACTGTTTTTCCTTGCAGTTCTGCCTATTCATGCCATGCCCACATGAATCACAGCTGTATTAGCACTGACATGTCATCACAGGAATTTCCACAGGTACGACTCAAAGATGTTCAGGTGAAGGACAGCACTAGAGATTACTGACTATGGGAAGCACTTCCAGCATAAACCCTGGTTTTGCTGAACCTCCTGACCCGCATTAGAGTCAGGCGAGTTACCATGAATTTAGGCAGCGGGTACCTCACACAGCCACTGATGACAGACACCTCTGACACGCTCCTTCTGAACTGGAGTTCTTGCTGTCACGGGGCACGCACTCAGCCAAGCACCCATGGAAACAACTCTCCACTCGCCATCAGCTGGGTCCTTGCACTGGCTTTTCCCCCACTACGTGACTCGAAGCTGGCACTCTGGGTTTTCTAAATCCATGGCTGTGTTAAAGACTTCCAACTTCTGCCTTGTCCTAAGAGGCACATGTGCTCCACCACCCTGGTACGTACCGCAGGCTGGCTGGCAATCTATTTTTCCAGCCTGTAGGAGGCTCACGCCTCTCTGCCATCTGCCACCATTCATTTTTCGCTGCTTCTGAAAACAACCTGAAAATAACCCTGCTGTGATTGAGTTTAAGGAAGCAGGAAACCCTCCGAGTACATTTTTCCCCAAATAATTTGCTTACTGTTCTGTCACCTGTCTTACCCTCCTGCACTTCTGAATCCATTCATTTGCTCCTGTTTTGGCCTGTTTAACAAGTGGACTGCTCAGTTTCCATGAGAACAGGGAGTCAGTGGGAAATGAAGGAAAATCTAGAAATGATTTTTAGACCATTTAGTAATTTAATGTGTAGCAACAAATAGAAATTCGTAAGAAAATATGGATTCTACCGTACTAGGCAAGGGCTTAGATGAGTGCAATGAATAACAAAAAACCCCAAACCCTAGCTCCTTCTGAACTGTTTGCAAGACAAAACAGCTTCCTCCAGTAGAAAATGGGATAGTTGAAGGTGTCTACATTGACAGCTGACCAACTACGGCTGAAGTCCATTTAATAAGTCCAATGCCCCCTGAGAAACCTGCAACTAGTATAGCCCCTTGCCAATACTAGTTACATTACTCTGAATTTCCACAGATATTGCTCCTAAATGTCCTTGCCCAGGGCTCCAGCTTGGTTGCGTTTTCTCTTTCCCCATCCATAACAGGTTTTAGATGGCTCCTCGCTGCACCGTAGTGCCAGCTTTTTCAGAACCGGGCAGCAAAAGCAAGCAGAGATGCTGGACGTGGCTGGCTGAGGAGTCTGGCACACTTACTGAAGAAGCTTTCGCTGTCCTACCTCTGCTAGACAATGCTGAGGATTTCATTTTCCAGAGATCCTAACTTGGCACCTCCCAACAACCTACATTCACTCTGAGAGAGAGAGACAGACATAATTCGCAGAAGAAGGAAGAGAACGCACACCCCCCCTCCCAAACAAAAGCACCAATGTCCTTCCTCGACCTGGGAGAGACCCAAAAGCCTTCATACATACCCACAAGTTCTCATGCTCATGGATGGCACCTAAATCACCTTCCGAGCTGACTGCACCTCTGTCATGCTGTGCACCCAGGTAACCGTGCTCAAATACAGCTCCTGAAACTAACACAACGCCTTGCCTTTGCCTGAGCAATAAACAACCCCCCCTCCAGCAGTTTTGTCACTAATGCTCTTCCACACAAAGCTGAAGTTTCCCATTTCACTTCAGTGGCTGGACAACTTATTGACAAGTGCTTTTTTAGGTTTGTTTAGGTGGTGAGTTCTTTCTCACTGCTCCCAAAACACAAAATGAGGAACAACAAAAGATTATTTCTGCCACTTTGCTTCTGCAGGATTACTGTTCATTCTGTACATCAAAGGAGCTTATATTAAAGTTTTCACCTGTCCAAAGAAGGATCATCTGCTGCATCGTCTGTGAAAAAGGGGTACTCCCTGCCTCTAAGCAAGTGAATGTTCACTGAAGCTAACTAGCATTATATTAAACTGTAGTTATTATATTAAACTTTTCTCCCCAGAGCGTATTCTGCAAATGTAGTGAACTTTAACCATAGTCAAAAAATAAGCTAATGCTGTAATTTTGCAATGTGATCCATTGCCATAGAGAAAAATCATTGCTATTTTTTGATCTGCAATCTAATAAAATAGTACCTTCCTCAGTAAATGAAATATGCCAGTAAGTAAATAACCACTTGAACTACTCTTTCTGCCCACGTATTCTGCACGACAGTCTCACATTTTGTATATTTGCCCCTCTCCCTCCAACTGGACGTACTGATTCCCCCACATAGCTCAGGCAGCTCCTGAAGACCTAAGAAGTTATAATGTCCTGGCTCACTGAAAAGGCTGTTTACAGCAGTGCCTTCATCGCTAAGGAAAGAAATCTCCCTCTTCATTCTTTGGCAGGGCGCAACTATCAACATCAAGGTCTGGCTCCCCCTTCTAAGGTGAAGGCTTCGTACTGGAGCTCCCACCTGGGCCTAGAACGTGCTCCGTGGCAGAGCGGGGCTTTGGCATGGCAAGATACATGTCTCAAGAATGAAGAATATAAACAGCTGCTAGCATAAAGTAACACAGCCTCGCATAGCTGCCATGGAACTCTGTCATCTCAAGGGCAAAATCTGATGTATTGCAATGAGGATAACGATAAAAATATAAAGGCATGCATCTTATTCCATCCTCTAAAAAAGGGCCTTGGCCAAGGCAAAGAGAATTTTGCAGGTTGCCAATAGCAACTTCCATGTTTACAGAGTACACTAGGCATGATCATCGTGCACAGCAGAAAAATTACTGAAGTATTTCCCATGTCTCGATACCACACATTCATCATGGTATCGGTGTCTGCAGAGCTCCCGTTCCTTACTGGGCCAGATCCTCAGCTGGGCAAACCCACAAAACACTGCTGTATGTGGGGAATGTGGGAAATTTATAACAGCTGAAGAGCTGCACAGTCAATTCTTGAAGTAAGAAATGATACCTTTTTCTATTAACATAGGAAGGAATAGTTTACATATAGATACACAAACACGCACAGATGCTAACGCCAACATTGACATCTTACACATGTAACACACATACAACTCATGTCATGTAGAGTTGTCTCTGAATGATTGCTTAATGTTGAAATATACAGCGCAAAAATAGGAACATGTTATACTTCAAAATAGTGAGACTTCCCCCCCACACCTCTTCCCCATCTGAGTTTATGGACTATGAACTTCAGCAGGATTCAGTGCCTCAGCCAGGAGCTCTAAGTCTGGTCGGGTCTGAAAGTCTTTATAAGCCTCATACCTGAACCCTTGTGTAGCTCAGCAGATGCTGAGAGCGTGCTGCCTCCTTTCCTGAATGCTCCTTGGATTCAGACATAACATCAGCACTTCTGTGATGGTGATGGTGAGACTTCTGATCATGGTGGCCATCCCTTTTCCTGGTTTCTGTGTCAAACAAGACGTGGGTTAGCCTGTCTAGATAGTTCTCCAGCTCTTCCTGGGAGTGCTCCAGTTGTTTGCCGACATTGCTGGGAAAAAAGGAAGAGGATGGTGGGGGGCTTTTGCTTTCCCTCTCCTTCTTGGCCTCTTCCACATGTGGGTTCTGCCTCATTAGAAGAAGCACGATGATAAGCAAGACCAGGCAGAGATACACAACCCAGACTTCTTCCATCTTGGTGGTGAGATAGCAAGGAGCTAGCAGTGCCTGTTGATGTACTCACAGGGAAGATGACAGATGGGCCAAATACAGTAGGTGGTCAGCGCTTCCCAGCTGCCAGCGTCCGCGGGAAGGACTGTCGCCAGTAATCAAAGCCCTGTGGTAGCCGGTGCCAAAGTTCAATTTGCTAAGGCAGCGTGGCTTTACAAACCCTCCTCCAGTTCTAAATAGGAAAGCAGCGCAAACAGCAAGCAGCAAAAGAAATTTAAGCACAGAAAATAAAACAACTTTGTCCTTCGTGTAAAATAACTTCAGCAGAAAAACACAAGATCATCTGTCACAGCTCTATACGATCTCAAAATAGCAGTATTTCTCCTCTTTTTTTGTTAAAGAACTGCAGGGTCAATGCTTATTACTCTTGAAATAACTTCCTTTCTGTTACAATGTTCGAATTGTTGTCTTGCTTGAAGTGGTATGCTTTTCTTCTTTCTAATTCAAAGAAAAGAGAAGTTAGGGTCGGGGGTTGTCACCCCAAAGGAAGAGAACGGAATATTTTATCCTTCAGGGGTCATTAGATGCTGATTCTGCAGTCTGCCCTCAGCACTCTTCAAAAAAATGTTAAGTGGCAGAAGGCAATAGTAGTCACCCCAGTTACAGATTCAGTAGGACCAATTTGTTGGCTTCCTTCTGTCTTTGCTGGTCTGGGGAGAGGGCATCCTCGTAGCAGTGACTGCTGGGACCCAGGAGATAACTGCAGCCAAACTGAGCGGGGATCCCTTGGAGACCCTTTGTAGGCTGCTCCTCGGTGACTCTGCCCCCAACTACTCAAAGCAGAAGATGGGCAGCCCAGGGACCAATAAATGCATTTTCACTGACCGAGCCCAAGGGAAGGGACTGGAAGAACTTACCAATTAATGTCCAGCATCCAGATTAACAGCCAAAATGTATGCAGGGACGAGCAGCCACCAGGACAGGGCCAGTGTGCGAGGGGGAAGGCTGGCCATGGCCTGCTCTCTCCCCCCCGAGCCAGGGTCTGTCTGGAACGGGATTGCATTTCCTAACCTTTGCTAGGGGGATCTTTTTACAGATGAGGGTGTCGTGCCTTTTTAGGAGCAGAGATGACACCCAGATTTCTGCTGCCTCTGTGTGGAAACATTCTTGGGCTCACCCTGCCACAGAATCAACTCCAAAATTCTTCACTTTGTTCCCAAAAGCGAGACCTTTCCTCTGCTTTGCTATGGTAGATGGTCTGAGAAAGATTATAGCGTTCCTTCATCCCGTTACTCACTTTAGAAGTTGATAATCAGCTTTTACTTTTTAAGACCAATGCTATTCAGCAAGTTTTGCTCTAGAGGCACTGTTGTACTTCGCACACCCTTTTTGCCTTTAACTCATTCCGAAGGTCACAACCACACTGGAAGATCTTGAAGCAGTCTGCTGCCTACAAGGGTGGGCCTGGCACTGCTGCACTCCATTTAGGTTGGCAGTCACCAAAGAGAGGCGGCACCACAAATCCAGTCACCCCTTCTGCACCCACCCCAATGCATGGCACGAAGGGAGGGGGGGATGCAGAGACAGGCAGGTCAGAACCGAGCTCAGTTTTTGCCCAAAACTGAGCTACATTACCTTAACCCAAGAACACTGGAACAGAGGACACCAAGCAGATGAGAACATCTCCTTTCTCCCACACCACTGTACATCGTTAATGCCCTCGGGCACAGACCATACCTCCAGCCACAGGTATCAGAGCAAGGGGTAGAGCAAAGCCCTGACCCAAACCTGACACTGCCGTAAATCAGAAATGTCACTGAAACCCTAAAGAAAAAAATGCTAAAAGGAGAAAACATCATTTTTAAAAAAAAAAAACGTCATTAAGACTGTATTGTAGCTCCTATAAAGGGGAATGGACTGACAGAGCAGCGACAGCATTTCCTAACTTGTAATAACATTGCTTGTTTCCTTTCAAACAAACGATAATGCAGCAGAGATGCTTCAAACATTGCAAAGTTTAAGAGTACTCAAGTAAAGACTGCTGTAATTTCAGATGCAAAATACTCTAGAGCTGTGTCTTCAAGAAACAATCATTAGTGAAATAACTTGGGCAGTCTGTCAAAACGCAGGAGGCACCACCTTGACTGTGAAAACAGGGAGTGGGCGCAAAACGGCGACCCAGCCGACTGGTGGAACCGACCCAGACGACTTGGGGTCTTGCACTCAAGTCCACGGGTCAGGTGTGATGCTCAGCACTCTGAAGTATCGCATCGATGCACATTTGCCTTCTGAGCCCTCCAACACTGAAGCGCGGCGAAAGGAATACGGGCTGGCTTTGCAGGTCAGCATTATGTGAAGACCTCTGCAAAACCACAGGAGCCATTCATGCATTAGAATGCCTTTTTCTCTGCCCTCTTTAGAGGTAAACCGGCTGGATTAGGTTACACCAAATGTCCACCTCACTGGCATCTTTATTCTAATTGTCAATGTCTAACAAACCGTATAAGCACGAGGCAACGCTTCCCAGAATACTCCTGTAGCCTTCCACAGCACAGGATTTTATAACGTTTTATCAACTCTAGCTTTACCTGAAACAAGACAAGGAAAAAAATAACCATTTCGCAGACACACACTGCATAACCAGGTAGGTAAGTAAACAGCTGGAGTTCCAAGGTCATGTACAGGATGCTCTTTAATCTTAGTAAAGTTTGACAATGACGTGGCTTTTGTTATGTTTAGTATAAAATCCTGGAAATCCAAAAAATACTGTATAGTGTTGTTCCATACAGTCAAAGTAACAGCAGTGCTCCCTGGCCAGTAAAATAATAATCTGCTAACCTACTGATTTCCAGAAGACTTAAAGTCTGCATATTTCTCCTCGTAAGATACGTTATCCAGGTTCACTTTCTCCCAGTGCCTAGACAGAAATTCTTTAAAATATTTACCTCGCAGATGCAACTGACTGCATCAGAGCTTAGTCATAAATTTTTCTGTAGCCAACATCAGTTTTTGTGAAGTCTTTCCCAGCAAATGTTTTTCACCACCTCTCAGCTGCTCTCAGTACACCCTGGAATCTGCCTACACTCCCATTTCTCTCTTCTCATCCAGGATGACTGCCTGGACTATAAAAAGGAAGGAAAGTGCTGCACACCAGGGATACCTGATACCATGTTTCCTTTTAAAGGACTTGTATTCCTTCAGCTTTTTTAGGCTTAGTGGGGAGATTTTCTGCATGGACACAGGAGACGGGCTCAGTGGTTGATGCAGTATCGAACCACTGGAAACACACATTCAACTGTTCGGAAAGCAAAAATTTAATACAAATCAAATGCAAGAGAGTCTTCGGGCTCTCAGTTGATTTCACTGCCACCCAAGGATTGGCATGCAGCTGATTTATCCTCTGGTTGTAACAGTGATACTTTATTATAGAGTAAACTTCTTTTTTTAAGAACTGATTGTACATCATTCCTAGCTGGCCAGAACCTGGCTTCAGCAACAAAAATGTTTCCCTGTCTGAAAACAACTGTCCTTACATCTCTAGGCTAGATTCAATCAGCACTTCCAGTTCTCTTCTATGTCTATACCTGTCGATCAGAGATGAACGAGCACCGATGATTATCGCCCACTTTCCTCCAAGATCCTGTGCTCGTACTCTCTAGATGGCAGTGATGACACACGCTGACCAGTCCTTTCTGGATACCAGAAGCTGCATTCACACAGACCCGCGTGGAATGGAAGCTTTCAACCATCCATTATGCTTATGCTGCTGGACCTTCACAGAAGCTGGATCTTCATTACAAACCATTCCCTTCTGTATGCATCGCTGCCTCGTCTGCTATAAAAGGTCTGCTCTATTTAAAAGCAATAGATAAAAGGGAAAATCTCCCAGTATAAAAGACAGATTCTTTGGTTAATGTCAATTCTATAGGAAGAAAAACAGATCCTTCCAGACTCTGTGCTAATCTTTTGCAAAGGTGCCTTTCTACAGTGCGAGGGCAGAGGAGTACTATGGAGGCTGAGCCTGGGGGTCATATGCGTAGTCGACAGACCTGTTTTAAACTTCTAGATAAGGCACTCTGAAAGAGGATCCCTTCTTTAGGAAATACAGAGAGATTCTTGCATAACATTTTCTACTGCACAGCATCCTTTCACTACTCTTAAGTTTACAGGAGATTTGGCACAGTTTTTAGCCGCAGTTTTAGTCTAAAAGACTTTCCTAGAAGAAATTAAAGCGAAACTCTTCTTGGGAAGTTGTGAATTTGAACGAGTCTGTGTTAAGCGTCCTGGGTGACTCTGAAGGAGATCCTGCTGAACCTTGGCTTTTCCTGGAAGCTGCTGAGCACTTCCGGATGAACTGGCAGTTCTTGTTGTGGATGTTTCCCTTCACTTCCACGACCCTGGCAGATTTCACAGCTTAAAGGTAGGGGAAAAAAGAGCAATAAGAGATGTTTAGTCATCTCATATAGTGAGGTCCCACTCTGCAAAGCAAGACGGAAGGCAGGAGGGAAGCCCTTTCTTCTTCTTTTCCCCCACCATGCAAAGTTCTCCTACCTGTTTCCATAAGCTTCAGCTCTTTGCACCACTCCTCCTCCATCTTCTTCCTGTAGTCTCCAAACATGGCTCTCATGAGCTGACGTTTCTTCACCAGTGGAGCCTTCTCATTGCGCAGTGTCTTGATTGCACGGCGAGCCTCCTCGGCTGAAGCAGTGCAAAGGAGAAACAACGTACAGTTTAAGACTCCCCCTTGGCTCTGCCCCTGCATGCCTGCCAACCCTTCCCACAGGGGAGATCTCGTTTACTTGAGTGCTTACCCTGCTTTGGAGTGGGTTTCTGCGTCTTCAGGCCAAGTTCCAGCTGTTCCACACACCAGTCCACCTCCTTCCACAGCTGGTCATCCGACTGCTATGCAACATAGAGCAGAGTGAGCATGAGGGAAGAAGTCATCCAAAAATCATAGCAGCAGCTGCTACACAGGAAAAAAAGGTATCTGCATAAAGTCAGGACTATTCCAAATTCATGTTCTGGGGATCACTTTATAGACTTCTTGACCCTTCTTGGATAAACATAAAGCACTGGACAAATATTTAGCTGCAACTCACTGCCTCTATTTGATGGATTTAATATTTGTCTGCCATTCAGATGATACTGTTTTCTGGAAAGCTGTCCAGATCCTTTCCTCTGAAAAAAGAAAATTGACTCACAGATGGGAGGAATAAGCGTTAACAAGAAAAAAAAAACCCACCCCGACACCTGCCCAAAATCAAAAAGCAAACAATTGACAAAATCAGAACCCGAGCCTTGGTGTCTTGGCTCCTGCTTGCTCAACCAGAAATGCGTGAGAAAGAAGCTGAAGCCTGGGAAGATGGAAGAAGCCACGTCCCATCGAGCAAAGCCAGCTGTGGCTAACTGAACAGTGGAAGGGAGAGGAAAACAGGGCTGCACCCTGGGGCCAAAGCAATTCTTAACTGTTATGTATACACAAAAGCCCTCATGCTCTCTCCTCCTTTTCCTTAACAGTCTCCTTCCAACGGACTGGAAGGGGTTTACATCACCTTCATACCTTTCTACCTTTCTCTTACTCAGCGGTGTTTATCGGTAGGGTTGTTGGTGAAGCAGCACTTTGGCTGGAATGCTTCAAGAGGCAGGTGAACACCCAGTGCGACTTCCATGTACAGAGTTAATGAAAGCAGATTTTTTGCAATTTTGTATTTCAGTATTGCTCAGCTGGCATTGTTTGTCAATAACAACTACACCAGAGCTGAAAAGAAAAACAAAAATGAGGACTTGGACCTTAGCAGGACATTAGAAAACCTCAGGGTGTGCCTTAATGGTATGTTTACGCATAACTTGCAACTCAGTCAATTTCTGAGGGCCATGCCTTACAGCAGGAACCTTCTCGGAAGCACCTTAAGCTTTGCACCACACCTGGCCACAGCCTTGGCTACACCAGCAGCAGCTCTGCACCTCAGCTTTGCTATTTGCATTACGTGAGCAGTTCATCGTACCCGGTAACATGGAAAACAGGGGTACAGTGCCTGGTTCAGCACACACAGATACCAGCTCGGTACTGACTGAGGACAGTTACCTGCATTTTTTTTCTTTTTTTTTTTTTAAGACTGTGGCACCCAGCTTCCCAGGATTAGCTGTTGCAAATCTAAACATTAAATGTTTCAACACGAGTCTGAAGGAGACAATGAAGGACCATTAACTTCCTTTCCACCAGTTAGGTTCCTCAACTGTCTAGCAGAGAAAGAAAATAGCCACTGTAAGAAATAAGTGGCAATCCTTGTCTTTCAGCCTTCCTCTCAAGCCAGTATACTAACTGTTAAACTATGCAAAGAGATAAAAGTTTCTCTTTTGCTCCAGGGTTTATAAATTATGGGGTACCATCAATATTTAAATACCTGAGAGGTCTCATCCTGGTGGTAATTATCTTTATTCTGACATCCGTTAGCTTCTGGCTTTGCCTTCCTGTTGATCTCAGTTTCTTCTGTCTCCTTTTTACTGACAGATGTTTTTTGTTTCTTCTTCTTTTTCTTCTTCTGGGCAGCTCCATCTGCTGTTAAATTCTCTGTCACTGTCTCATCTCCAAGGGCAGTCTCTGGTTGGGGGATCGTTAACGTGACATGGTTTTTATCCTCTTTGGGTATACTACCTGCAGTTTGAATCAACTCAGGCTTCTGCAAGGCTGAAACCTGCGGGATGCCTGCTGATTCAGCAGGCAGTGAATTACCCAGCACTTCATGATCTGCTGTACGTTCTACCTGTTGGCTTGCGGGAACTGATGGAACCAGAGGACAGTCTTCGTCTGGGATGGGAAAGTTGAAAGCAAGCTTGGGTTCTTGTCCAGAGGCAGCAAAACTCAAGGCTCCATTCCAGTTCTCCTGCTCGGTGGCTCTTGCGTTGGTTTGTATCCGCTCAGCACCACTGACACCAGACGCTGCTTCCAAACATGTGCCAGTTGCTGCTGGGTCAACCTCAGAAAGTGTAAAATCAAATGGGAAGCTGTTGTCAGATGACATGAACAGCTTTGGCTTTGCCTCGGAGATTTGGTCAGATTGTTTCCCATACACCACACCATCTGGAGCCTGCCCATCGCTTTGCTGTACTTTCATGTCACCAGGTTTCATGTCTAGAAAAGATAAATAATGTTCCTATCAATATGCCAGTTTCCTAATCTGGTGATGCCACTGCTACCACAACTCCCTCTCTAGGGCACTGCAGAGAGGTAATCCAATCACAAGCCGCCACGTGAGAAATCTACAGAAAAGAACCAAATATCACCCATCCCCGGAAGGGACAGTTCCAGCTCACCTGCCTTCTCCGTGCTCTTCTGATCCTCAGCCATTTTGAGACGATAATCCCCAAACATGTGGTTCATCACTTGTTGCTTCTTCACAAAAGGAGTCTCACGGGAACGCAGGACGTTGAGAACGCGCTGTGTCTCTTCTGCTGCACTCGAGAAAAAGACCGAGAGAGACAAGAAACAGGTTACGGTGTGCCTTACAAACCATACCGTAGGATGCTGGTGACTGGGTCTCTTCTGAACGTGTTCTGTGTTCGTACCACCTCTGACTAATCCATGACTGGCATTCAGTTCAAAGAAAACTCCAAATGCTTTTAGAAGCTGAAATACTGTGAAATGTTCATGAAAAAAACCCATAATCTTAACTGCTTATTATATACGTTAAGATCTTACACTGCAATAACTGCACTACTAATGGCACAGAAGCTACACAGGGCTTAATAACCCTTCCCCCAAATTAAGTGAGAAATCCAAGAGTCTAGCTTGGTGTCTCTTCTCTGGAAAACCAGAAAAAAGTCTTAGTGAGCGCACCCTAAAAAGCAGGACTCTTGCTTGACTCTCATACAAACCGGCCTGACCACAACAGTAATCCCAATTCTTTGGGTCAGAGCAAATTCTCTAAGAAGCACGGTTGTTCTGTGACAGCAGTCCCCAAAGACCTCCGTTTGGGAACTCCAGTCCTCCAGTGTTTGTCTCACACATTTCAAGCCATAAAAAAGCCTGACGTACTCGACTAGTATTCTGGAACAGGCAGACACCCATCTCTCTTGGCTGCAGTGCATCTCTCCGGGACTCCCCAAATGAGCTGTACCTTGCAGATCCAACACCGAGAGCCCCATGCTCGGAACAGAGTAACAGCATGCAAGTGTGAGGCAGAAATGCCGCAGTGGGGCCGTACCCACCCAAAAAAAGTGGGATGTATCTTCATAGCACCTGGGTGTCAGGATCCTGAGCACACATTCTCCCCTTCTTCAAGGGGTTTAGCTGGCTGCATTCAAGGCCTGCTTGCTAATAAGAGGTGTTACAAAGAAAGAGCTCGACAAAGCTTCAGGGGAACCTCTCCTCTCCCGCACTTGGGAGTTATTTTACGCTGAGGATCCCATGCATAGCACTGCTGCAGCCAGGTACCTCATGGATCCAGACCTTGAATTCCTGGCTAGAGCTTGGATCTGTCTCACCACAAAACAGTCTGATGCTCATGCATGGTGTGTGGGCACATATTCATCACTGCTACACCCTCACGTGCACCAGCGAACACTCACCTAGGCGTCTGACAAAGGGTAGTCACACCCCTCCTCTACAAGTTAGGCACACCAGCAGGAGCAGGACATATGTCCTCATACATTTACAAGCTGGCCTCACTAGATCACACTGTGATCTTTTGGAAAGTATTTTGTAAGATTTAATCATTCACGTAATTTCTCCTTGGAACACGAACAGTGAGGAACAAGCTTCACAAATACAAACCTACTGGCACCTAAGGGCCAGGTGCCCTGACACAGTATTTCCTTAAGACTGGAAAACAAAAGGAAAGCTGTAGCAGAACTGAACAACAAGCCATTAGATGGGAAAATACGAACTTGAGAGAAAGAATGTAGAAAACAGGAATGAAAGATAAAGCTGCTTCCAGACAGATTAATTAAAAGTTCAATGCTTTATGCTGTTTTATATTTAGAAGACATCCCATACAACACAAGAATAGGAAACAGACAGGGGAGAAGAAAAACGTCCAAGTCTGCTAAACCCGAACTGAGGTTGGAATATGGCTGCAGACTGCGAAAGAGGCAACATACCTTGTTTCGGGGTTGGGCTGAGGTGAAGATTTGCCTCCAGCTGCGAAATGCACCACTCCAGCTCCTCCTGGAACGTGCCTTGGGGAGCCTTGGCCATGGGATGGAGGAAGGCACAATGTTTAAAAGCAGCACAGATCTCTCACCTGCAAAACTGATTCCAAACCTGAGTTTTCTGAAGTTCCCTCCTCTCTTACGTGGGAGATCAGGCTGGCGGGTCATAAACTCCTTTTCTGGCTTTACGCTTGAGGCGTGTGGTGTAAAAGCTCCATTTATACCATAATAAACACAGCACGGGGTAGGACACAGACCCTGCAATATTCCCTATTTGGAGGGCACCAAATAAGCCCTCTTCATTACAAAAATTAGAGACAATAAATTCTTACTAGCACTAAGCCACCCTCTCCTGACAAGCCAGGACTTCCCACAGATTGTTTTGGTTTTTTTTACCCCTTCTCCTCACATTTTAAAGGCCCCAAACCAAAGATTTATAATTTTTCCGAAGTTTATTCCATGGCATGTCTCCACAGCAGGAAATTTCCCTCCAGCACAGCGCTGGCAATACACAGAATTTATCTTTATACTAAACACGAGTTCTTAAGACCACCTTTGCTGTGTTTTTCCCCTGTGTGCCTGCTGCTAGGCAGCTGGAAAGCAAGGCTCAGCAGTCTGCCTGCTAACAAGCCAGTCGCTATAAGGCGTTTGGAAATAAAAAACGATCTTGCTTTAGCAGAATAAGGAGGTGAGGAGGAGCTGGGAAAGGCAGGCGGGAGTGCCGGCGAGGCCCTACACCGAAAGCCACCGGGGAGAGCGCGGGCCCGGCGGGGGAGCGCCCGGGCCTGGGGGAGAAGGGGGCGCCCCAGAAGAGGAGCGAGGGGCCGGGCCGAGCTCTTACCCGCTCCATGCCGGGCAGGCTCCGTGCCGCCGCGGGGAGGAAACCGGATCCCCGGTCACGGAACAGCGTGTGGGCCCCGGGGCTCCAGCTCCGCCGTCCCTCGGCCGCCGNGGCCCCGGCACAGACCCGCCGAGGAGGGTCGGGGACGAGGGGCTCGTCACTGAGCGCCACGGGCCACCGGGGCGGCCCCTCCGCTCGGCCCGGGGCAACCGCGGGGGAAGGCCCGGGGAGGCCACCGGCACGAGTGCCGTCTGCCCCAACCCTCCGGGGCCTGCCCTCGCCGGGTGAAGGCACAAAGCTGCCTCCGAAGCCGGGCGAGCCAAGGGCCAGAGGAGCCGGGCTCCCACCTTGGCGGGGCGTTTGCCCCGCGCCGCCTGCCCGCCCCCGGGAGCTGCCGGGCCG
>VWZL01002954.1:662684-681121 GCA_013396915.1 Stercorarius parasiticus | reverse complement strand
CGCTGGTTCCCCGTCACGTGACCCCGCTCAGCTGACGCGCCGGGATTCCCCTCGCGCCCCGCCCCACGTGACCGTCCCCCGCGGAGCCGCCATCATGGGGAGGGCGCCGCCATCTTGAGGCGGGCCAACTGCCGGGCTGAGGGGAGCGGCCAGGCCAGGGCCTTGCTTTGAGAGCCGGTGGTGAAGGAGAACCGGCGGTGGAGGAGCTCTCTTCCGCTGCTGTCCTCGGCGCTAGTCTGCCCCTCGGGCCTGGGTTCTTCTGCCGGCCCACACAGGCTGCTGGCATTCTCACCGTCATGGTGTCAGAGGCGGCTGTGGGGATGATGCGGCACAGAGATGCCGGCTCTTGCCCAGGAAGCCAGGGAGGGTGGCAGGCCATCCCTTCTCTGCAGGCCTGGGGTCTTGCTTGGCCTGCCAGGTGAGATCCCAGGTCTGCCACCCTCCCTCCTTGCAGCAAGTATCTCAGGGGATTTACCTTCTGGGTCTGTTTTAATTACACCAAGTATTACGTAGAAATGAGCAATTTTCCTTATCGGAGCCTCTGAGGGGGCTGGCAGCAGTGTATGTTGGTGTTTTGCTGCAGTGTGTACCGTCAAGCTGACAAAACGCTCTTGAAAAGGTGTGATACCAGTGGGAAGTGATGTGTGTCCCAAGGGAACCTGCCGTACCCAGGAAAACTCCAGCGCTGGTGAGCTCAGGGAAGCTGGAGAGAGGTGAGGCGGAGCTGCTGTGCTGGTGTCAATGTCTGCTTGTCACAACTATCTCCCCAAGACCTTCTGCACACGCCTCCTGCTGCCTCTTGCTTTATGCTCTGATGAGAAATGTTTGAGGCAGAATCTTTTTCCACTGTGTCCACTGACTCCAAACTGGAGCTCCTCAGTGCAGGTGGTCTAGAGCATCATCACTCAAGAACTTCTTTGTGAATAAGTAACCTTGGCTTGAATGGTCCCAGTGGACTCGATCCTCTCTGGGGAGTGATTCTACCTGGAGGAACTGCTCTGCTCACGCATGCTGTACCATGAGGCGCCAGCAGGCTACATCCACTGTGCACGGAAACAACGGTGCAGGCCTTGCTTCATCTGACTCATGATTATTCACTTCTTGAATGGCAATCCCAGGCAGACCCAGGTGTGCTGGATGAACCTGTCACAAAGGACCAGCTGACCCTTGCCCCTGAGACCTGGTAGACAAGTGTTGCAAAGCATGTACCTGCTTGGAAATCTGGCTGGGCACAGTAATAATTTCACTAACAAGATTAAATTTGAACTGCTTATTGGCTCAGGCAAAGTAAGGTTTCTGGAAACAACCCTTCACTGTTCCTTTCTCAGTCTCAGCTACAGGGAAAGAGTTAACTGCAACCTGGACAGGTAAGTCATTACTTCTTTTAAATGTTATTTTCTAGGTTGACAGCATTGCTGTAGGCAGGGTCCTAAAGTCATTTGACAAGTCAGCAGCAGCCTGGGAGAGAAGACAGAAAGCTGATTCTGTGCCCTACAGCCAGGCCCCTGCCTTTTCTCTCCAGCAGACCATGCCACCAGGGGTCCTTATGTCTGCAGTCCCTGTGCCCAGAGAAGGGCAACAATGTCCAATCTCCAAAACGTTAAAGGCAAGTACTAAAGCCAGCATCCCCAGCAGTCTAAGCATTTACTCTTACTCCTAAACATCTGCTGGCAGATGCTTTCATTTCCCTTTCGTCCTCTTTGCTCCAGGGCGACTGCTGTGGGCTGCACCAGTCTCACTCCTGTGTTTATCCTGTTTGGTGTCCCACGGTATCGCAGAGAGAGTCAAGTGTCCCATCAAGGACTGTGTCCAGGCAGGGTGCTGATGTGAGCCCTGCTGATGAATCACATTGAGAAAAGATAAGTGATAGGGAATGTAATTGTGCATGAACATAATGTCCCCATCCAGCCGGGAATTGAATTTTAATGAGGTTTTATGCTGTATTTATCATTCCATGATGTCAGTGTTTGTCCGCACTACAAGCTGCCTCTTACTGTCAGCAGGATGCCAGTAAAGGCCCCTGAAATGGAGAGCTGAGAATGATGATAGTTGAGGCCAGGAAAACTACGTGCAGCACTGTTTTGGGAATTTCAGGCCAAGAATGCCCTTCAGGCAAATCTTCCTCATTGTGGCTGAAATTATCCACGTCAGGGGCACCCAGCAGCATATTGGTGGGAATAATTTGTGGCTTTAGTACAGGTGAAGTCAAGGAGACTCCAAAACTGGAAGATCGGAAAAAGAATCCTAAAAGCGGATCTCATGCCTGCTTATTTGAGCAAATGACTCTGTGAGGAAGTACCCTTCCAAACTGCTGAATTGAATTCAGATGTCAAAAAGCATATATGGCACCCAAACGGCCTGTGGCCAAAACAGGGCACTTTCGTATGAATGTACAAGCTAACAGACTTGTGACAGTAATCTTTCTTGGCAGTGGAAGAGACATCTAGGTAGATGCAAGTACTGACTACTTACAGTTAGTAACATCCGCTACAAAAAATCCTTCCACAGGGTCCACCCCATTGACACAGCTTCACCGACCCTTTGGTGACAAAGAGGTCCATTTTTCTAGGCAGCAAGCCCCAGAGCGAACCACTGAATCAGAACGCTGGAAAACAGCCCAGACCTCCTTCTGCACTGCTGGAAATAACAGAACAGCCTGTGCCGAGATGAAAAGTATGGAAATTTGCCTCATGGATACTGTAGGTATGTCACCCAGCCCAGCTTTGTCATGTATCTCTCCTGCTTAAGTCTTATCCCTTTGGATGTTCTCCTTTTATTTCTCAGTATTAAATTAACTCCATCTTGCATCATCAATAATTGCACACTCCTCTAATAATTGCATGTTCTTTCTCTCTACTGCCCCAGTAACAGGCTGAGGGAATCACAAGCTGTAGTTTCACTTGCATTTTCTTTAGCAAACGTTTTTTTTTCTTCAGGTTGAGTTATTTTTAACCTGGCTCAATTCCCAAATTAGATTCACTGCCTGGCAGCACGAGAAGTTGTACCAGCACACTTAGGAGAAACAGGGGAGTGCATGCTACAGATGTGGAAGAAGGTCTAGGTGTCCAGAGGGAGGGCTGAGGCAAGCAGGGCTGCCAAACGCAGCGCTTGTGGAGATGCAGCCTTGGCTTCTCGTTTTTCACATGTACTCACAAAGAGGTCTAAGAAATTGTCCTAATGCACCCAAGAGCCAGGGCAGCTATTTACATCTATGAGTTGAGAACACACTACCAATCTTGGGAATATACCTGATTTCCTGAGATTTGTCCTCAGCCTACCTTAGGCAGACAAAGCCATTAGGTATAGGTGGTTGTTACTGCTCTCTGCCACTTGAGGTCACCCCTTTTCCCTCTCGCATAGGCCAAGGAAGAAAGCACAGATGTAACAGCAAGGACAGGACAGTTCAAGGTGCCAAAAAAAGGTCCAGGACTGAAACAGCCACCAGTATCCCCTTGGTAAATCCAGAATAGCCAGGACTTGAGCCTGTGGCGAGTGCACCTCATCCCCTCAGCAAAGGGAAGATGGCAAACAGGAGCCACTGCTCCTCCAGGAACCTCGTCCTGCCCTCCTGCTACCCAGCTCGTGCTCTCACAGGTGAGTGAGAACTCTCAGTGGTCTGTAGATAGCTTGTGGGAGGCACCTGGGACCCTGCAGTTTGGCCCCTAGGAAAGCTTCAGGCTTCCATGCGGCAAGGCTGGGGAGGATTTTTTTCTGCGCTGTGATACAGGAACTAGCTTGACAGAAACTCAGTGGTATGAGTTGCAAAGCTGTGATTGTCTCAGGAGCTAAATGAAGCGTGGCTTGCAGAGAAAAGGAACAGCATTCATTAGTGAGTAATAGGAACAAAAATGGAGCTTTTTGGGACACAATCCTTTGACCCTGAAACAGAAAATTCCCACTCAGGGCTAACTGGCGCTGGGAAGACTTACTCTGGGTTTAATTTATTTATGTCAAGAGAAAAAGATCGTTAATATCTATAGAGCAGAAAGGGAGACACTAAGAACAGAGGTGGCAAGTCCTGTGTGTCAGAGATGGGTAAGTCTCACCTGAGGAATGGTGATGGTTTTATGCAGTAAGGCTGATGGAAACAGCAAAAAGCCATAAAATCAAGATCCCCACGGTTAGACTGTGAAGGAAACAAGGTTTACTGAGAGTTGTTTTCATTAGATCTGCTGTTAGCCTGTACTTGAAAACAGCAGCTTAGTTTCTGGGATCAGTTTCTCTTAATGAGGTTTTTATTTCCCCAAAGCTTATTCACTTTTCCAGGTTACTATACTTCTCTGTAAACCAGGTCTCCCAGGGAAAGACAATCCCTGAGCATTCACAGCTAAAATTCTACTACTTAAAAATGCTTTTCCAACAGNAAAAAAAAATAAAAAATATCTGCAGCCTTTGGAGAAAAAAAAAAGCCAGCATGAAAGAATTAAAAAAGAGAAAGGTCAGCAAGCTCTGAAGGCGTTGTCCACGCAGGCAGCATCTGGCAGCAGGCACCCCTTAACCTTATCTAGCCTGAACCGACTGCTAATGGACATTTACCCTCTGCTGTGCTGCAGAGCCACCCTGCTCCGTGCTCTCTCTGCAGGGCTGACTCACTCTGCAGTGCACACTCAGAGGCACGCAATCTGCCACATTACAGAGGACTATTTATGTGCCAGCAGACACCACCTCTTTTAATCAGGCACTCTACGAATCTGTCATTTCACGCTCTGAGGCTGCCTGTTCCCCTCTTCCAAACCAAATACAAAGCAAATCCCTGCCAGATGGGACTGCACTCTGATCTAGCACACTGCTGTCAGTAAACGAAGGAAAAGGGACCAAAAGGTTCATAATTTTAATGCCCTGAATCACTTGAGAAATTTGGTGATGCAATAGCATCAGCGAAGGACTTGAAATGCGAGTTTTCACCTGGGAGTCATCGAGGACCTAGATCACTGCTGTCAGAAAATGCTTGGCCAAGGCAACATGCTCAGATTGTTAATTTTACTCCTGGCATGTTTGCAGGTACTTAGCACAAAGCAATCCCCCACCTGTGCACGCAAACTGCAGTTTTTGTTTCCTGCTCTCTTCTCCTGACTTGCATATATTAACAAGAAGGGCTTGATGTTCCAATGCCAGAATGCCATCGATGGGATTTTGCCTGCATTTGGTTATGTAAGTATCCATTGCCCAGAAACTGCCTTCTGCAAGGTATCAGAAAGCTACAGTGGGATCTTAAAAGAGTTCCTATGGACCAGTGCCTTTAAATTGCTCATTTCTTTTAGAGATGAGAGCTACCACCAGCATTTAGTTTCTCTCTTAAATGCAATTTTCTTACACTCTTGTAAATTGGCAAAAAATAAGGCAGAAGGTTCCCCTTAAAGAAGGTAAAACCAGATCTTAAAAACATATTTGCAGCCCCCAACCTTCTCCTGTCCTTCTACACAAGCAAAATACAGTTCTTGTCACCAGAACTGCAAGATGTATGTGGCATGCTTTCCAGAGAGCCCGAATTCATGATTCACCCCCTCCCAGCTGCAAGCTCTATCAGACTCTGCATAGAAGTACTGGGAAGGCACTCACTGCAATCAGCGCTGAGAGAATTATGCTGTTGTTTCCATCAAGGTTTACAACCCCTGGGTAAAGTCTAATTCAGTAGTTTAGAGTCTACGACTTGCTGAAGGAAATAATGACCAACACAATTCAGACCAGTAAATTTTCTCTTAACCCTGTCTATTAAATGAACGCAGACAGATCAGCTTTACAGCAAACAGAATAAACCAATTAATTTGTTAATAATTACTGATGATCATCAATTCTTCAAAATTCTTCATCCAAACTTCACAAGATTTTGTGAAAATCCATCCTAGCAGAATGACTGGCTTGCAGCTGAAGTGTCCTGAATGGTTCCCAGTTTGGAGACCAGCTACCCAGAAGGTGCAGGAGGTGCCACTAGGCCTGGGCTGGTGAATGCTCCTGCCAAGGCAAGAGCTCCAGACACAGCTCCAGTGAATTCCTTGTGCTCTGGCCATAGCACTTCATGGTACTTACACCAGACTTGTTCACTGCACAGGCATACACAAGGTACACAGGTGAAATACAAGGCATCACCCCCATCTCCATTCTCTCCAGATTCTTCATCTTTGTTTGATCACATGGGCATTACTAGCACTAGGTATCTGTGTAATATTAGTATTTTGGCTCAAACAGGGTAAAGCTTGACCCATTCTCTAAACTGTACCACTGAAATGAAGGTAATACACTTCCCAAAAGCAATTTGGAACAAGCTCTACATTTGTAAGGATCCAACATTTATTTCCCATGCGAGCTTCAGTGTTGCTTTGCAAGATTCATAAATCCCCAGGATAAGAGAAGGGTGCTACAGCGTTTACTAGCTGTGCAAAGCAGAACTTCTCAGCTCAAATTTACAAGCTGCTGATTTACAAGTTAAAACTACAAGTACTTGAATGAACCCATGTTGTTCATGAGACCATTGTTCACATACTTCAAAGGCAATTGCTGCTAATGGTGCCCTTTCCAACCAGCCAGGCATCTGCAAAGCCACCACAAGGACAAGCTGCCTAAAGGCTCTTCAGCAGCTCCCCTTCCTTGTCACTTGCTGCAGCCTGCACCCCTGCCCTGCACAGCCTGTTACAGGGCATCGCAGTGTGCGAGAACAAAGATCTGCTGCTTGACCAGGGTGAGCACAGCACTGCAACAGCCCTGCATTCCTGCTCACCCAAGCACTGCCCGTGGGCAGCAGCTGGAAACAGCACTGCTACTTGCCCAGGAGAAAGAGGGAATGGTTTAGCAGTGATGACAGCATCACTCCTGCATGGTACTCAGTCACTTCAAGAACCTGCCTCCCCCTAAAGGAACCCCTCCCCTTCCTAAGGGAGTAGCAAAAGCATGAAATCAGAGGCAGAGGACTCATTACAGCAATGTAGTGAGGAAGTTTTATTTGGAAACATGGTATAAGTTTGTAACCCAACACTGGGTGCACGACTCTGATGCCGGAGCATACGTGGTTACTACTGAAACACAGGAGTGTTTCGGACAATTGCTGTAATAAAACACAAAATTCTCATACTCCAATACCAGGACACTACAGCAATCTTTAGAATCATAGTTACATCCAAGGAATTCTCTGCACTTACAATTGACCCCACAGTGTAATCTACCTATATATAAGATTAATATATATAGCATGGGAAATTGAAAATCCTTGCTCCATAGATGTATGAACATGTCAAGTCTTTTATAAATAAACATCCAGTGAAGAGAAAAAATTACATTTCTAGTTCATATTTATACATAAAGTACTAACAGCAATGGGTGGAAAATTGCACACAGGCCACCCCAAGCCATGCAGCAGGCTTGGAGCAGCCCATCCAATTTAATATTGAAGTACACACAGGACAGACAAGTCACTAACATACATTGCGCATTTACAAGAGATCAACTACCAAATTGGGACAACTGTACACATTGGAGAGACCATTTTCATTCTGGAGCTTTTTTTTTAAATGTGGATTTGTTACATCTCTTTACATCATACTGCAACATTTACTTTGTGGAGAGGATAAGGGCAACAATGAGGCCGTAGAGACCCAAGACTTCAGCAAAGATCAAAATCAGGATCATGCCCACAAATAACCTGGGCTGCTGTGCTGTTCCCCGTACACCTGCATCACCCACGATGCCAATGGCAAAGCCAGCAGCCAGACCACTGAGGCCCACACTCAAGCCAGCACCCAGCTGAAGAAAGCTCCTGTAGGACAGAGAGGAAAAGAGTTTCAGTGGCAAGTACCAGGACACCCAACCCTTCAGCTTCAGGCGAGCCTTTTTTCTTTTCTCTCCCCAAGGGAAATACAAACTAACATTTAAACATTTAAAGGGAACCGCCTTCCTGCAGGAAGAGCTTCTATACTCTACACAAGCACAGTATGTCTCAAAGCAGATGCTTCCTGAGACTCCTAGCTCTAATACTTAAAAAAAAATAAAACAGGCAACCATGCAAGATCTTTAGCCGATACTCAAATAGGGCTCATAGACTTCACTAAGCTACTGGCCCTGTGAGTTCACACGGCCACCCAGCTTGTATGTAGCCACTTCAGCCAGCTGTAGGCTTTGTATGCTGCCAGAGCTGCACTTCCTCCAGCCTCATGGGCTAGCACTTGCCTGTCCCACAGTCCTGTGTAGCCTGTTAATAGCTGCTTTTGTCTCCCACCTTTATCAACCTTCTTATACAGCCACAGCACATCCAGGTGATTATTTGGTTTCTTGCACTGCAATAGCTGGGCAGTTGGTCTGGTTTTCCAGGCAGGGGTACCTGAGGAGCACCCCCTGTCAGCATCTGACCACCTGGTAACTGCAAAGGAGCACTTGTACCTGCTGTTTCTTAGATCATGGCCTATTACACCAACCACACTGCTCATCAGCTATAGCTCATACAGCGACACAGACATCTGTTCTGTTAGACCTCAGAAGCATTGTTTTATTCTGAGAGGTCCGAATCAAGCCAGTTCCAGCTATTCTCAAAAGCCAACAGTAGATTAAGTTTCAGACTGTAGCTGGCACAGAGGCCTGATGTATAGCTTGAGGATTGATTTACCAGCACATAAAGCAGCAAGCAATATTAATTATTCACTTGCATCTCTCAGGCAACAGGATAACTATTTAGACAGTCTGATTAGACAGTCTTGAAAAGACCTGTGTATTCCAGGTCTAGAATTTGTCACCAAGAAACAAACTTAGCCTCCTGTCCCAGTACTGCCTGTACACGGTTTCTTTCAAGCCAAGAACCACTGCATTATCTCTAGCAGTGGGATGTCTGGCCTGTTAGCTAATGCAGCAAGCTAATCAGGCTGCACTGCCACTGAGGCTAAGGCATCAGGTAAGACAGCTGAAATCCAGTCCATGCTGCTAAGCCCACATTAGGAGCTTTTAGCACTGACAGTCCCTCATAGGGTCTTGAGCAAAACCCACCCACATTCAGCAGCATCGAAATAGCAACAGGACAAACTTCACAACTCACAGATGCAGCAACTTACTTGAATAGTGTGATAGAAGGTGAGAGGGCATTGGCAATGAGGACTGCCACTACGAGGCCATAGATAGCTATAATACCCGCCATGACAACAGGGATGATTGACTTCATGATGAGCTCAGGCCTCATAACAGACATGGCTGCAATACCCGTGCCACTCTTTGCTGTTCCATATGCAGCTCCCAAGGCTGGAAGAGGAAAAAAAAAAAGCATTAGACATCCCCAAATACCATCTCCTTCACTAGGCTGCAGTATTAGAACAGTTGAGTCAGCACAAGGAAGAATTGTGCAAAACTAACATGGTCACTTGACTACTTGGTTCGTCAGCCAGGAATATTCCCCTAAGGGATGAGGAAGTGACCTATCCAGAGCCCTAGACCAAAGCTACATCAATAAAAAGGTCCTGTTCAAACAGTACAGATAGCAGAATACCCACTCTAAGCTTGCTTAACAGCAGGAAACACTCCCTAGCAGGCATTCATTCTCTGTTTAGGAACCAAAGCCCGAAGTCCAAATCTTGTTACTTCAGAGCTTGTGCCCTCACAGAGGCTCTACTCAGCTGAACTGCAGAGTAAACACAGCAAAGTGTATCTCGCTACTGCAGCAGGATGTAACCCAGCTGAAAGCCAGGTCTTACAGTCACTGAACTTTGAGACATTTGGGCTGAGTCCTCAGATGCACCCAACATTTAACGAGTCACCTTCATGGGGTCTCTTCTTCCACAGAACTTGTATGCCTATGCTTTGGCCTGGGGTTAAACATGCCATTTCAGCTTCATCAGAAACTGAAGATAGCAGTTCTGTACCAAGCAGTTCTCAGTAACTGAAGACACTGAGATAGCAAAAAAATCACATATTATTGCTGTACTTCATTCCTGGGAGAAAGGACACCCTCTTCATGTGTCAATAGCCTCACCTGTGAAGGACTGAGGTCCAAACACTTGTTAATCCAACCACTGGAACCAGAGAGTAGAGTATGACTTGTAGGTCATAGAGGACCTCAAGCCTTACCCTTAAGGTTCACTGATCACCTGTGTCAACACTGGAGCATAGTGAGACCAATATAGAAACCCAAAGCTTGGTTTTCAAAGCAGAACATGGGCTTATCACCGCCAACTAAGAACTGTGAGAAGAGTCCCAAAGCACTACCCCAAAAAGTCACTTTTATCTTGAAAACTTTGTATTAGTCTCACAAAAGCTTCCATGAATTCCTCATTCTTTGATTCTGAAGTACTTAGAAAGACCCCTTGCTCTGAAGTACTGAACTCAACTCTGGATCGCACTCACCACCACTCAAGAGACAATATGCAGGTCAGCAGCCATCCAGGACTAAGTCCTTGAAACTGCCCTGCAAGGTATGTGGAGGGGTAGGTAGTCTCCTTTTCAGACACCATCAGGCTGATATTCAAAGCTAACAGTCTGATTTGGCATGAAAATGCTCTTGCCTGCTCTAAAAGGCTACTGGAGAGTATTAAGACCATGGGGATTTCAAATCTTTGTACTCTTCAGAGACTATTTGAGTTTGCTCCACCCACTTAAAACCCAATCTTTCTACAAGGGAGAGCTGCTTGTTCCACAAAAATCTGTAGCTGCCTTACACCAGCATCCAAGCATGAGATGGTGCACCTTGCCCAAAAGAGTTGCTGGTATTCAAAGGGTTTAGGATATGTCCTTCCCTGCTTCTCACCCAGCATCTAGAAAAAGTTTATCTTTGAGCAGTAATCCTCCTGCCTTTGCACTAAGAAACTTCAGAAGATTAATAAAGGTAGCACTGCTGCGCTAACACAAGACTCACTATCAGAAGGAAGTTTAGTTTTAGTTACAAAAATTTGAAAAGGGAAAGCCTGATTATCAACTACAAATTGGTTCTGCACTAGCAAAGCTCTTGAACTGTTACCAAGCCAGATGTGAAGGGCTGTTCAGCATGACTCAGAACTAGAATGCAGCTTAGCAGGAAGCCTGAGCCAAGAGCAGAAGACAGCTTTTACCTGCAAATGTAAGCTGAGCCTGGAAACTAGTGCACAGACTTAGCCAGCAATAACAGTGATGGTACTGTTTAAGGGGTCTAGCCCCTAGGAAGTCTAGAAAGAAATCACTACCTTGTGTTAGGAACCTCTTCTGTTGGATGAAGCATCTTCCAAGGACTAGTACGCAAGTGGAATCAAGATTCAGGCTATCTAGACTTCCAGACTGGCTATAGCATTTAGCAGAAACCACTTCTCTTGTCTGGAATCCTTTATAAACCTCTCTAGAAACGCAGAGGCTCATGAGGAAGTTCACTATTTAAAATTAGATCAGTCATTACTTCCTCCAAGTCTGAAGTTAAAGGTGTTGCAATTAATGCAGTGGTGGATTACAGAAGCTGATTTTGTAATCACACTTACAGAAAGCGAGCCCACTTAAGCTTTTGGAGAGGGGCAGCTCAGCACATACTTGTCAATTCCCAGTTGTTAAATCCCAATTCTAGGGAACAGGCAAGAGCTTATGCCTTGAACTCAGTGTAAACACATTAACAAATAAAGTCTACCTGTACTCTGGGGAAGCTAGTTTTCACATGACAGTTTTAGATGGCACTGAAGATCTATTACACTCCCACTGGTAGACGGTCACAGGTGCTAGAAATACAGCTTCAGAGCTTGGCACATCTCAGCATCCTGACCAACAGGCTTGCACTGGAGTCCCCTGCAGCTGCATCTCCCATATCTTACAAGGCAGCTGGTCTTACTGCTCTTCACTAGCCTGCAGAGTTCTCCTTGCACCTTTCACAATACCCCAGTATTAAAGTCCAGGTGGCAGAGATGATATCCACTTCCCACAGCACTACTATTCAGTTACAGGCTATTTGGCACTTAGGGTAATCCTGCACATCTTGACTTGTACCTCTTGGCAGCTGTGAATATTTAAAGCACATGTGCTTCATATGCTACATTTAAATACCCCAATGAGTTGAAGGACATGTTTTCCAAAATCTTCTCAGTGACTAGAGTTGGAAGAGATCTATGTGGAAGACAGTGAAAATGGAACAAGAGCTGTACCACTGTTACACACCAAGACTCCATGTTATTTGCTTCAGATCATACAGTTTCATCACCTCTAACATGCAGCCCAATTAAGCTGCAACACTACCTTTAAAGCATACAAACAAAGAGCAACAAAACATTTAACAGGCAGTCACAAAAACAGCACTTTGCCACCTAGCTTTCCCAGAAGGAAGCCATTCTGGTCTGTAACCAGGAACTGTGCCATTTTTAAGTTCAATGGTGCTATAATACAGGAAGTTGCTTTACACATCATTCAAGACCACCTACTCCCAGTAAGCCTGCTTCAAAGGTTAACTTGATTTTGAAATACTTCTGAAGAGGAACTCCTAGAACTCACAAGCCAGAACTGATATAGTACTGCTCCTGGGGGCAAAACGCACTCCCACAGGGCTGTGGATATACTGTCTGGCACCTCGCCATGGCTGTTACTTTCTATTAGTCAGAAGCAACAGTGAGCTATGCAGCTCCAAGATGAAGTATGAACTAGAAAGTAACCTGCCATATAGGCAATAGCTTCCATAAGGACTGAAGACTAGCTGTAGTCTTGCCACTGCCAGGAGTTTCAGTAGAGCTTTTCCTCTGATATTCACAGTCAGTACTCCAGGAGGCTGTGGTTTCGATCCAGTGCTAGTCCAAGTATTAGGACCAATCTTCTGTAGCTATAGTTACAGCGCTCAGCAAGGTCATGCACCAAGAACGTTAATCTTGCAGCCAAGTTAGCTGCAAGTCACCTCATACGACACTCCCTCAATACAGAAAGAGGCTCTTACCAAAAGCCTTGCTTTGGTTCTGCACAGCTCTGCAGACAGATACACACCTATGGACAGTGACTGCATTATCAGGAGCCTTCAAACCAGGGAACCATTTGCATAGATGCAGTTTCAGCAGCTGTGATACATTCAGACATGCTCAGCCCAAGAATACAGAGGTTCAGAACCAACCACACACCCTCCAGCGGCATTTGGTCCATTCACAGCCAGTGATTCCTCCTGTGTTCCACCATGGAAAAGCAGGTTTTCACACTGCAATGTGTGAAAGATTTCCAGAGCAGTAATGGGCAGGATTTCCCTGCATTAGGACATCCACTAATAGTAAAAGTCAAGCTTTCAATTACAATACCATATCATAGCAAGTCTGAAAGACCATTCTGCATGAGTACTTACATCTGGAGCCTTTTATAATTAACCCATTATCAAATGGGCTGTCCTCTGCAATACACAGGCTTCCCTTGAATCAGACAGCAGGCACCAACTCACCTCAACACCTGTTCATCCTTGAGCAGGTTGTTCTTAAATGGCTGGAGAACTGCTAGAGATGACATCCAGGTCAAGTACAGTCATTGCTTTGCCATGCCAGAAACCCAGGCACTTTCAAAGGAACAGGCTTCTTCCCACTGGTATTCTATGGCCCCTCCCACACCACCACATTTAACACAGACACAGCTCTACCTCGGATTACAGTAATGGATACTCCATGGCTGCCTTGGAAAAAAACCCTGTGGCTATGCCCAGTTGCATCTCCACAGAAGAGACAGCCACATTAGTGGAACTGTATCTGAAGCCCATGCAAATTCAGGTCACACTGACTGAAGACTGGCTCTAGCCAGTCCCCCAGTGATAACTGGAGGGGTAAACAGATAAGCTGCCCTACAGGAAGCTGCAGACTTTGAAAATCTTCAGTGAGTCACCTGTTATAGGATTAGGGACAGCATGCTTTTTGTTCTTCCCTAATGTTATGAGAGGGTGTGGGGATTTCAAACAAACCTAGCACTGTCAGCTTACAGCATTATCAAAAACAACCTGCAAGGCTAGCAGGCCATTTACTCTTGTTCAGTAAATTTGAGAACTTAAGTCTATCAGCTGCTGCAATAGCAGCAGCCCAAAGAAAAAAGGACTTACCAGTCAACGGTCTCAGCAGCTGGGGCTGCTGCAACTGGTATTCTGGATTGGCTGACATCGCACACAAACACAACTTTTCTGCATGTGGTAAGGCTGACACTTTACACCATGGAGTACAGGCTTGCTCTTCAGCAAGCAGCAAAGTCCAGTCACTTGTTATTTATCATCACACAAGCTCCGCTGCAACCCTAAAGATGACCCATTTCACAGCCTGGGTGGACCACTGTACTCCAGGTACTGACTGGCACAGCAGTGTGTCATACCAGTTAGGCAGGAGCCCTCTTGAGTCAGTCAGTCTACCAGCAGCTCACCCCACTCACCAGCAGACATGCACAGCCGAGCTGCCTCATCTGAGGCATGGGAAAGCCAAGGTCATCTGACTGCATCCAGCAGACACTCCTGTGGCCTGACTAGCCTGACTTGAAGCCTTGCGCTCACAAGATTCACAGTCTGAAGGAAGCGAGTTCAGCAAGTTACACCTTCCTGTTTGGTGAGGACAGCAAGCAGGTGGAAGCATGCACTTCTGTGAAACCATTGTTCCAAGCATCACCAAACAGTCTGAGCAGGCTGGAGAGTTTTTCAGCTTGCAATCCTGCTGCTTGAAATCAGTCAGGCTCTGGACAGATTGAAGAGGCTAGTTTTAGGAAGGGGCAAAGAGTGGACTAAGAGGTCCTGAAACAGCATTCATTCATCTTCACTGCTGCTCTGGATGTTCCCACCAGAGAGGAAGCAGATGCAGACTTTATAGCCTACAGTTAACTTCAGGGTGAGACAGGAGTCCCATCAGGTACACCTGGAAGCCACAGCACAAGCAGCAGCATATCTGCTTGAGCCAAGTTTTGTAGAGTCGATGGTATATCCTGATGCTTTAATCTGGTTTTCAGATGATCCTAAGACAGAGTGGAAATGATGCCCTTGTTGAGATTTCTTCCCTTCATTTATCTGAGCTGTAGAAACACTGCCTGTCTGGTTTACTTATCTTACAACAACAGTGTCTTAAAAGGGCACTAATTTACCTGCTGTTAAGGATGAATGCTTAAGCTAGTCTCTCTACTGTAGGCAGTCTGGTATCTCAAACACTTGACCCACCGAGTTTTCCTGACCATACCAGAACACCTTTGAAGTACTCTGCAAGCTCCTCTTAGGATGAGGTCTACAGCTCCTTACTGAGAAGGAAGCAGTTCTCCTCTCTACCACCCCCCCATCTCTCCAGAGACAGTATTTCAGGAAGCACTGGTGTAATTTGCCTTCAAGGCTGCAAGCTGTTTACAGTCATGATGCCTTCTAGAATCAGATTGCGCAGGGCTACCAGCTGCATGAAGCTAGATGTTCTGAGCCAGCAATTTCACCATGGAGGCCCCTTAACAGCTAGCCAACTGCTATGGTATCTGCAGCCCCAGTTTAAAATAAAGTATTATTTCATTAGCTCTGCAACAACAATGAGAAGACAGACACAGAACTAACCTTAGCACTGCTGGCTAGAGTTCTCTTCATTAGCAGTCTTCCAGGTGCTTGATAGCGAAGCAGTACTGAAGGCACTGAATGCCCATGCAGAGTGCAGGCCGAAGAAAAACTCCTTACCACATTATGGAGGCCACAGTGGGGTGTGCCTGGGACATCATGCTTTTCTACACCAAGCATCAGCAGGCACAGAATCAGACAGCTTTGCCTGATACCATGCTTTTCCATTTTGGCATTGAGAAGTCACATGGAAAAGCCTCAATAATTTGATCACTCAACAGCACCTGACACTGAGCCAGCCACATGTTTTACATATCAGAAATAAAGGAACTTCAGCTACTAGAACAAATTGTAATCAGCAAAGGAACAGGCAGCCTCGAAGATAGCCAAGGTCACAGCAGCCTGCTTCAGTCTTCCTAGCTGCCATCAGTACTAGCTGACCAGAACAAGTTCTGCTATCTATTTACCATCAGCAGTTAATGTTCAATCACAAAACAGCACTGCATAAAGTCACTTGTTTTCACATCAAACTAGCCTGGACAGTATAGAACTTGAATATGTTTACTAGAAACAGGTCTCAGAACTACAAGCCCCACAAGAATGTGATCTTCAGATAGTGCATGAATCAGACATGATCACTGCACTAATTAACACTGATCTAGGACAATTTTAGATAGGTTTACATACTTCTCCAGACATATTTAGCTCCTTACTTCTGACTCTGGGGGGGTTTTTTAACAACTAACATTCAATTAACATCAGAACATACCGTAGTGTAACATCTGTATTAGGAAAGCTACTTGACACTGCAAGTTTTAGTTTATCTTACATATCAACACCTCTGCCATATCGCCTTAAAAATCCAAGTTGCTTCACTAAACAAGCAGTTCAGTCATGTTCACAACTAAGAAATAATTTTGCTTCAGCAGTAACTATAACCTGTTGTTCCAGTGACTGAGCCAGTCCGATGCACTTAGGCCCCAGCAAGAGACCAACTTCATGGCTGAGACCTGCTGGTATTCAGACCACCTGACAGACTCTGCACCAAGGACCAGGCATGTACCAGCAGCAACATGACAGTCACCAAACTTTCATCAATGTAGCTTAAGCACTCTGAATCGCCCAACTCAAACTTTCCGCTTAACTCGCGTCCTACAGCACCACGCTATCAAACATGCAGCTTCTAGGAAATGCTTCACCCTCTACTTTAGACATGCCAAGCAGTACTCTGAATTCTATTAAACTACTAGAACGCTGACCCAAGTTCGCATCCCTCACTGATGTTCCCACTGAAAGGAGCTTGTGTTATCATAAAACCAGTGCCTAAAAGGCCATACAACCATGGGCTTCTGCTTCAGAGCTCAATTTTGCAAGAAGAATCCAGTGGCTCCTTGCTCAGGAAGAAAGCTCTGCTATTTTGCAAAAGCCATTGATCTGCTGACTGTTTCTCACAACAAGACGTAGCTCTTCCTCTATTCTTCCAGTTTCTTCATTAGCCAAGAGGTAGGTAGGACAGCAGTTCCAACATTGGCTCTTACAGCATTCCAGCCATACTGTTCTCAGAGAGTCCTTACAGGTCCAGTGTGAGTACAGTGTTTTAACTCCAAGGTGGCAGGCCACTCACTGATTGCTCTCAGCAGAAGACATCTGCATCCCACCACTAGGTAAAAACTAAGCACAACTAAAAACAGCCACTCAGGTTTTTTTTTTTTTTGCAAAGAGTAGGCTATTAACATGGCTGATGTGAAAGCAGTCCATGGTGCCACCACCAGCATGGCTAGACAGCTTCTTTTCAAACACTAGATCTAATCCACTATTTACACGGTTTAATCTACCACACTAATCCATCAAGAGCAGCTTCCAGAAGTTTGCCTTGCAGACCTAGCTCCCATCTCAGAAGCTACTTTAACATAATGAGACTCCAAGCACAGGAACAGCTATACACAATTTGAGCTACAGCCAATTCAGTACTCAAATGGTTTGATTCCTCAACTGGGAGCCAAATTAGGTGGCAGATGAAGACACATCAGTATTCTCATGCATGTGGAGACACTGGCTAAGTCTTCAGAAGAAAAAAACAGACCGATTCCTAATTCTTGTATTCTTAATTACTGCTAACACTTGCATTTGGAAAAAACCTAGCTGAAGCCTTCCCCATGTTACATCCCAAAGAGAACAGCAGGTCTGTGCCCAGCAGGAAACTGCAAACGGTGGTCAGGAACAACAGTCATTTTCTACAGAAGGTTTCCTCAGGCTCCGAGAGAGACAAGGCGTGGTATGATGGTCATTCTAGTGCAAAACAGCATTTATGGGCCTCTACATAGGCGTTTGCCAGTAGGGAGAGCAATACCACAGCATGACCCAGTTTACTCCGCACTGAACCCCAGTGCCTCCCAATGCAGACGGATGGCCGCTAGCCAAGAGCTTCCCGTTTCCAGTATATCCCACACCTCCCATTTTAAAGGGAAGGTCAGGAGCCTGTTGGCTTTTAATGCCATGAACACCTCGCAAGCCGACTCCACTCCTACACCACTCACACATTTAGGTTTCAATCCCATTAAAAACCGCTCTTGTGTTATCCGAGGAACGCTTTAAGCAGCGACTTCGTCCGTTCTCAGCGGGAGAAGGGTTGCCCGCAGCGCCGGGGCAGAGCTGCCACCGGCACCGCGTAGCCCCGAGGGAGGCCCGGCCGCCCCCCGGTCGGTGGGGAACACCGCCACGCCTAGCCGCCGGGAACCTGCCGGTACCGACGGGCCCGGCCGCAGCTGACGGGGGTCCGCCCCCGCGGGAGGGGGGGGCGGGTAGCGGCGCCGCCGCCGCAGTCACGTGGCAGCGGGGGGCTCCGCCGGCGGCGGCACGCGCCGCGGTGACGTCACTCGCGCAGACCCCCCCTCCGCCGCGCCCCGGTAGCCCGGATGGAGCTGGGGGAGGGGGCGGGCCGCCCCCGCGGCCAGCCCGGGAGGACGCCCGGTCCCGCCTGGCGCCGGGCCCACCCCCGGGGATCGCGCCCCGT
>VWZL01002954.1:613591-659765 GCA_013396915.1 Stercorarius parasiticus | reverse complement strand
CTCCCCGGCCCGTCTCCCGGCCCATGTGGGCGGCTCCCCGGGACTGGAGGGCACGGCTGGGCTGGGTGTGAACCACGGTGTCACCCCACCACGGGCACTGCCACCCACCTCCCGCCACAGGCAACCCCCCCGCACTAACCCCATCCCGAAACATCCCCAAGAGATGCTCCCACAGCCCGTCCTGACAGGGTGGCTGGTGCCCAGGGCTGCCCAGGGCTCTCTAGAAAAAAACTCATGTTAGTTCTGGGTTTGGGATGTTTATTAGTAGTTGTCCGCGCTTGCTCTTGCTGCTGCCACAAATCCTTCCGATGTCCTGAAACACCAGATCTCTTAATTAATTGAGGGCCACCTGCCTTTTCCCATTGTTGCCACTTTTCTGGACACCTCAGCCTTGTCAAAGCTCACAGGGAAGGTGAGAACAGGATTTAAAACCTGCTCGGCAAATTCCCTGCCTGCTGCTTGGACATAAATGGCCCCATTGCTGCAGCAGCCGCTGGAGAGCCCACGGTAGGGACCAGCTCCAGGACACGTCAGCTCGCCACAGATCTGCACAGGAGGGGTGAGAGGGCGGTGGGGCATTGCTGGGGGGCTGAGCCCCAGAGGGGCACCCTGTCCTGACCCCTGGCAGAGGTGAGCACGGGGGCTGTGGATTCCACATGTGCTCCACCACCATCAGCACCACCACCGCCACCACCGCTACCACCATCACTGCCACCACCACCATCACTGCAGCCATCACTGCCATTGCCATCACCATCACCACCACCACCACCATCGCTGCAGCCATCACTGCCACCACCACCACTGCCACCACCATCACCACCACCGCTACACTGCTTTTCCTGCAGCGTTGCACCCTGGGCTGTGCAGCTGTCAGCACAGTACACTGTCGCTATTAAGTGGTGGCTGTTATTACTAACGAGAGTTTCCAGTAGCCCCGATTAACCTCAGGAAGCCTTTTGCTAGGATGGGGACAATCCCTGCCCCACAGGTCCAGAGCAATTCGTTGTTGGGTGAATTTCTCATCCCTCTGGCACTGTCGGAATTGGAAGTTTGTTCACCAAATTTGGGCTGCTGAGGGACCAGGGGAGTAGGGGGGATTTTAGGTGCCCCCAGGGGATGTGCTTCCCCCTGTGCCTCTGGGCACCTGCTGCCACCGAGGTGTCCCCGTGCTGCTCCTGGGTCTCTCTGTGCAGCCCCAGACGCCTGATGCAGTGGCTCCCGTTACCCCACGTGCCGTAATGCTGCCTTCTCCTCCCGGCGCCCAGCTCTGTGCCAGCAGCCACCCCGGCCCTGCTGCCCCTCGCTGGCTGGCGCTCCCCACAGATCATCCGGCACCATCTCCGCACTGGTGCTCCCATCCGCCCAGCGGATGGCTGTCACGGACGAACAAAGAGCCTCCTTGTAGCCGCGAGCTCACGAGTTGCAGTGGCAGTGGTGCTTTGGGGACGCCGTGTCTCCAGAATGGCTGAGCCCCAGCTCCGCAGGATCCCCAGGGGCCGAACTTCCCTCCTTCCACCCTTCGGAGCTGCGGGATGCTGGGAACCTCCTTGTCCTTGTGGTCACAGCCAAAATCCCAGGGACACAAGGTCCTTGAGCCAAGCCCTCTTGTCCTTCCCCCTTCCTCCTTCTCTCCTCCTCCTCCCATGCTCTTCATTTGTGACACACTCGATATTTCTGGGTCTCAGTTCTCCAGCAAGGTCCCAAAAGTTGATTTGGTTTTCACCAGAAATTGCTGATTCATAGAAAGGATTTTTTAAAAAATGCCTTTGACAATGCTTTCTTCCAAAATTTTTCATTTTAGATTTTCTCCCATATTTATTTAGCCCCCTTATCCCCCGCTTGTCACCCCGCTGCTGGAGCTGGCCAGGCGGATGCAAGGAGAGGTTGTGGTGGGGCTGGCGTGGATCCTGACGCACGTCCCAGTGCAAACACGCTCCTCTCTTTGGGGTATGTGCGCGGGGAAGGTCTGGGTGCTGGAGATGGGAGCATCCACCTCCTTCCATCTGCCTGGGACTGCCCGGTCCTCCTCCACTCTCCCCACACATGGCCCTGGACTGACCACGGCCAACGGAGGGACTATGTGCCGAGCATCCTCCCGGGATGCCGGTGGAGCCCCGCCGGTTGCCCCAGGTGTGGCTGTGGTGGGTGGAGAGGGTGGACACAAGGATGCACGAAGCTCCTGTGGGACAGAGGAGGGGAAGGACAATTTGGATGCTGGTGACAGCATGTGTAACCTTGGCCGGCTCCCTGTCGTGCCTGGGCGCTAGGCGAGCAGGAGGAGAGTAATTTATTGCTATTAAATCCTTTCTACACTATTGCTGTTTAAAAACATGGTATTTCTGCCATCACTAATGCTCTGCTGCTGCAGCTGGGTCTCCCGGCTGTGCAGAGCCTGGAGCAATGGGCACCGCTCCGCCAGGGGCTCCTCGGGCCGGGCCAGCTCTGCCCCCCTGGGTGCTGCAGCCCTCCCAGCCCCCCCGGGGTGCTGCTGGCCCCACTGCCACCCCTCAGCGGGGTCCCCAAGGCTCTTGTGCCAGCCCTGATTCTGCCTCTTGGAAGGGCAGGGATGCTTTTTTTCCTCAGGGAAAGGACAGCGAAAGGAGGGAACAAAATTCAACGCAAAACTGGGAGGTGAACTCAGTATCGAAGGCAAAGAGCCAGAAACCCAGAGGCAGAACAACCCAAATTACGGTTCCCACAGCAACTTGCGCTCTCCCTCCTCACGGTGCCGGGCAGACGCTCACCGGCTGCCACCGAGTGCACGCACACATTCGCTGTGTAGGCTGTGAGTTTGTCATCCCCAGTTCTGCCTTTTAATTTTGGGCTGGATTAACCCTGGCCGGTGGTACTGCATGGCACCGCAACAAACGCAACTGAAGGGCGGTGTCAGGATGTCCGTTCCCATCCCAAGACAGGGAGCAGAGGGCTGAGATGGGCTTTCCAGCGGGTGCAGGCTCTGGGTGCCACCCCCTTCTTGGGGGACACTTTCTGAGCAGCCTTATGGCAGATGCCTTTCCCACCACCCTGGGGCCATGCGTCCGTCTGCGTGGACAAAATGTGCCAGAGAGTGATTTACCACGGGGCTCTGGCTCCCGGCGGCTGCTTTTAGGGAGCAGGAGGCGGCCACAGGCTGCTCGTTGCTGCCCAGGGCAGCGGGGCTGCTGCTCTGCCCCAACCCCGCTGGTTTTGGGCAGAGCTGGATCGGCTGTTTGCCAGGGGATCTCTACCCGCTCCAAGCTCCCGCTTCTACACATCATGGCGATGACGGTGCCTTCGCCCGTGTCGCAAAATGGGGCTGGAAAGGGTCTGGGAAGCCATCTAGGAGCACCCTGCCCCTCCGGCATGGAGGTGGACAGGGAAGTGTGTTGCTGCGGGACAGGGGGGCTTTGGCAGGGGATGCTCTCGCTGGGGATGCTCTGGCCACCCTGTCCTCCCAAGGGGATTTGGTGTTAATGTGTTAAAAATGCTCTATGGGTCCCAACGACCCCGCAGCTTAGCACAAAACGAGCCCGGGTGGGCTCCGGCCAGGGCTGGGGCAGGGGGTCCAACAGGGTCAGTGGAGCCAAGCTGGTGCCAGGCGTGGGGATGGGAAAAGGAGCAGCGGATCCATTGCCCTCAGCCTTGGCAGTGAACACTCGCCGGCAACGGAGCAAACCCAGCCGGAGCATTTCCTCATTCAGTGTCTCCTGCGGTGTCTCGCTGGAATCACATGCCGGAGTCATGGGGCTTGGGGGGGACCATTCCCTGGCTCCTCCCCGCTCCCCTCATCCCTGGGATGACACCGTCTCCCAGGAGGTCAGGACCTTCGGCGATTTGTAAATGAGGTTTCTCTTGCTCTACTTGGGTATAAATTAACCGATTTCCATCCTGAGCCCTTAACTCCTTCTTATCTGGGACACTGCCTGGTGCTAGACTTCTTGATGAGACAAATTAGGGGCCTCTAATCTTTATTCTATTCTATTCTATTCTATTCTCATTTAACCAAATCTAAGCCCTTCTCATCTCTCTGTCCAGGACTTTCCTGCCCTATACAAAACCTCTGACCTCCCTCTTTTCCATGCCATGCCTGTGGGCGAATGCAGCCAGGAAATCCAGGAAATCATCCTTGCTTCTACAGTTTCTTCAGCTCCTGGGGACAGTGCAGGGAAAAGCTGTTTTTTTTTTTCCCACTGTCCTTTTCCTGACATGCCCCATCAGGAGGCATGCAGGAGGAGCTCCCAGTCCTCTCTGGGACCACACACTGCTGGTCTTCTCCAGCCCTTCCTCCCTCTGCAGGGCATCCATGCCTGGACCCTAGCGCTCAGCTGGCAGCTGGGATCAGCCAGGGCTTCCCACGAGGAGGTTCTGCCCGTGGTTTGAAAATAGCATGTATTTGCTCTGGGTTACCATAGTTACTTGTGGAAGTCGCACGGCGCCGCTTCTGCTGCTTGGTTGGGCGATTCTCTCTGATGTGGCATGACCAGCTAATTTTACCATCAAATGGACCCATCAAAATGGCAGGAATTTCCTGGGTGTTGGGTGAGCTCTGTGTGGGATGCCCCAACTGCGCCTCACACCTTTCAACAACCCCCTCTTTGAAGTGCTGGATGCACCTGCAGCACTGAAGCAGATTTTGGGTCCTCGATCACTGGCTTTGCATTGCTAGAAGGAGCCGCGCTGGCTTTCCCAGTGCCACTTGCGCTGTACTTGCACTGGAGCTCTTGAAGACAAATACTGAGAGACAGCATGTCAAACCTCCCCACCACAACCCCATGCCTGGTTTTTGGGAAGCTGGGCTGTAAATAGGGGACTGGGGCAGCTGATGTGTCCTGGAGAGACACTTACAGGGAGATGATGCTTGCTGAGACGCGGATGCAGGCTGGAAGCTAGCGGTGACGGCTCTGAATCAGCGGTGACCATGTAAAGCACTGCACGTGTGTGTGGTACTTTGCACAAGCGACAGAGCTTGTCCTTGATGTTGGACCTGGCAGCAGCGAGCTCCGGCAAAGCCAGAGGGAGGGATGCTTGGTGGCTGGGAGCCGTGTGCGGGGCCCTGCTCCCACGTGGAGACACCCGGAGCACTGTAAACCCAAAGCGCAGGTTGGTCCGGCACCGGAGCCTCCAAACCACGGGACTGTCCTGCCAGACGCTGGCAGGAGCAGGTCTATTTGTGCTCCTTCTAGCAGCGACGGCAGACACCACCCCACGCAGGAGAGCCAGGAGCCAGCCCGGGATGCAGCTGGGACTCGCTGGCCTGTGGATGTTTCCCTGCTGGCCCCGGGGGAGCCAGGGGACAGCCAGTGCCAGGGTGAGGAGCGCATCGGGGACAGGACATGGCAGGGCAAGGCAAAGCCCCGAGTGCCGCGCTCTGGCTGCGCAGCCACCTCCTTTCGGGGATGGAGCTGCTGGCGGATGCTGAGAACGAGCAGCTGTGGGGCACTGAGGAAGGGAAGCCTGATTTTGGGTTGCTGCTCTGTGCCACACTCAGTTCTGGGGAGAAAACATGGGCTGGTTTCTACCAGGAAAGCTGAGGGCAAAGGCTCAGAGCTGCTTCAGAGCCGTGTGCTGGGCTCCCCCAATCCATCCTTCGTCACTGGGCTGGGACAGTGCCATGACTCTGCCCCCACTCCACAAACCCGCTCCTCCTCCATGCTGCCAGCTCTCCCTCGGCCTGCGGAGCTGGCAGGCAGAAAGAGAAATAAAACCGTGGCTGTCTGGCAGGACACACCGCCTTCCTGCAGAGCTGCTGCTGCCATGTGGCGAGGTGGCCAAGAAAATCGCTGTCTTCCTACTCGGGGCTGTGCCAGGGCAGGAGCCTCCCCTCCTCTGCCTCCCGTCTTGGCTCAGCTCACACCAGAGCAGCCCACTACCAATCAGCAAATTAAATCCAATCCCTCTGGCACTTCCCGGGTATTCCCACATGGCTGCTCTGCTTTGGGCTCCTCCAGCCTCAGCTCCTGCACTCTGATGGAGCATCAACTCCTCTGCATGCTGCCTCCCGCCGGCTGCCATGCCGGGCTGTGCCGGGCGGTCCTGGGCTGTGCTGTGCCGGCCTCTCCTCTGGGTTTCTCATGCCTATGGATCCCTCAAGAATGAGAGATGAGATTGCGCTGGTGTCGGTGCTGGGCTTTTGGGAGCCCCCGAAGCTCCTCTCCTCCTGGGCTCATCGGACGAGGTGCATCCCTGCCTCCCGCCCTCCTCCCACACACGTCTCTGCCGGCCTTCACTAATACACATAGAAAAGCATATTTTTGACTGGATGAAGAAATTTGCCCAAACAGGGTGAGACTGTCCCCAGTGCTTGTTCTGTGCATGATTTGGAGTGACCAGTTTTCCTGCAGAAGTGTCTCTGGCTGCGGGTGCTGCCAGTGCCCCGATCTCGCTCTGCCTGGGGGGGTCTGAGGGCTCCATGCCCCTGGCGGCCTCTGTGCTCTCCCCGTGGGACACGGCACCCTCGGCGTCCCTGCCGCCTCACCCCCCTGCCCAGGTGGGCAAAGGATGGGGCCGCTGGCTCCGCTTTCCCAGACGCGTCCTTGGGAGCACCCACACGAAAGTGCTGCAGACGAGCCAAGTTAAACAGCACTCGGTTATCGCTTTGTTTTAACAAAGACAAACTGAAGGGGAGAAGGAACGTGTTTTCCTTTGCTTTTGTTATTTCCCTCTCAGGCTGTTATTTCCTCGCTCGGTTCGCTGGGGAACAGGAGCCGCCTGCAGAGCCGGGATGGCTCCAGAGCTGCTGCCGGGCACTGCATGAGGCCTTTTTATTTTAAGAGTCTTTTTTCTGTTTGCTGGGTTTCACATCTCTCTTGCAGGCAGTTCCTCCCCTGCAACGCCCAGTGCAAGCCAGCGTGCTGGTAATGAGAGGACGGTTGGTAATCGTGGGGACGAAGTGCACGTCTGCTTATCGGAGCTGCACAGAGCCCCGCGCTGGGGTGGCCGTGCTGAACCCGCCAGGCTGTGCCGAACCCCACCAGGCTGTACTGAACCCACTGGGCTGTACTGAATCCACCAGGCTGTGCCGAATCCCCCCAGGCTGTGCCGAACCTGCCGGGCTGTGCCGAACCCACCAGCCTGTGCCGAAGCCCCCCGGGCTGTGCTGAACCCGCCAGGCTGTGCTGAATCCCCCCAGGCTGTGCCGAACCCCCCCGGGCTGTGCCAAACCCACTGGGTGCCCAGGTCAGCACCTGCTTTCCAAAAGCATGGGTGTCTGGTGGGGAATGAGCATCCCATTGGGAATAAGAAAGACCACAAAGATGCAGGAAAGGCCCCGGCGGTGGGAGGGAACAGTTTCTGTTCCTTTGGGGCTGCAGGAAGTGATCACAGAACGCCACTGTGCAAAATTCATGCCCCGAGATGGGGTGAGCTGGACTGAGCTTTCAGGGTCTCCCCTGTCCCTGGCTTTGTGTGTTGCCTTCTCCTCTAAACCTCCGGAGAGAAAGCACTGGTGCTTGCGCTCTGGCTGCGCAGCCACCTCCTTTCGCGGATGGAGCTGCTGGCGCATCCTTTGCCCATCTGGGCAGGGTGGTGAGATGGCGGGGACGCCGAGGGTGCCGTGTCCCACGAGGAGAGCGCGGAGGCCGCCAGGGGCGCGGAGGCCGCCAGGGGCGCGGAGCCCTCAGACCCCCCCAGGCAGAGCGAGATCAGGGCACTGGCAGCACCCGCAGCCAGAGACACTTCTGCAGGAAAACTGGTTACTCCAAATCATGCCAGGGTCCCACCCAGCCCCTGAAGACAGTATTTTAGAGCTGCCTTGCAGGACAGAGAACAAAAAGCCCAAGATTTCCCCATCAGCCACAGCCCCAAGGCTGGGAGTTGCCGGGCGGGGATGGCTGGGCCAGCTCTGCCCACGCCTGCTGGGGGGAAGGAGCAGGGAACGTCGCTGGCTGCTGCAGCCGGGGAGCGCGGAGGCACGTCTGGGTGGGACCGTGGTGGCAGGTCCAGGTGGTACCATGGTCTGCGGCACCCTGGGGCTCTCACAGCCTTCCCCGGGGCTGGGGACGGTGCTGGGGTTTCCTCTGCCCATGTCCATCCTCGGCCGTGCTGGGCATGGCACCCATGCCTCCTCTGGAGGCAGCTCCATCACGTCTAGTCAAAGATGATCTTAATCAGATCAGCAAAAAGACCACAAAGAAACCCAGAGACCTCTAAAGGGGCCAGCGCAGGGTTCCAGGGGAGTGGGTCGATTGCCTGCGGATTCCTACTGACCTTTTATATTTGTACGGCAGGCACACCCCAAGCCTCGGCCAAAGGCAGGGTCCAGCCGTGCCCACCACTGCCGGCGGGAGATGTGCTGCCCTCAAATGCCAAATACCCAGGAAAGACGGTATTTGGTAGGAGAAATTACTGTGTGCCACGGACCTGCAGCACAGACCTGTGCACCTCAATGGCACCGAAGCTGCAGACCTGCACCATGACCCCAAGGTTTCCAAACCCCAGCCCTCTGCTTCTTAGGGCTTTTTAGGTTGGCCATCCGTCACGGGCTCAGCAGGCATCGCTTACTGCAGGGAGACCTTGAATTTCGGCTCTTTGCTGGGGGCAGAGAGGCACGACTACGTTAACCACCAGGTTTTAGAGAAGACACAGCCGAGATGGCAAAGTTCAGTGGATGCAGATGAAAAGGGCAAGAGCGTTTGTGGATGACAAAAGATCACACAGGGATATTGGCTCAGAAAAGGGGAAGAAGCAGAGGAGACTCAGTGGAAATATGTGGGGGACACACGAAAGAAACAGTTCCTCTTTCTACCATATCCCGTAAGTCCAGCGCAGAAGTTAAAGGGCAACACATGTGGATTAAAACATTAAAAGAAGCTGATTTTGTGTATTTTATTTACTGTCGGGTTTTGAAATACACTGGGGTGGTTCAGAAAGCCAGAGGTAAGGACAGCCGCAGCACGAAGCCCAGATGACAACACAGGTAACGAAGGCTCATGCTTTCCAGCACTGCTTTGGGGGTTTTACAAAACCACCGAGGGGTTTTACAGTGGGAATACATCCAGTTTTGTGACTCCTCTGTCTTTCGAGAGGGAAGGAAACACCGTCACCTTTAGACCTCCATGGAAACCAGGGACAGGGATGGGTGCAGGGGGGACTTTTTCCCAGAGAGGAAAGTGGCCGGATAACCCCTGGCGTGTGCCGGGAAAGGGAGGACACCTCCCTGCAACACAGGGGGCTGTGATTAGATTCCAGTCCCTTAATTAAGGTCAGGGCAGTAAATCTCCATCGAGCCAAACATCTCGAGCCAAAGCTGAACCTGGTCCCTCCTCCCCCCTCTCTCCAGGAGTGGACACGGCTCTGTCCTTGCCCCATCCCTCGGCGCAGCTGGCTCCGGGCTGGCCGAGCACGGAGGGGAGCAGGGACGTGCGTGGCCCTGGGCCTCTCCGAGGAACACGCCGTTTCTTCCATAGAAAGACTTTTTTTTCCACCAGCTGCCACAGTCAGGATCACACGGGGCAGCCTGCGCTCAGGAATAGCTCGTTAATTAAGATTGCCTGTACAGCTACGTATGTGTGAGTAATATTTGCTGCTGCACCGGCACCACGCTGCCCCCGGCTCGCAAGAAAGCTGCTGTCGGCTGGAGCAGCCCCGGCAGAGCCTGCGGCACTCGGCTCTTCGCTGGGCGCCGTGGGCGAGGGGCTGCCGTAGGGGCAGCTGGGCGGGGGGCGGCAGGCCGGTGCTCTGGACCCGTCCGGGGAGCCCCCGGGGCGGCAGGGTCCAAGCCCAGTTGCACACCCTCTGCGGGAAAGGCAGCAGGAAACACCAGTGATTGGGACAGAGAGATTTTTGGCCCCCAGGGGCTTTCAGGATGGATCCCTTCTGTGTCTATTCCAGCGACTGCGAGCGACCAGCAGCTGGGAAGATCAGCTCCGGATCAGGTCCTTCAGGCTCCGGGTTTCAAGTGGGACCTGCCGGACAACCCCCAGTCATGCAGCCCTCGGGGAAGGGAGACCCTGAGCCTGGGGACAGGAGGGACAGGGCTGGTCCCATGGCCCTGGCGTGACCGGGGGCCAAGGCGCTGTTGCGGCAGTGCCCATGGCCATGGAGGGCCTGCAGCCCAACACGTCTGCTGCAGCGCTGCCGAGAGCGGTGTCGTTCTGCAAAAACACTGCCCAGAAATTCAAAACGGTCTAATTCTCCCTCTTTCCTGCACTCGCAGCACAGCTCCCTCGCCCTGGAGGTGGTTGTTCCAGTGAGCGGCTGGATTTCACTTCCCCGTCCTTCTGAAAACCTCCCAGGCTGGAGGCAGACCGGGCCTGGGAAGGGAGAGGACCTTGAGCAGCCATCTCCCAGTCTCCTTTAACCTCCACAAGTTCTTCTCGTTAGTAGGGTGCAGATTAAACATTAAGCCCTTAAAAACATCCTGTGCCTCAAAAAACCAGCGCAAAGGCAGGGCAGGAACTGGCTCGTACAGATGGTCATGAGCATACCCTTGTCGTGTGTACAAGGAAACACAGATCCAGCCCCTGCAAGTAGGTTCTGGCTGCGCAAGAGATGGATCATGGCAGGGGTCATGAGACACAATTCAGGCCAAAGGCTTCTGCTTGGAGCTTGTTTATGCTGGTTTACGGCCCAAGAGCCTGCCCTTCTCTTTTCTTTTCGGCAGCCTTGGACCCTCTTCTTTGCAAACAGCTCTTCAGGACAGCCCAGGATTCGGGGCAGGCACCAACTGGAGGTTGCTCTGACCCAGGGAACGGGCTCCAGCCAACATCCGCTCCCACCAGCCAAAGGAGCGGCACATCTCCCCTCCCAAATACAGGCCAGAAATTCCCTCCAAGATGCCAGTCAGAGGTAGCGGCAGCTCCAACACCGTCAGAGGGCTGAGCACAAGGACGGCAGCCGTCCTGGAAAGAGAGGTGCTTTGACTCTTCCTTGGAAACCTCTCCACTTGCCCCTACCTCCACTCCCAAGGCTGTGTTGAACACGTTAATACATTAATCGAATTTCCTCTGCTAGTCAGTTATTCCCCCTGTGGTTTCCACTTCTGCAATTTCAAAAATCTGTACATTATTATGTTATTGCTCATTAGGGAAGGAAGCTGCCCCAAGAAGACCCACACCCTCAGAAACACTGAGAGTTACGGTTGAGCAGGGCCCTGCAGACCTTGAAGCTGAACGGCTCCCTCCAGAGCCAACAGTTCAGAGGCAGGGCACAAACCCAGGCGTACAACCCATGGCATGGCTGCGAGTGAAGCTGTGACCTTGAGAAATGCTTTGCCTTTACCTGCCCCAGAAGAGCGCAAGATCACGCTGCTGTGTAGGAGCTGTGGGTGGTGTCCCTGCAGTGTAAGAGAAAGCATAATGAACTCATGCATGCAGGTTATGATGATCAGTAAAAATTAGGCGTCTCCTTAGAGGAAGAGAATATCAACAAGTACTTCTGTGGAGCTGCTGAAATCAGTTTTCCTCTGACTTTGTCTCACGGGTGGGTAAGCAGGGGGACTCTCTGTTACCTGACAAGGGTTACACCACGCTGCAGCCCTTCTCTCGGTGAGGCACCTTTAGAGGCTCTCCTCCTAATTCTGTGAAACAGGCAGCCAAACCTGGAGGAACTCAACATCTCTGAGGTTTGCTGCCTCTTCCCCCTCCATTACGTTTGTGTGAGTGTGGCCACAAGGAAGGTCCTGCAGCACGTTGGCTGTGGAGGCAGCGAGGAAGCCTGGACTCCCCTGTTCCACCGTCCCCAGGGGTTATCTCTACCCATACACTGTCCTCTGAGGGGGGAGCGGGTGGCTGTAGCGTGCTGCATCACTTGCGGAGACACAGCTGGTACGTTGCAGAGCTGCTGTGGGTGCCCACATGATAGAAAGGACTTATCGGACGGACCTGTCCCGCCAGCTGACTGCCACCACGCTGTCTGCAGGGTGCTGTGGCTCAGCGAGACCCCCGTGGCCACTGGCCTTGAGCTGCTTGAGCGGGCAGAAGTTGCCCTCTTGGTGCTAAGGGCAATCTCCATCGAGAATATACGATTCAGCGTGCAAGAGGTCGAGGGACAGAATACCAGCCTGGATGTACCACCTCCCGCCAGCTCAGCAAACACTGACAAGTCTTAAAGTTTTGGTCCTAAACGTCCCTTGAACAAAACCAGACAAGCTGTTGCTCTGCAGGATTCACAGCGAGCAACTGACCTTGTTCTACTTGTGGTCTTTGGTGGGCTTGAATTCAGAGCCTCAACAAAAGGAGTGTCCCAAAGCACGGCAAACCTGGACCCCTGCAGAAGGTAAGTGATGCAGAAGCCCATGTGCAATGGTTCTCGAGAGGGATTGGCAACCCCTGCAGCACAGCAGAACTTCACAGTGCAAGGGGGAAAAAGCAGGTCTTCACATGGACCCAGAGGGCTTTGAGGAAGCAGGGTTTCACGGCACGAGAGGAACATTTGAGGAAGAGAAACAGACTGCGCCCCAGGCAGTGGGAGAGCGCTGGCTGCAGCTGGCCGGCCCCGCTGAGCTGCTGCTGCCCTGTCCCCAACACGTGCAGGACAGGAACACGGGCTCCCCGTTGTTTGTGGCGCGGGGGATCCAGCATGGCGTGGGCTGGGAGGACGAGGCACTGCTCACTGGCTCGCTGGACTTGTGCTCTTCCCCATGGGTTTCCAAAGCTGCCTCCCTCACCTTGTGGCTGTGAGAGATCAGGAGGACACCAAGCCCGGTCAGAAACCCTGCCAGTCAACGGCAGGTGGAGGGCACAGCCCGTAACTTTGGAGGACAACTTAGCCACAAGAAGGGAGGTGACTCACCAGGGAACTGAAGCTGTATCAGCAACAGGGAGGCATGTATCCAGGTTCAGGGACAGTGTAGACAGTCCCAGCGCCTTATCTACATTTGCACAAGGGAAGCCAGCACCAGGTTAGCAAAACAGGAGCTGAACGCTCTCAAATACCACCCAGCTGAAGTCTGGATCCAGTTCCACTGAGCAGCCGGCTGTGTGATTTGAGAAGAGAGTCAGACGCAGCCTAAGACACCAGAGCACGGCCAAGGAGTGGAGCCACAGCCCTGCCAGGGTCATGCGGAGGGTCCACGACCCAGAGCCGTGGTTGGGAGAGCGACAGCAAGGCAGGGCTGGAAACACCCAACAGGGTGCTTTAAAAGGCAAATCTTTTAAACCTTAGAAAACCTGTAAGTCTGCTGCCAGAAGCAATCTTGTCCCATCAGCTGGTTACAAAACATCTCCCAAGGAAGCACGTATCAGTGTCACACAGAAAAGGCTGTGCCTAGAAAATCCAGAAAAGAAGGCACCACTAGCAAGCATCAGTCTCTTCTAATACCACAGCACCATCGCAAGACAGAAGGGAGCCTTCCTTTTCCAGGAGTTAAGGCTCCCCCAGCCTCATTAGGAACTACCAGCCCCGTGAGACATCACAGAATCACAGAATGGTAGGGTTGGAAGGGACCTCTGGAGATCATCTAGTCTAAACCCCCTGCCAGAGCAGGGTCACCTTAGAGCAGGCTGCACAGGAACGCGTCCAGGTGGGTTTGGAATGTCTCCAGAGACGGAGACTCCACCACCTCTCTGGGCAGCCTGTGCCAGGGCTCTGCCACCTTCACAGGAAAGAAATTCCTCCTCATGTTTAGGTGGAATGTCCTATGCTCAAGTTTGTGCTCGTTACCCCTTGTCCTGTCACTGGGCACCACTGAAAAGAGCCTGGCCCCATCCTCCTGACACCCACCCTTTCAGTATCTATAAGCATTGATAAGGTTCCCCCCCTCAGCCATCTTTTTTCCAGACTGAAGAGACCCAAATCCCTCAGCCTTTCTTCATAAGAGAGGTGTTCCAGTCCCCTCAGCATCTTGGTAGCCCTTTGCTGTCCCCTCTCCAGCAGTTCCCTGCCCTTCTTGGACCGGGGAGCCCAGAACCGGACCCAGCGCTCCAGGTGCGGCCTCACCAGGGCAGAGTAGAGGGGGAGGATGACCTCCCTCCACCTGCTGGCCACACTCTTCCTGATGCACCCCAGGATGCCATTGGCCTTCTTGGCCACCAGGGCCCATTGCTGGCTCATGGTCATCCTGTTGTCCACCAGGACTCCCAGGTCTCTTTCCACAGAGCTGCTCTCCAGCAGGTCAGCCCCCAACCTGTACTGGTGCAGGGGGTTATTCCTCCCCAGGTGCAGCACCCTACGCTTGCCCTTGTTGAATTTCATAAGGTTCCTCTCTGCCCAAATCTCCAGCCTGTCCAGGTCTCTCTGGATGGCAGCGCAGCCTTCTGCTGTGTCAGCCACCCCCCCAGCTTTGTGTCATCGTCGAACGTGCTGAGGGTGCCCTCTGTCCCCTCATCCAGGTCATTGACAAGCATATTGAACAGGACTGGGCCCAGTACTGACCCCTGGGGAACACCACTCGTTACTGACCTCCAACTAGACTCTGTGCCCCTAATCACGGCCCTCTGAGCTCTGTCTTTCAACCAGTTTTCAATCCACCCCACTGTCCACATCACCCATAACTTTCCCATCATCAACCGCTCCAGACACGATAAAGAGCTCCCACTACTCGATGCAATCAAACACGCCATTTTCCTTTCAGGTCCTCAGTCATGTAGTTTAAAACAGCTGTAAGGTTGAAAACCAGCAGCCAGCATCGCTCAGCTTCTTCAGATCCTTCAGTTACACTTTCCTGCTACTGAGTGCCTTTGTTATTAAGGCCTTTAAGGGAATTGTGAAATTGTGATTTATGGTATTTAAGCCTAAGATCACTTTTGGAAACCAAGTGGAGGAAGCCTATTCATACTTCTTTTCCCTACTGCCATCTCTTTTAAAAAAGAGGTGGCTCAGCCTGATAATCGTTACTGATGTCTGGGACCGTTGGTTTGCAACCATGGATTTATTTGTCATGGAGACGGAAGCTGGCGACCAGGCGAAGGGGAACCTCTAGTGGCCACAGGCTTCCTTTGCAGCAAACCTTCACGGCAGTGCAGGGAGCTGGCGTGAAAATAACCTGGGAATCGTTTCTGCCAACTCAGCAATCCCTCTTTTCCCCATCGCCTCCTCTCAGCCCGCAGCTTTGCTCTCGGAAACACCCGTGTACGGCAGCACAGGAGGCCCCCGTGCTGTGTCTGAGGTCTATAACCTCGGGGTTTGCTTTCCCCCCCCTTCTGCCTGCCAGGACTTTCACTCAAACCCCAAGAATTTAGTGGAATTTCACTGGAAACNTTTTTTTTTTTTACTTCATTGGCCATTGCCTGCGGAGAGTTTCCAAAGGTATTTTGCACAGAGGATCCTGATATCCTCCAACTATACCAGTAAGTTCCTGTATTTCCCACAAGTTTCACACTTAAGTTTCAAGCATTGGCAAGGACTAGGAATATTTGTTCAAACCAGCGTTGCTAACTAGAAACACTCCTTTCAACCACAGTAAAAAGCGCCTGTGCTGTTACCAGGGAGGAGATCCAGGTTAAAACCAAGCCATCGAGAGGAACAAAAATCCTGGTTTTAAACCAGCAGTTCCCAGTGGGAGCTGCCTGCCTGCTGCCGGACCCTTTGTGCCAGCACAAGGAAGGCTCAGCCTCCAACGAGCGCAGGACTGTGGCCGAGCCGACGACGGCGTTTACATGCAGAGGATGCAAAGGCACCGCTGGTCTGACCTACAAGTGTCGGTGGCCAGAAGACACCTCTAAACTCCATTTCAAACCCAGGCTGGGCTGGGGCAAAACACACTCTCTGGCCCAGCCAAAGGGAAGATGGCTCATTTCAGAATTTCTCAATCTATGGGTTTTTTTACAGTCGGTTTGGCACCTGATCTTGGTGGAAGCCTTGTGAGATCTCCTAAAACGGCCAGGGACTCTGTAACTGTTCACTGTAGCAAAGAGTTCATGTGAGAGAAGACTTGCTCCAAGGTTTATTTCTCAGTTTCAGCATGCCATTTGCTGTAAGAACTACACGAAAGAAAATAACCAAATGAAGGACAAAGTCAGTTGCCTCCACAGTCAAATACCTTTTAATACAATCCAAGATTCTGCACAGTGACAAAAATACAATCAATGTAGGGGAGCGATTCCAATGGTAGGGTAGAAAACCAATTCAGCAGCACACCACCAGTCATCTGAAGAAAAACATCACCCCAAACAATATGCACACTTGTCTCAACTAGGAATAGTCCAAATTGCATGACAGAGAGCTAGCATCTCACCGCTAACAGCCGGGTGCCCACACCTCCCATACGTCCAACAGCTGGCCTCCGGGTGTCAGTCGCAGGAGCTGAGCTCCTCCAGTGCCACGGCTGCAGGGCAGCTCCCCACCGGCCATGGCTCAGTGTCTCTGCAGTGACTGCATGGTCAGCAGGCAGAGGAGATGTTTCCCCATCAAAAACGAGGAGGGATATCCAAGGAGGATTTCTAAGGACAAAGCACACAATTTCAATGCACACACACAAATAGCAGTCAATCGATCTGCAGGTGCCACCTCTCCATGGCTCAGCACAGATCTCTATTGGCATGAAGTTTAACTCTGTAAAGAACAGTACGGTTCCCCTTCCAATTTATCTTCAGTTATCTCAGCACAGAGGAAATGAGAGTTTTTCCCTTCCCTTTGTTAACTGGTCTCTATTAATAGGAGGACGATTAACGTGCTTCATGAGAAAAGGGAGCATGTGAAAGTGCATGATCTGTAGGAATGACAGCTTTTGGGTGCAGTGACGAAGTCTGTCCAGCCTGGCTGGCAGCTGGAGACAGCTCCTGTGGCCTGGAAACAGCTTAGATGCCATTTACAATAAAGTCAAGTTTCTGATGTTAGGAGTTTCTAGTCTTTTCTGCCTTCAAGACAGTCTTACAAAGCAAAAACAGCTTCTCAGGAAAGCAAATACACTCTTGAAGAACTGTGGTAGCTGATGCCCAGCTTTCAGCTCTCCAGCTCCACACCAAGCAGCTGATCAAGTGACACTGGCACCCTCGCTGTCACTGCTGCCAGCAGGACGACAAACAAGGACCACAAACTACATCAACAGTTGTTCAGAGTTACAATGTCACTAAAGGACTTCACAGCTGGGGTACTTCAGATAATTTCAGCTTTCTGATAAGGTGCCCATTGTAGTCATTGTCTTAAAAACCAGGCTGTGGTCTCCACAACAACAAACTGTTGGCTTAATTACCTGAACTTTGATATACACTTGGTCAGCAACAACCATTAACTACACAGACGAAAAAATGCCTCTTTGCTACTGGAAAGAAAACCAAGTCATGATGGTATTCCGCTAAGGTGTCTCACAACCGTAACAAGAATTACACACGAGGATTTGCACATCAATAGGAACATTAATTTTTACTGAATGAAAGGATTGTGTGAAGATGACACAGCACTGTACAATTCCTCTTGCTAGATTATTGCAACCTCTTGCTTACTCAGGCTATTCAGATTTAAAGCACACATCCTAGCCTTGCAGGATGTCCGCAGTGCTATAGCAAACTAAACCCATCGCTGCGACATGTGCCTCAAGAGTGATATGAATATGAACAGTCAGCAGGAGGAGGATCACCTGTAAACCCTTTTATGCCTGCTATGATTTGTGAACTCATACAGGTCACGGCTCAAATCCCTCAAAAAAGCTACCAAAAAGGGGTCTTTAGTGGATCTTCGCTGCTGGAGGGTCAGAAGTTGTGCTCATCTGACACAAGGGAAGCTGAGCTGTCTTTTGAAAGATGCTCAAGACTCAGATGCCTAAACCTCACTGATACTGCTCCTCCGAGTCTCACACTAATATCCTGTGATGAATTTCTGAGCCACTATAAGTTATTTTTGATTTCAAACACCCCCATCCCTGCGCACTAATAACAGGGCAGGGAAAGGAACAGTGTTTCTCAGATATGGCTTAAGACATAGCATAGTACCCTGGTTTCGCTGATGTAGCTGCATCCGGCAGGGATAGGGACTGAGAAAAATCACATCACCGCTGCCAGCTGCAGGAAAGATTTTGCAGATAAAACCTATTCATTTTGAGTGTAATACTAAAGCCCCACAAATCCTGCCAACACACAGCTCGAGGGAATTTCTGTCAAGTTAACAAGCTGAAAATTAATGCTATTGTATTGTGTTTTGCCTTTTTTTTTTTTTCTCTCTCCAAGGGCACCTCAAACAAGCTCAAAAGAGAGGAGACAGGGACAAAACTGAAATGCCACCTACGAGAACCTACTAAATGGGATACATTTTTTTAATGATTTGGTTTGTCTTAGGAATACTAGTCAGTGCAGAGTGATACAGCCAGCTTTGAAAAAATAACAGAAGGCAGCATTAGGCAGTATTTGTAAAAAGCCAGATACAACTCTTCAAGTTCCTCCCCATCAAAATACACAAGTATAACTGAATTATATCTGCCCTTCCAGTTCAATCAAGCTTACGGTAAAGCTACAAAAAGAGAGCTGGACAGAACTCACTAGAGTGGGATGTGGGAAAGAGGGGCCTGGTGTTGACTCTCAAACAGGGTGGAATAATCTAACTGCAAAAAGAAATGGTGCAAAAGACATCTTGAACTGTTGTAATATTTCAAAGAGTTATTTTGACAAAAATGATAAATGGCACCTTAAGAAGAAAATAAAATTTTTGCCGAGTTTGTTGATGTACTTTGCAAGAGGCAGCACTTCACCAAGACACAGGGTATCTTCATCGATGGCAAGCTAAACAAGCCAACGTCACCAACAAAAGCCACCCGTTCATCTTTCTCCTCATTTTACTTGTTGTGGTAAACGTTCTTACTAGTGAATTACCCATTGAAGCTTTGAGAGCAGCCTGCTGTATGCTCTGGACTATCCATCGATGTTTATGGGCTTCATGTGGGAGAAGTTCTACCGCAGGTACCACAAGTTTTAGATAAAGACACTGGGCAATTGCCTCCAGACATCACATGCCACTGGGCATGCTTGTAGAGAACTGCAGGAATTCTCAGAAATGAGCAAAAGCTTCTTTGCATGATCCAAACCCTACCAGAACACTGCTGGCAAAAAAAGCGCTACCTTTTTCAGGGCCTCACCACTGGGAAGACTCATGATATGGTGAAACAGTGTCACTTAGAGCTCTCCTGGGAAAGTCATCCACTCCCAGAATTACACAGCAGACGTCTCTCCCTGCGCCTTTCATTTTCTTGTGGGGAGAGCTTCTGTATCACAATGTCTAATTCCCCAAACATGTAGGAATATCAGCATAGTTATTCTCAGATTTAAAGCTCCATCTCAGCTTCCTGGAAAGATGAAGAAAGGGCAGTTTCTGAGCACTGCATATATGCTCTGCCTTTCAGCTGCCTGAAACACGAGTCAGTCTGAAGTCGTTATACTGATATGGAATAGGAATGTAAACAAAATCAAGCCCTTGAGACATCACTGTCCAGTCTGGATGCCTTCCTCAGAGGCAGACTCCTCAAATAGGTGCCACTGGAATGTGTCAAGTGTTCAGGTACAAGGAGAAGGCTAACTAGCAATCACAGCTCCTGTGTGAATTGAGGGCTTTCATAACTTAAGAAATGGTACTGATTTGTCTGCACAATGTCTGTTTATAGTAGGGCAATGGTTTTATGAACTACTTTTCTACATCAGATCTGAGGTCACCAATGTTCCCTGTGAACAGACATTTGATATTTCTGGCTCAAGCCAGATACTGGTGCCAGCGGCACACAGCTCTACGGTACACCTCAGCCAGCTCTGTGCCTCTGAGGAACTGCATCAAACTGCAAACCTACCTGTGATATGGACTTGTATCCATTTAGGATGGTCTGAAATAATTACATTTTCATTTTTACCTAATAACAGGACCTGAATCCAGAGCTCTAGAGGTAAAGGGCTGAGTTAATCAGATATGTTACTTCACCTTGATTTGTCTTAAATAAAATAAGAGTAAACAACTAAGCCCTGCATTCAAGTGCACCACTTAGTAATTACTAAAAAACACTGAGCCCAGCAGAAATTATGTTCTAACTTGGCTCCTGCATTAGAATTTGCCTTGGGAATCCTAGGACAACTGAAAAACTCATTGATTAATGATAGTCGCATCAACCATTCATGGTGTCCCTGAAGCCCCACACCTCCAAGACAGAGATCTGGAAGCTTTCAGAGCACAATGGCTGATTATTGAAAGTATTGCAGTGGCTGGTTCTTCCGTGGTTCAGATCTGCATCGAGGTAAAGAGCCTGGCCATCACCACCTCCTGGGAAGAGACAAAGACAAGTGTAAGGGCGCCTCTGCATTTCTCAGCATGGGAAACTGCTGTACAAACAAAACAAACCGAAAAAGGACTTCAGTGCTTTTCTCGTGGGAACAACTGGAAGCCCTAAGCGATGTTTGCTTGCTGTCTTCAGGTGTAACAGTATGATCAAACAGAACAGAATGTTTTTTTTTTTTTTAAATTTTAAAAAGAAGTAACGCAAGTCAGTAAGAACAAGAAGCCCAACTCAAATGTCTGCATCTAAGATTTGTTTTTCAGTGCTTGGAAACTACCAACTGCGTATTTTCCTTCCAGTAAAGAAAAAACAATGACCTTTTTTATCAAATTTGCTAGCAGTCAAAAATCAAAGCTGGGAGAAGAACAAGTAAGTTCCTCTTCAAGGAGTCCTCAGCATAAGAAGGACATGGACCTGTTGGAATGGGTCCGGAGGAGGCCGCGAAGATGATCAAAGGGCTTGAGCCCCTCTGCTATGAAGACAGGCTGAGAGAGTTCGCGTTGTTCAGCCTGGAGAAGAAAAGGCTCTGGGGAGACCTTAGAGCCCCTCCCAGTACCCGAAGGGGGCCTACAGGAAGGATGGGGAGGGACTCTGGATCAGGGAGTGTAATGATAGGACGAGGGGTAACGGTTTCAAACTGAAAGAGGGGAGATTTAGATTAGATATCAGGAAGAAATTCTTTACTGTGAGGGTGGTGAGGCACTGGCGCAGGTTGCCCGGAGAAGCTGTGGCTGCCCCATCCCTGGAGGTGTTCAAGGCCAGGTTGGACGGGGCTTGGAGCAACCTGGTCTAGTGGGAGGTGTCCCTGCCCAGGGCAGTGGGTTGGAACAAGGTGATCTTTGGGGTCCCTTCCAACCCAAACCATTCTATGATTCTATTTCTCACCATGAATTAGGCAGTATGAAGGTATGACTGTGCTTAAAGCTTTGAGTTACTATCTTACTCTAAAATGCTTGGTATGCATGTTTTCCCATAGAAAATTTTTGTGGGGTAATAATATCAGGTTTTGGGCACATTTATCTCTAACTGTAGCAATACTGAAATACATCAATGGTAAATAGAGATGACTCTCTTAGCCAAGGCGGATAGGAAGAGCTGGTAGCATATATGCTCAAATTCTCACACTGACTTACCTATAATGATGCATTCACTGCTGCCAGCCATGAACATGGAGGCTGTTTTGGAAGGCAAGTTGAAGTGCCGAGCCGATAAGAAGGGAGAAAGGCGATCCGAGGGGTCTGATGGGACACTGCCAGAGGAGAGGGTGCTGGAAGCTGGTGGGGCATGATTTTCTGGCTCCGAACCAGTTGTGGCCAGCTCTGGGTGTTTTATGATCACCCACTCGTAGCGTTCCACTTCTGGCTGCAGCTGCACAGGGGCAGAGAAGAGCAAAGCTTTAGTTAGTGCACATGTACCACACAGAGAGCTCTGCACAGCAAAGGACAGTCAAGCCCCTCAGACTCCACTCACACAATTAGCAATGAAGAAAGATCAAACTGCCTTTTAGGCCAGATGTTATTACCTTAGCTTTTTAGGTGATTGAAGAAATGATACAGTATTTTCTGAGTTACCTTATTACATCTTTTAAGAAAATATCCTGTGCAAGGGGAGAAAAAGGGTTACCACAAAACCGAAAACTAAAATTTTGTCTTCCAGATTAATATTTCAGTAGACTTTATAAAGAAGGAAGGCACATAATCCATCCTCGTCACGTGGAAGGGAAGTAAGAGTTACTCACACCAGGACAGTAGTTCTGCCTTGCTACTGGGTAGCAACAACAAAATTTTACTTACCCTAAATACAAAGCACTCCCCAGTTCCAAAGAAACTCAGCTTGTTCCCTCCTCGCCTGCGCTCGCTCCAGTCAGTTGACAGATAAGCACCACAGACCTAACAAAAACAGCACCGTCAGGGGGCTTTCCATTGAAGAAGAAAGTGTGCTAAATCAGTTGATACCAACATTTCACAGTCCAGAACTCAAGGTTTTATTTCAGTTTTATTTTCAAAATCTCTATATCAGTGGATTAAGGCAGCACAAGTACTTACATCTAAAGATAGATTTAAACTGCTTTAATCCTTAACCCTTAAATCCTGAGAGTTTCATAAATTATTTCACATCCCTGAGGCCTTAGAGGAGAAATGTTTCAACATAACCTCAGGTACCAAACCACTAATTACTCCAAACTTGTAAAGCCTGACTCCCACTTCCTCATTTTGGCATTCAAAGCAACAGTATTGTCACAAGTCACAGTATGAGCAGTTCTGCCTGAACATTTTCTGGTCATAAAGAGTAGCCTTGGTGGCTTTCTCCACTTCAAACTGTGGGTTAAAATCAGTTTAGCTAAGCCAACGCTGAACTAGCTGAGATATTTAAAGCAGCCTATTCAAACAGCACGGGGTTCACCAGTTTCCAATACAGAAAAACACAGCCTTAGAGGGCTGAGCTTTTCTGTGGAGTCTTTTGTTTACATTAGAAGAATTTCTCCCTACCAGCAATAAGCATCACTGCCAAGGGGACACAGACCAAACAATGAAGCTCTAAGAATGAGGTGAAAGCAGCTCTGCCTTTTTTTTTTTTCCTCCTCTTTTCTTCCCCAGAAACTACGATTAAACAGAATTGTTCTAAGGTACATTTGCTGTTTAGCCTCCACCAGCATTACAAGCAGAGCTCCTACGACAAAATTCCTGAAGAGTAGGCTTTTTATATACATAAATTGTGATATATATATATAGATTTATATAGATAAACAAAAAGATGTCCAGAACTCCTTTTGATCTGATATGCTTGAAGTACATGAAAGCCAGAAAAATCAGAAAACAAATTTTCTTCTTTCTAAAATGTAACAATAGGCACATGAATAAAGAGTGAATATAATTCTTTGGAAAAAAACCCCAAAACACAAAACCCAACCCAAAACCACCAAACAAAAAAGCCCCCCATGCTTTTCTCCTACTTTTTTGTTTGGACTATATTTTTTTTTTTAGGGGTAGGCAATGAACCATACATAAAAACCAGCATCACTTCCAAAGCTAGACTTTTGACATGCTCAAGAACAAGAAGCAAAATAATAAATAAATATTTTCCCCCTTCCCTTCAGATACTGCAGGCATTCTATAAGCCAATGGCATGTCAATGCAGGCCTGGGATGGCCAGAAACCACACACAGAACTACGAAACAGCCTGGAGCGTTAACATGGCAAACAAGAGTAGAAATGGGCTTGTTTCCTGGGCAGTCATCCTGCAGGAACGTAAGCAGAAATAGAAGCCCACAGGCTGCAATAATAGCTTAACGCTATACACAAAATATTTAGGAGTTGTTCACAGTGGCGCAGACAACCAACGCCCATTACAGGAAGCACCTGTGTGCCCTCCTATGGAGGTTCTGGAAAGCTTTCTTGTTTTATGCATTATTTTTTTCAAACAAGCATGAGATGAAGCTAACGTTTCTGCGTTCATATTATGTTGTCCAATATTGTCATACAGAGTAGAGCACAGAACCAACACTCATTAGATAAGGCACCTGCGTGCACTCCTCCTCAGGTTCTCAAGAGTTTTCTTTTATTTTTTTTTTTAAACAAGAATGGGATGAAGCTAAAGCTTTTGTTTCCACATTATGCAGTCTGATATTATTCATACCATTTAAATTCTGCTACTTTCTCTCCTCATATCCCAGAGAAAATGAAAATATCTTCTATGAATCATGAGTTTCTTAACACAATTCCCCAGCCTCTCCCTCTGATTCTGCAATTAAGAGGGTCTGTCCAAGAGCTCAATGAGTTACTCTAGTCCGTCATCCCACATTACTTACGAGAGAAAGAATGGCTGACCAAGACCTAGTTTACAAGATTCATTCAAGAACGCATAGTCCCATAATCGACAAATGGAACCATTTAAAGCATGCATTGTTAAAAAAACAAAAGCCCAAGCAATGTTAGGTCCCTTGCTTCTTCATTTTATTATAAACAGTTGTGTGGTGCAATACAGCATTGCATAACTGCCTAAAACCTAATTTCATCAGTTGCTTTTCACCTCACTCACCTCTTTTGCTGTGGTCTTGATGAGGAGAAGAGTTGGTTCATGTCCCTCGCTGTGAGAATAGAACCTGAAGTGCAGAGTACACAAAAATGAGGACTCAACTACCACCAACTGCAGTTCTTTTCCTCCTTAATGTCAGGCACCATCTCCTCCTCCAGCTGATGGCATGGCAAAAAAGACATCTGAAGACTAAGCATACTCCTGCAAATGCTTTCTACAGTCCATTGTAAACAACAGAGTTGAGTGCAAACAAATATTATGCAGCAGTTCTTCCCTACTCGGTTCTGTGTACAGCTGTTCAGGCCTCTGCAGAATAACTAGAAGACTACCTAGTACAACAGTGGCATTTTACAGCATTTTGAATTAAGGCAACCTCAAGGAAGTTGTGTCTTGAGGCCTGATGGCTGTCTGAAGAGCTTTCCGTTTTCATAGAAAATAATTATGATACGTTCTCGTTGCTTGCTTTTTCTTTCCCTCATAGGCACATGGGGCTGGGACAGCGGATCACTCCCCACCTCAGTACCTCAACTCCAGATGTCAAAGTCATTATTAGGAGCTATAGGATTATAGTTTTCTGTGTCAAGTGCAAGGAGAACTCATATGTAGTTTATCCCACATGTTGTTATCTAATAATAACAACAATCAGATTCAGAGGCAGAGCAATCTCCAGTTTCTGGTTCTCTTATTCTTTGGATTGGTTTGAATGTGATTATCTAACAAAGAGGCTGCAGAGCAGCCACTGAGTTAAACCATTCATACCCAGCGGGGAACGAACCAGTCTCAGACCAGCATATTCTGTGAACTGATGCAAGTTTGACTTTTCCAATTGGTCTTGGACAGTTTCAAATGGCTTGCCATGTTCTGGCATATGAAGTATCCTGGTCAAATGCTGCAGCCAATAGGAATTTGTCACATTTACATCCCATCGCTAATAATAATCTTCAGACCAAGTTCTGACTAGGCACGGCCTTTTTGTCTATCCAGCCAACAGTTCACGAGTTGCTCTTTTTTGCCCCACAGTAGAGAAGAGCAGGGAAGGTTTTCCTTACCTGCTCAGACTACAGCCGTGTTCCAAGGTGGTGAAAAGCAAGAGGGGCTGGCAAAGTGCAAATCGCTCTGGGATCCACGACCAGATATCTCGCATCTCTTTCACACTGACAATTTCAGACTTGAAGTTCTCAGCATGAACTGCCAAGTGCACATTCTGCCTGAGAAATACAATACAAAACATTGAGAAACAATAATTTAACAACAAGTTTTGGATTACTGGACAGAAACACGCAAAGACAGCTGAACACTAAAGGACCCTAGTAGATGTACTATTGTTCAAAGCTCCAGCCCATGGGATTAGAAGGCCATGACTTAGTGAAGATAATAAACTATTGCAGTTTAACATAATCCTTGAGGGGCAGTATCTGGCCTTACTGAAATACCTGGAGCAATTCCCCTGTATGGCAGCTGCGGCCTGCACCTTTATAGAGGACTTAACGGTGAGCCACCTAGGATGACCATGACCTTAACAGCTCAAATTATATTTCTGTTTGAGACAGTCTTACTGGCGCTAGTACTGAAGCCTAGAGAACCGCATACCTAAAGAAACAGTCAGGATCTGAAATACATGGGTAGTACTTTTTCCCCTCTCTGAGGTCCTGCCTGTATCATGGAATTAGAGAATTTCTAAACCCTCAGAAATCTTAGAGGAATCAGTATGACCAGGCTAAGCAGTTTTAATCCAAGGCAAGTATTTGAAGCTTTTGGAAAGTTCCACCTCTTGGAAACATGTCATTACTAATGGCTTCCACTTCATTAAGAACCAAAGAAGTTCTTAGGTTCATGGTTACAGATGGAGCCCTGAAAACACGAAGGAACGCTAGACACACCAGAAAGCAAACTCCCATGCCCCCCAGAGGGGTCTGATACAATTATAAGATCTGATTTATGGCTTTTAAACACTTGAAGGTAATAATAATAGTAACCATCATCATCTTCTTAACCATCCTTCATTTCTCAGATGAAGTAAGCACACAAACTCAGAGTCTGGGGATTAAACAAGTGTTATTGCATCTGTGGATGATGTTACAGACTTTTAAAATGCAAGGGTGACACCCAAGTACATGGTGGAAGTGACATACAAACTTACACAAGATACTAGCCATTAGTTAAATGAAGCTTCAGGTGGTTTGCTCTGCATGCAGGGGTTCAGTTGCAAGTATTTGCCAGCTTCTGGTGTTTTGGTGTTTTTTTTTTGACAATTACATATTTCTTTCCTCTCAGTTTCATGGAACATAAAGAGGACCTCAATACTGCATATCCGCATGTATCTGAATAGCTTAGCTCGCTCCCTAAAACTCACAAACTATAAATTTTTTATTATTTTTCTTGCTCGTAGTACCAAGAAAGCAGTGTTTGCACTGTACTCTAGAGCTGCGCTTCCTTGGGGACATTGGGAAATGCTTTCTGAAATTTAGTGTAGCTGCCTTAGTGTCAGCATTTCTAATGAAGTGACTCCTTAGGTCACTTAGAAAAAAATTAAAAAAAATTACTGCTTCCTCTAGCAAAACGAACCGAATCACTAATTGTGTTGCTCCCCTGCATTATTTAATTAGCCAGGAACGTATATGGACACCTCTTTAAGCAAGCTGCAACTACTAATGGATTTTAAAACTTACAGTATCACTGACTAGGGCATTATTTGTGCTTCTGAACACAGCAAGCTGACACACAGGAGAGATCAACTGAAGCAAAGGATGAGCCAAGATGTGAACCCACATCTTTGGAATCTTCCTTCAGGTCTCAGCCCTCCCAGTCCTGACTGGGCTGCAGCTAAAGACTGCTGGCACTACGGAACAGGGCTGAGAAAAAAAAGCCTTGGTTGTAGTTCATCAGAAATTGTATTTTTCTCACATTCCAGGAATTAAAAACACTCGTGGCAGTCAACTAGTTTATTACAGTGAATTTCTGGAGGAAAAGGAATGATGATAAATAAGCTTAGAGTTAGTAGCAAATACTGAAACAGTTTTAAACTTACCAAACCTCAAACAAGTGAGCCTCGTAATTATTGGTATGCTTGGTTTGCACATTTTTCACACTTCTGTGATCTCTTTGGGCAACTAAACTTAAGTACTTGTTCCTAAAAGGCTCCCAACCTCTGGCTACCTTTTCTTTTGCCTCTGTTCCTTTGCCTGTCTACTATGAACTGCTGATTTAAGAACTTTCCTACCGAGACCCCACTCAAACCTCCCTTCAGAATTCACAGTAACACAGCCCTTTCAGCACCCTGTGTCTTCCTACGACTTTTCCAAGCAGGTAGAACATCACCTTTACAAACAGATCTTTCTGCTTTACTAGAAAGCATTTACCATCGCATTGGCCATTTAAAACTATTCCAGGCATGCCGCTCCTGCTCCTTGAACATAACGGTGAATCATTTTATGTTTAATGTCACCATTCAGTTAGTGAAACCTAGACTGTAGCTTCACCAAAGGATTTGAAATAAAATGACCTGCTATTTCCCAGTTTTCAATCACAGCTGCAGGTGCTTCAGACTGAAACCTGATCCTGTGTTGAGACCAGTGTCTATACACAGCCTGCACCTACCTCAAGGCAAATGCTGTACTGCTTAACAAAAGCACAAGTGTTTTGGAGGGGTTTCATAAAATTGCAACTAGAGTCACAAGTAACTAAACTGTATTTGTCCTCTAATTTTTGACAGTATTTCTCTAATGACACTGAAAGTCACCTACTTCAGTTGGGTAGCTGCTTTTCAAAGTCGTACATGAGTGAAAGTGAACAGCACACAAGTTGGCTAAGAGAAAAAAAAATAATGTTTTGGTCTATACTGGTTGATGAAAATTAAGTTTAGGCTTCACCATACCAGAGGTCTTTCAGGGTTATCTGGTAAAAAAACAGCAGTTTGAGAAAACAATAAATTTGGACTGGCACTGTATTTAAGTGCCACTAGAACTGAACCAATTCATTAAGATTTTACCCTGTATTATCGCTTTCCTCAATTCTTCATGTTGGCTTATTGGGATCAGCATGAAAACTTTCTATTGATTGCTGATGTTGGAAAGACATGTTCAATTTTTATTACTCCAAAGGAAATTAGACTTAGGAAAGTAGCACAATTGAAATGCACAAAGGAGATTATTTGCTATTTCTGTAGGACTGTTGTTTTTACAGCTATATCATACAACGTGCTTCAGAGACCTCAAAGTTTCTCAAGGTAAAGCCAGTGTTGACAACCTGCAGTAGCAGCTGTCACAGTGGATATGCTCAGTATGTGTTCCAAGATAACAAATACCACACATTCACTGAATTACATCTTCCTGCTCTATTCTGTTTTGGGTCAAGTCTTATAGGGTCTGCATTACCTTTAAAATCCATTATAATTTCAGTTATGGCATAAATGCACGGTAAAAGTCATAGGTTATTTCTCAGTCATAAATGGCAACATAAGCCATATGGGGTGTTCAAGCCTGAAACCTAATCCCATGTTGAGATCAGTGTCAACAGACACCCTGCATCTACCCAAGTCCCCTCAAACCCAAACCCTGTGCTTCCTAGCAGAAATCAAGTCTTTCTGCTCCTTTCAGAACATTGCAACTACAGTAAAATAATATATGGACATAGAAGATTTGCTTGGCTGGAATTAGCAGCCTGCCGATCTATCAGAGGTTAAAATCCTCAAGACACAGGATATGATATGAAACATGCTTTGATAAGTCTCTTGAGGTGTTCTTTTAGACATGAAAATGTGAGGAAATGGATTCCAATTTTGATTTTATAAATTAGTACAAATGTTAGTGTGCATCACTCGCTAAAGTTAACTCAGGGCACCTGCAACAAGGCCATAAGATTCTCAAAGGCATTAATTTAAACCCACACATCTGTGGTACTTAACACTCACAGGCAATCTTTCTCCTTTCCAAGTTCTCTGCTTATCGGGTATCACAATCCACTGCATTTTGTTCTTTAAGATCTGCTTTTCAGGCCAAGACTTGATGAATGACTTCATTAACCGTTAATGCTATATGGCTGAGTAACTCTGACCTCCTTGACACAGGAAAATAGTCTGTCTTCTTGCCTCTAAAAAAAAAAAAACAACCTATCTGCTTAAAAATAAATATAATCCAATATGAACAGAGACAAACCACTTTTAAGAGCGTGCCAAGTTGGGTTCAGTCCAACATTTTTCCAATTAACTGCAGAAAGGTTGCAAAGAAGAAAAAAAGAAGTGGAGTATGTCTCAAACCTATTGCAACAGCATCCACCAGGTTGGGATGTGGGACAATACCTCACAGTGCTGAAGACATGTTACTTGAGATGTTTTAAAAAAAACAAAACAAAACACTTTTTCTTCCAATGAAGAAAGAACTTCTATCCCACCATTAACATTATGCTTTTCCATTCTGGAAAACACGGGCTTCTATCCCTGTGTGGAAGTGCTACATGGACAAGGTGGGCTCATGATCCTATGAGTTCGCAGGTGCTTTGAACTAACTTTGCAAGAGCATATTCAGGAGATGTTGCACAGCAAGGGGATGTTATAGCTGCTGCCCCGCTTCTCCTGCCCCAGCATTAGCAACAATGACAGCCTTGGAAAAAAATCATCATCCAAAGACAGAAGAAACGAGCAGAATGCAAAGATTTGAGTGTTTTAACCTACCTTTTGGGAGATGCAACACTGCAGACAGGAGGGGTGCAGTGGGTATGGAATTGACAGAAGGAGAACGTATAAGGAGAAAGACAAAAAAGATAGAAAAGATCAGTGATTTCCTACATCCGTGACAAAGTGAGTGAAAGAAGCCTGGAGAGAAACAAAGCAAGGTTTGATTCAAATCACCAAGCATGAGAAAACCAAACAGACAGGTTAAAATATTTCCTATTTCTATTTTTTTTTTTCCCCTTTTTTTGCTACCTGCTTGAAGCTATCTGGAAAAGCTCATTTCTCCAGCACCCACATCTGCCCACACTGGGATCCAAACTGAGCCAAGTGCCAGGGGACACGGAGGAGTTTCAGTGTGTTTACAAAAGTAGCCAAGAAAGGATAAAAGTTTTTCACTAGCAACTGTGCCTGGTAAGGCAGTAACTACTGGCATTATTTGGGTACAAATTTACTGTATATTGCTTTGAAGGCACCACTGTTGTTCTGAGCAAGAACACCTCTACAGCGTTCAACACAGCAGGAGCTTCTGGGGTTTTTGTGGTTGGTTGGTTTTTGGTTGTTCCCTCCTCCCCAATTATTTTTTTATTTAAAGCCCTCATTCCGCTGCTGAAGACTATACTCTGAAAGGGTATTACAACTCTTCTAAACTCCAGTACAGGAAGAAAAGCTACACACTGGAAGAGTTAATACTTCTGGTTGTGAGTCCCAAACACAATGGCCTGAACTCTGACTGACGCGACATTCCAGCGGCTAAAGGCCTTGAAATTTTTGAGACTGACAAAGTGGTCTCTTCCAAAATATGAGCAAGATAAAGCACAGGCTCATTGTAAACCAAACTGTGAGTCTAAAAATAAACCGCTGGAAAAGACTGGAGGGAACTTTATGTGTATTTGGGCAGATGAAAGAGGTTCAGCTAACATTTACGTCATTTTATGGACTGAAATCCGATAAGTATATTTTTCAATACTATGGAATGATATTTGTTTGCAACTACTGTGACTAACTCAGCAACACAATCGGCTGTAGGATCCTAATGCATCAGTGGCTGGTACCTTTTGATTTTTAAAGATTTAGAGAAAATGAAAGACTGTCCCTCTAAAATACCAAGTTCTAGATACCATACTTTGCTTCAGAGGTCACAACAGCTGACAAAACTGTTCAATACTTAAACTTAGATTTCAAAACCAGTTGGGAGAAGTTTTCTGCAGTCACAGGAGGCCTTAGGAGAAACAGAACGTGTGTACAACACCAGTATTTATCTGCCCATACATTTGCACTTAGCAGGATACTAATTTTGTTTAGATATATTGCTGTCTTTTCTATATACATGGAGAAGTCTTTCAGCTTTTTTATTATTGTGGCTTTTGCTACCACATTGGGGCAGGATTTCACTTACTAGTTTCACAGCTGGCTTTTCCTCCTCTCCTTTCTGAAAAGAAATTGTGATTATGCAATCATCTTTTGGAGCAGCACCCTCACTGTTCCCTTCCACAGTTCTTTCAGAATCATTATTTCTAACAGTGCACGGATCTGTCACTAAATAGGTCAACTCCTACCTATGATTACTATACTCTTGACTTTCAGGAGGCTTGCAGTCACACTAATTTTAAAAGTAACCTGTAAATAAGACTTACTTCTTCCTTGTTCTATTAAAATAACTCCCCAGTTAAGCAAAATGTTCCCAGCTGGGACAGTGTTTGCCTACTTACACTACAGAAAGTTTGAATTCACAGTACATGATATTGACATTTTATACAAATAATCTCACATTCAAGAATCAATTTTCACATTTGTTTGGGTACTTTTCCTTCCACATAATTTATCAGTGTTTATTCCAGCTTTGCTAAAACACCTTTTAATTTAAAGGCAGCTTGTGAAAGACACTTTTGAGATACAGTACTTGCAATGAATATGTACCTGTAAAAAGTAATTATAAATTCATCACAGAGTAAGCTATGAAAAACTGCTTTGTTTCTCTTGCATCATAACACTTCAGTTACACTTCTCGTTACAATGCCAGCAATGCTTAATTTTGGGGCTGTTGACTTATTCTACAGAGGACAAAAAAAAAAAAAATTAGCAGAGATACCATCATGTACCAGTAGAGCTCTTCTCCTTCCCCAGCAGTCACCCCACACTGACTACTGCTCATCAACTGGGGAAACTCAGATCACTCAGACTACCTGGAGCGAGAGCCCTACCTTTTCTGTTTGACCGTGATGCCCTTCTGCTGCAAAGCCTTCTCGTTGGCCAACTGCAGAAGCTGTATCTCCTTCCGTGAGAAGAGGCGGATAGCAAAGGCTTTTTCCAAAAGCCTCTCTGGAGACACTGACTTGGCAATGTCTCTCACAAAAGCCCGAATGTCCTGCTGTATGCTGTCAGACTCCATTGGCTGCCCAGCTCTGACTTTGTGAAAAAATTTCAGAAGAGCCAGCGCAACACGATAGAGAACTTTGTAGCCCTCCACCAGAAACACATCAAAGACCCGAGCAATGTACACCATCGGCAGTTCTCCGAAGAGCCACCGCTGCCAGTCGGAGTATACCTCCAACACATCCTCAGACACTGCCACCATCAGCTTATGTGCCGCCTGGCAGTATTTGTTAACCAGGTCACCAAAGGTCATGCAGGAGGACTCAAAAGCTAAGAACGTCTGGTCAATGAGCCGCTTAGATGGGTCATTGCAAGCAAGGATGCGACAAACCTGTTCAAAGCACTCTGCCTCATCTTTGCTGTAGTGGAGGAGCAAAGCTATCACAGAAGGCAGTGCTGGGCAAAATGATATGTCTGGGAACTGATTTGCAATGCACAGTATAATCTTCCTGACTGCCCCGATGCCTTCTGCATTCAAGCAGTACGTGGGGACCAGGCTGTTATCCACAAATTCTGGCAGTGGAAGGGAGCTACTGTTACGTTTTCCAACAATCTTCACAACAATGTCCCGGTACACGTTTGCATCTGGGGTCACTGTGCGGCATGGGATATTGCTAATTAGTTTGTGGTACACTTTGGCTCTCAGAGAGTGGTTCTTGGCCCAGTAGCCCTGCCGGGCCAGCTGCTTGAGCTCCTGGAACTCTATGCAGGTTAGCTCCTTCGCATCCTGGCTCTGGACAGTAACATCCATTTTGTCCCAATCCACAAAGCGGTTGTATTCATCCATGGCTCCAGGAGAAGTATATCAGATAAATCATGAGAATGGAGACCTTATTTGGTCATTAAATGACTTGCAGCTTTTTCTGCAAAAGGAAAAGTAAAATAATAGAGGTTTGAGTAACAGGTAATCTCCCGTTTTCTTTAGGAACACATATATACATTCAACTTGTTCCTGCAATGCCAAAACTGTTTTCTAAAGTAGAGAGAGTTAAAGATACATGCCTTTTTTATTTTAAGCCAAACTTTACTTCCATTCTGTCAATAATTCACACTAAAGTAATTTAGCAACGGCCAGCCAAGAGGTGGATTCTGAGGACACCTCCACAGGCAGTTAATATCCCTAACTGAAGCTCCAAGCTGAGGCATGGACCTTCATGTTAACTTCTCTCTTCGAGAACAGAAGCCTCCCACTTCAAAAATATCCACTGCAAAGTTTGTTCAATTTCCATCTCTTTTCCTAATTCTCTGGGGAAATAACTGTTATTTATACTACAAGGATGCAGTCTCACAGGCAGCTGACATTGTTCTGAGACTGCACTGCCAGTGGCAAGAGATGCTGACCTCCTGCTAGCCACAGCCACATGTTCTTAGTCATTTCTTCGTGCTGGTACTAGCACTTGTGTGGCCACACAGTCACTGAGATTAGTTTGTTAATCTGGTACCTTTTTTCTTTTCCATTGGATAAGCAAGATGCGCGGCTGCACGGGCAGCCAGATTAGTGTCAGAACAAAGATGAGTGCAGGACAGAACCACCCTTTCTGATTGCACTACAGGCTCACGTCAGCTTAAGACAGCTTCCTGGAACTGCTTCTTAGTTCTATGGAGTACTGCCCTGGACTTCTGGTCCTGACCTCGCACACATTTCTATGATCAAATCACCCTCTAGAGGGCCTGCTATCACCAACATTAGAAGATTTTAAAAATTCACACCACTGCAACAGTACCAGGAGCTGAAAGACCAGGTTCTGGCCTCTAGTTGCTTAAACTACATGTTTACACGATCCACCAGTTGACTCCAGCTTTAAAGTACACCTGTGTCCCAGCTAATGCCCATGCCTGAATCAACTTTACTCACACCAGTGCAAAACTATAAGGGTAGACACAATAAAATGCATTAATAACAGCAGGCAACAAGTTTGCCCAGTGCTGGAACATCTCTGCTAACAAATCTTCAGTGCCAGATTAAAGCTAGGAAGCACACGGCCATTGATGCTGCACGCTCCACAAAGGCAGATAATCCTTATAAAATGCAACAGGCCTATAAAACTGTTTTGTACAATTAAGACATTATGTAGCAAGGTTAAATCAACAAAAACAGTTACTGAAATGCTTCCAAAGAGCCTTTAGTCATTCCTGTGTCAACAGACTAGAGAACACACGGAACTTGACATTTATCAGCATGGTCTTTTGCACAACAGGTGATTTGAAACTTGTAAGGTAGATAGACCATCAAGACAGACAACTCATCCTCCCTACTTCACGATAGGAAAGTAAACCTGACATTTTGCCTCAAGTAGAGAGAAGTTTGTAAACATACAATTAGCATTAGCTTGGACACCCACACATTTAATTCAGAGAATTTTAGATTCTGACTAAATATTAACCTGGGTAATTTTGGAATAGCATGCTGAAACTCCAAAAATCTAACTCCTCTTTTAAGAGGTTGGCAGCAACACACAGGAGCCTTTCAGAAAAGGTGTTTGTATTGCTCTTCTCTACCAAATCTTTACTGCAAATTTGTTTTTTTTTTTTTTAATAAAAAGAAGATTCTTTTTGAGTCATCTTTGTACATTGTAAGAGCAATAGAGAAATGCTCACCATTTCTTTTTGTTGTGTTCTTCCACATCTGAAATTAATTCTTAGACTATAATTAAAGGAGGCAACACATTGTCCCAACTTCAGTTCTGAAAGAAGGATATCTTACAATGTTCAGAAATGATGCCTTTCAGTGTGAGCCGAGAGTGTGTCTTCAGGATATGCAAAAACAGTAATTATAGGATACCAGTCCATCGCGGAGTTAACGTCAGCTCCGTGGAAGTCAGCATTTTTCTGTCATTCTTCACCTGGGAATCATAGGGAAACTCATTATCTTTAATTCAAATCCTAGAATAAGATCCTTGTGGAGAAGAGAAATTTAATCCTATTTATCAATGACCAAAGCACAGAGAAATAAACCATTCTGTTCGTGATCACTTCGGTATAGAAACTGTTACTACCCTGCACTTGCTGGAGACTCCACTATGCAACAGCTTCCCTCTTCTGCCATCATCCCTTGGGAGCCACTTATAGTCATATTAGGGAGGTTTAAGTAAAATCTCCATCATACACACAACTTCTAAGATACTCAGAGTTACATCTCAGCTGCCCTTTTCCCTGTAAACTGTCTTCTCCCTCCTCCTTACTCTTCCCTGTCTTATTTTCTATCATTCAGAGACACAGAGGTTGCATCAAACAGTCACTTTTCCCTCTGGAAGTTACTGCTCATTCCAGAAACTAATGAATTCGACGAGCGTGTGCTCCTCAGCAAGCTCACTGAAATGCATGCCTAGAGGATGTAAGTCAGACCGTCAGAACTTTTGATTCGAGCTTACAGTCTTATACATACTTTGGCTGGGATAAATCTGCTGGGTCTGCCAGTAGGTCTGGCTGCTTACCCTTTTCAAAGTCCTAGATGCTGCGAGAAAAAATGACAGCAAAGCCAATAGGCATTGTCAATGTTGCCAAGCATGACCAGCTCTTAACTGTGCTTGCAAAACCAACAGAATTAGTGTGCTTCAGTGTAATGGTGCATATCTCCTGATGCTGTGCCAACAGCTACTGTAAGTCAGCAAGGCTTGAATGGGGAATATTTACTTGCCAAAGGAGAAGAGCCCAAAAAATCTCAGAAAATTCCAGACAGCCTTCATCTCCTCCTCCCACTCCTTCCGAAACTTCCTGCATCCCTCTGGGCAAGTTCTCTCCCTCCTGGCAACCATGTAAAGAGCAATGTTTAACTTTGAGATGGTGGGAAGAGGAGCCAAAAGCTGTCAGCTGTCCAGTGGCCAAGGGCTAGCTAGTTGGGGCTGTCTCCTACCCATCTCTCCTACTGCAGGGGAGCAAACAGGCAATACAGACTCTTCTATTCGGAGGGACTGAAGGCTGGACTGACAGTTAAGGAGTAGTGCATGTCTACGTCAAAGTCCCGTCTTCACCTAAACTACCTAGCTTTCACGTATAAAGAAGGGGTAAAACACAGGCAGAAGAGAAAAAAAAAACATTTCAGAATGTAATGTTTGTATAAAAATATGGTTAAAGGCAGGTAGAGAGACCCACTTATACCTCCTTATGACAATAAACCTCTTTCCCTCTTGCTAAAGTAACTTTAGAGAAGTTAGCATCACATTGTGGTAAGCATTCCCTGACTGGACATGGGGACAACAGGATGGATCAGCACCTGCACTGCACAGAACTGAAATGCTTTCAAGCACCTGTTAGAACAAAACTACAAAGGGATTGTAAAAATTATCAAAAAAGTTACATTACTCAAAACAACGACACAGCTTGGAAGTTATATATACCTTACTTAAGGGGAAGCAGCCATTTCCTTTCTAATCAGCCTGACTTTTACAAAACAGTAGGAATTAACACAGAAGAACAGAACCAGGAGGAAAAGCTTTTTCCTCGGTAACTGCCACACAATTTTGAGATTGTTAGATCTATTAGTCTACAACAGAGATCTTCACTTAAGTGCAATATAAAAAAAAAACAACAAACCCACATAAGTGAGAACTAGAAAAATGCATATTGAAGATATGCCAAAAATGGCTGCAAAACAGGCAAAAGATTTTCCAAGGTTAAGTTTAAACTATGAAGCAAGCACGTAATCATTACCATTCGAAACTGAGCAATGGCCATGGTAACTGGAACTGGCATGATTTCAAGTCAGTGACTAAAATTTAGGAAATATGTAGCTTGCTAGTCTAGACACATTTTCCATTCCAATCCCTAAGTTCTTCCCATTGTCATTTGGGTTACTTTCAGAAGAGAGCTGAAAACTGTGCTGAATTTGTATAAACTATACAGCAGGGAAGCCAAGTATGACAGTCAGAAGCCCATCACTGTCTGTGAAGAAAAATTCTGTGAAAGTGTCTAAAAAAATATGTCAGCAGGAAAAGATAAGATTTGAATGATGACTTACCTTCATTAAGGGTAATATAGGCTACAATTTTACTAAAGATAATATGTCTAGGGCCAACTTTAATATTTTTTTTTTTTGCTTTCCAAAATGCAGGAATTAGCAAACTGAAATATCTGAAGTACAACTAACCTGGAGGACAATTATTGCTTTCAAATCCAGAGTACACACAGTACTCCACAGTAGTGAATTATTTACATTCTAAACTTTTTAAAAATAAATTCCAACTTTGGTTAAAACCAATTACTTTATTTGATATTGCTTTTAATAAACACAGGAAAGTTTCCTAAAAAAACAAATTATAATTAGTCAGGAAAACCTCATCCCCTATTCCATTTAGGTATTCTTGCAACTTTGTTCTGAAAGTTTGAATAGAGATTAATAGCTTACTAAAACACTTCACTCAAATCTAGTGTAGCTGCTCTATAACAAGAAACCCAAACTGTGAAAATAGCATTTTTCAGCTTAACCATGGACAGTTACGACACCTTTGATTCTGCTATTTGCTATGTACTGTACTGGTACAGCTAGATACCGACAACCAAAATTTCAGCATGCATTTTTATAACGTGCTAACAGAAAGCAAATATTTTCTTTTGCTGCTCTACAAATCCAGACTGATGCTAGACTCCCAGACCTGCAGCATATCGTTTGCTGGTTATACTGTTGAGAGTGATGTAGCCAGGGAAAAGACTCAAGTCTTCTCTCTTTCATAACCTCGTTAAACTAATCCGTGCAAAGGCACATGAACAGATAATAAGAACTGCTTCCTCAAGACTGCAGCTATTAGTCCTCATCCCAGTAAGAGAAAATTAAACCGCAAACTCTGAGTAGATGATTTCCCATCCTTGAGGAATACTCAATCACATCTGAGATGTTTGCTACATACACCAAGGAATCTCATAGATCAAAACAACACAGCAAGACATTAATAACTGCAGAATAGAAGACAGTTACTCTCTCCTCCCTGACTACTTCAGTGCATCCTGAAGCTTTCCCCAAGCCCAGACTTCCAGCAGCATACCTTGACACCTCTGCTCCATGGATCTGGAAACAAGACTGGACACCACATTGCCGTCCCCCTTGCCCCAAACACCTCCTGATCAGGAAGCACGTGTTGTTGCGTTTACAGCTTCAGTTACTCCCTATGCCACACATCAGTGAGAAGATGCATGCATCAGAGCCAGAATTAAGCACTCCATTTAGCAGTAGAACAAGTTGAACACAACCAGTTCATCTTGTGTAGAAGAGCAATTTGGACCATGCTGATGCATTCTGGAGTGATAATCCTTTTCAGTAGAGTACACAGAGTTTGATGGATTGCTTTAACGAGGTTAAATGCAGTTCGATCTCTTTATGATTTGCCCTGGGCACTGTGTACAGCACAAGCTGGGCTCCAGGAATACAAGTGTGGATAACGTTCTAATACTTGTTTACCAATAACAACAGGGGATTAGTTAGCTGCTCCCCACTGATTTTTTGATGTTCTTTTGGGACAAAGTCTACAAACTTCTCACTTTCTTGAGTAACTGATAAAGACCTGATATAAGAGTACATTACAGGGCAAATAATTTTAGGCATCTAGATGATTTCTCTTGGGATATCATCATTGCATATGAAGCAACCACAGAACGTTTGTCCTAGAATCACATGCTTTCATTCTTAGGAAAGTACTATTGCCTTCTTAAACAGGGTCTTTAAATTATCTGTGATTAATCTATCATGTATTTTATTACAGTCAGAAGTTCTGAGCTCTTCACTGCTGGCCAGATAAATGACATTAGCTTATATTTAGGAGAATGTGTATGCCTTAGATCTGCAAGTACTTCAACAGAAACAGCACCTCTTCCCTCCCATCCCCTGCCCTGGATGACACAAGCACTTCTAATGCTCAACCGCTGTTGATACTGTGAGCCGTGCTGATCATTAAGATACCATAGAGGTACAAAATAAACACACAAAACCCAAACCAGATAAAAGTCTGCAAAAAAACCCAAACCACTCTTGTTTTAAAAACGAAAGAGAAAAGAAAGGGTTAATCATTCAACAAAGTGAAAAAGGCTAAAGAACTGAGCATTGTAAGAGGATACTGAATGGTAAATGTTATCAAAGACATAAATCAGGAGCTTTCTGTCCTGTCTACTCATAAAAAAAAACAAGGAACAACTAGTAAAATTAAAGAGAGGAGAATTCCTATCCTTTTTTCCCCCCTAAACTAAAAGAAAAATGCATTTAAGCAGCAAAACTATTTTACATGATGTATTACAGAACCACATAATTGTAGGAGTTGGAAGGGACCTTCAGAGATCATCTAAAGTAATCCATTAAAAAAACAACTGTCAAAGCAGTGCAGAAAAATCAATACAATTTTCCTACTATATTGACAGTGTTTTCTTTCTTGTTTCTTCCACATTGTAAGAATGAAAAAATCCTTCACATTGCTCTACTTATTCCCCTTCCCTTTGTTTCAAAAACTGAAATAATTAAAAATAGGTCTCCCTTCAACAGCAAACTTTGGCTCTGATAAAACTTTTACACTGAACATGCAATCTTCAGTTGTCTTTTCTTTTTTTTTTTCTTTCCCTACCTCAAGTGTCAGTGAAAAGCTCCAACACAGTAGCAAATCCATACGCAATAAACCAACGCTTTTTCCTGCTCTCTTGCCTTGAGTGGTCTCTGCCAGTTTGACATCTATCACCTCTAGATCTCTTTCCACTACAAACATTTACTGGCAGAAAAATATCTTTAAACATCTATGCTTTGAAATGTTCTTGTTTTAGACACAATGTCTGCATTTATTTGTGTTGAACAGATTTATTTCTTTTCCTCCTATCTAAACCTTCTCTACAGGAGTGCACGTAACCATATTTTATTTCTTATGTGTTTAGAGTTTCTTTAGGTCCAGAACAGCAGCTGCCAGCATGAATGAAAACACACGTAGATTTTTACAAGTAGAAAACACAATCTTAAGGTGTGACCTTTTCTGGTATCTAAGAGAGATGTTTGCCAGGAATCATTTCACAGACAATGGCAATGTTTATGGGTTTATTATGATGAGAAAAACATTCAGAGGTTAAAGAGCACACACCTCCTAGATCTATTCCTCCCACTGTCTGACTACTTTCAACAGAACGTGATTTTACCTTTTCAACATTTTTTGTGACCAAGTATCACAACAGCATGTCCCAGAGTTTTCTCTATGAAGCATTTGGTTTCTACTCTGGGCCAGTCTTTATGTGACAGTGCACTGGTGTAACTGCTAAGCTGCTTGAACGCTTCGCATCCCAAACTGTAGTGGGTGCAGGTCCCAAAACTAACGCAGACCGCCTACAACATAGCAAGCCTCCCAGCTACGAGGAATGCCCAGCCCTCAGACTGCCACAGTTAGCATCGCACTGAGAAAGAGAATGCAAGCTGCTTTATGGAGCTGAACACACCTTTTTAAAAGTCCCATACACTTCCCTAGAGACAACCTCACCATTCTGCAAGTCATGATCTATACCATACCGTAGCTGTTTTTTTTTAATTTTTATCCTTTTGTTGCATAAAACAGCAGCCTTTTTTTTCTGTAGGATTTAACAATACCTCCGCTAGCTGGGCCAGGTAGAATCAAGAGCCTTGTCTGCTGGCCACTTTGTTGTTCAAGTGATGTACATGGAGAACTAGCTCATCACAGTCTCAGCCTGTATCTTGTCAATACAAATATACTTTCCATTCATATATATATATACACACACACAAAACATACATTGCACATATACTTGCATGTACATACACATTGTATATATAGACAAATATACATCTCATTTTTAAAACTAGTGATCAAGTTCAGATTCTTCGCAATATTCACATTTATCAAAAACATGTCTATACAGATGAACATTGTACATCCTCTCTTGCAAAAGGTTCAAAATACGAACAATGCCATTTAGAGTCTGCTAAGGAAACAGGCCAATGCCCACAGTTCCCCACATTACCTTTAAAACCAAACAAAAAACCAATTTAAAGCAGTACAAGCATCAGTGTGGATACTTACGCTGATTTAATTCTTCTGTTAAATTAACTGATAAGACCTGTTAAGACCTCCCAGTGCAATTTATGAATATACAAAGCCTAAATTAGACAATGGGCGGATGAACCAGTAACCCTGGGCTAATCGGGCACACCAGTCCTTACTCCCTCAGAGAGCCTACAGAAATTCTTGCCTGCACTCCTTGCCTGGGTAGTAAGCAAATGGGGAGGGACACTCTATTTACACCAGCACTGTGTGATCACTAGATCTTGTTTATTCCAGGGTAAATTTTGCGCTCCCATAATTTCAGCCAGCAGCTAAAAATGGGGTAGGAAAATCTTACAATCTCAGACTATTTAATTATTCTCTGCACTAAGTGCTAAGGGTGTAGAAGTTTTCTCTAAGCCGATTTACAGTAAGATAAGCATATAAAAGCTACAAAGTTAAAGCTGTCATTTTGTACAGAATTTATTTTCTTCCAGCTCTGTAAAACCATCCAGATTTTCTCCCTTTCCCCCAAGATTGCTCAGAAGAAAAACTTCAGTAATCTGGTATCCCTAATAACGGATCACCCCTTTCCCAAAACAAAGGGTAGATTATCCTACACGAGAGAGAGAGTTCAAACACCAACATCAAGCCAGTTCCAAATACACTTTACAATTAAAGGAGGACCTAATCTCAGGCAGAATGCTAATTATTGCATTTCAGGGAACTTGAACAATATATCGCTTCATTTTCACACTTATTTCTGTAGTCTTAAAAGTCGGAGCAGCAACAACACCTCCTCTGGAGCAACAAAAGTACAGAAACAGCAATTCATAATTAAAAACTAATCAATGAAGGATCCCAAAGTAGTCCTGCATTATTTTTATTATGATTTTAAAATCAAAGGGCATTTATAACAACAGACTGGCGGCCAAATTTATAATCTTACTATTAGTGTATATTGCTAATCTCTAGTCTTACTAGGGGGGCAAAACGTTGGGAAGACTTGCCCTGTTAGAAGGCCATTAAGATAGTTAAGGGGCTGGAGCACCAGATATATAAGAAGAGGCCTTGCTTGTTTTGGTGTTCTTTAGCCACATGTTTGTTCTGAGGAAACCTAAAGGGACTTAACATACCCGACATGCCTACTCCTCTGTCAGTTGTCACTGGGCGATGGATTCAAAGTCTCTGAACTGGAGGAGACAGCTTACAGGCATACTGAAAGGTAAAGCAGGAACAGGAATCTTGTCTCCACGTGGAGCCAGATTATAGGGCAAACATTTTCTGTGTACAATGAAGATATTACCAAAAAACCACCCAAACAAAACAAAGTATCTCAACAATCCTCCACCCCCAAGACTGAAGTGCTTTCATTAATCCTTACCTTACAACTTGCCCTTTTATAGATATTCTTACGGATTACTCCCTTCTGCTGGGCCTGTTGGGGGGTGTGTGGGGAAATAAAAAAATTAGATTACTTTTTAAACAATGCATCGGGCAACATCCACGTGCGTCAGGTGCACCATTGTCCTCCATACCTTAAAATAATAATAAAAAAAAAAGGTATTGCCTGCACTTCTGCATGACTTCCAACCTTCATACTTGCAATTGTGGTCTAGGGAACATGGAGACAAATATTCTCACAATAGAGAAGAGCAGCTTATTAACCCCATTGTTCAAGTGCTTACAGCATAAACAACTCATTTCAGTCACTAAAACCACAAGCAGGATTGCTACTTCTAGCACCTTTGTCATAAACACTTTTAGCTAGTATTCCCATTGTAGGCAACTGCAGTGTTTCTCCCCCTTCCCTAAAGGAAGTACAAAATTCTGCATTAAACAGGCAATCTCTGAAGAGCATCTCCCTTCCTAGGACTAGTAGAGATATTTGCTGCACAGGTAGGGTATTTTAGAGTACCAGCTCTGTAGCTCACAGTATTTAGACCCCAAGTTCCAAAATAAAACGAATTATATTCTGAAGATATGCAATGGAGTATGGGTTTAGATCAGCTGACCTGCTGAGGGTTGATATACCAGGCCCTTGTCCTATTAGAAAAGTTTGAACTCATCTGATGAGCATTATTTTTCTTTTCAAATGGATGAAATTCAGCCTAGCAGATTTTGAAACAACCCAGTTCTATTTTCCTGCAAAATAGTCATTACAACAACTTTGTGTATGAGTTATTTCAGCCTGAAGTTGTTTACCCCTGAAAGATGTAACAAAATAATCCAGTGTTGGTGTAGCTACATCAAAGTTACAGATATTTGCTAAAATAATGTAGCTGCATAAATTCCAAGCAAAACTAAGCATGCTCATTAATACAGACATAGGTATTAATGCAGACATGAGCCTCTTTCCTGAGACAGTGGGAATCAAAAAGACATGGTCTTTTGCAACATGTCTGAAAGCTCAGGTAATTGTCCTCTAACTTCAGAAGCTTAAGCAAGAGGAGAACAAGTGAGATACGGTAAAGCCTAAGAATGTGACCACCACAGATATGAGCACTTTCATATATTAATCTTAGAGAATTTAAACAGTTGATTCCACAGCTGGACACGGGAGCATGTCCTCCCACCAATACACATGGACTCCAAGCAAGTAAATCATTAATATAGTGCAATTAGGCCTGTCTATTTTTATATCAGAAAGGTCGCGTGACTGCCTGGTCAAGTACAAAAGGAGTAAATGGCTAAAGACTAGCATTACTCTGACAAACTCCATTGCATCACTCCACCTCCAAACATACCCCATGCAAATGTGTCAGAATATTGCAATTAAATCCCCAAATAAAGGTATCCCCCAATGAGCAGACATTTAAAAGAAATTTTAGTTCTCAGTCACAATTCAAGGCTATGTAGAGATGGAATATAAATAGCTATTTTTCCTTCAGGCCGTTAATACAGTTTATCTATTTTGAGTGTTAACATACATCTCTCTGCTTCTCAGCATGCAACCCTACAGCCTAACGCAAGCAGGTTTAATGGCCTCTCCAAGCTAACAGTCAGGGCAGGGAATATTTTGAAGACTTGAAAGAATAGCAAGGACTAAATTCATGGTCCGTTGCCAACAATTTGCTTGTCACTAACTCTATCCAGCTTCAGCACTGAAGCAAAGGCACTTACGATCTAAACAAATGCCAGGGTAGTATTATCAGATGGCAATAACCTTGGTGTTGGAGACGGTAAGAGATATGTGCAGTGTGGACTGGTTTGCTTGCTTGCCTGCCTTCCTTAAATTTACGGACAGGCTAATTTTAGTGCAGGAATAGCTTTTTTTTTTTTCCAGTTTTCTTTACAGTCAAAATGACAAGGCTCATTCAAGACTTCAAATTAACAGAACGAAGAAGGAAAGACAACCACGGTGAGAAAACAAAGGTTGCAATAAAAGGAGAGAGCTGGGAAGAGCAGAGGTGCTTAAGTATGTGACGGGTTCACAGATAGCCTCTTAGAAACATTTACTTGGCAGCATTTAATTATTAACAGCAAAAAAAAAGAGAAGCAGAAAGCTGCTTTCCCTTGTGTTCAAATTCTATCTGCAGGAACACCCGCAAACTTTCAAATATTAATGACAGAAAAGACATTCAGTACAAAGATCCCCAGCAGGTAATGATTGTGCAATACTATCCATTGTCATTTTGCAAATTACAAAGGACATAAGTATCATGTGTTGCTTGGAAGCAACAAAGAACTAATATAAAATGTTGCTGGAGCCCTTGTATTCAAGTTATCAGTGCTGTTACTGCAAAGTAACTATCTTAGAGAGCAGTCTTGCAACACGGACTAACTGCTACCGATTGCATAAGGAAATTCTAACAACATTCTAACAGCAGGGAATTCCCTTTTCTGGTAATACAGAGCCCTAAATGTGAGCCATATAATATCTGTGCTCTGGGTATTCCTGGATGCTTTGATGATCCTATTGGGGATTTCCTATAAGCCAGAAAAGCTTTCAGATGCTCCAGCTTCCTGTAGGAACTGGACATAAGATGCAAGGTTTTAAGGTAATACAGTTTGATATAGAACCACCCACTGCCCTCTCATCACAGCTACACAGCACCTGCAAGGTGTCATCCCTCCTGCTGCCCTCACACACCACCTGGGGCTAGAGGCAACTAACTGCAGCCACTGGATTATTTGCTCTCCAGTCCATCGGCCCAGGAAGATTTTGGCAACTTCTAGCAGGCACCCTACATCTGGTGTTCAGTTGGGTAACATTCTGGCAGCCCCAATACCCCAACAGCAATCATCCACTCAAGGATGTGCTGTATAAACACATAGGTTTCAGAGAGCAGTTCCTAGAGAAAGACCAAAATTTTAAAATTTACTTTTGTGATAGAAATTTCAAAATATTCAAGGAAGAAGCTGCAGAACACCAGCTCCGGGTTTAGAGAGCTCTTCATGTGAATATAAACTGCCCCTTTAACTGGGACCAGCCAGCAGAATAAGTGTAAACGGGGAGCACTGGCGTGACCAGCGGTCAGATGGTCTGTCCTCGCCTTATCCCCAGGTCTCGAGTCACTTTGCAGACAAAGCAAGGGTAACGGCAGAGAGCACCGACCCGCGCCTTCACGCCCAGAGGCGCCACAGGCCATTCCACTGCCCTCCAGAGTCCCCAGGCGCTGGCGCAAGCCAAAAGGCTAAACCCATGCCCTGCTGGGCCGAGCAGAGAGGGGAGGGCTCGGCTCCTTCGGGCGCCCCACAGCTCCCGCCGGAGCCACCGGGGGCTCCAGAGCCCACGGAAACCGCGGCTCGGGGCCGCGTGACCACCCCCCCCCAAGCTCCTCCCGCCACGGACAGCGACCCGTGGCCCGTGCAGCGGGGGCGAGCCCCCAGCGCGGCGCCCGCGTAGGGAGCGCGTAGGGGGCCCGGCGAAGGCCGGGCTGGGGGCAGGCCCCCTCCCTGTCCCGCCCGGCCGCTCGCCGGGAAAGCGGCGCCGAGGTCCCGCCGCCCGGTACCGAGACCCACACCCCCCTTCTTCCCCGGCCGGCTCCCGATGCCGGCAGAGGCGCGCCCACCGCATCCCGGCCGCGCCGGGGCCGCCCTTAC
>VWZL01002954.1:536451-613302 GCA_013396915.1 Stercorarius parasiticus | reverse complement strand
CAGGGCTGTTGGGCCCGGCGGTCCAGGGTAAGGAGCTCTCGGCGTTGTGGTTCTGCATTGGGGACTGCACTGTTTCCCAGCCCTGCAGAGGCTTCAGGTAAAAAGCTCAGTGCAAGTATTAGATACATTTGTTGCTTTAAGAACACTTTGAGATCTGAGTAGTTTTGTGCACAGTAACAATGTGACTGTTTTTTTGCTAAGCCTGAAATGGCCCGGGCAGAAATGGTTTCATGTTAAACATGAAGGACTTCCATAGTGTTTATTTGACTTGACTTGGCAGCAGTGTTCTGTTTACGACTGGATAAATAACTGCCACATTAAAGATTATTAACTAGGAATGCTTAAGTGACCAATAAAGTACTAATCTTTTATATGGCGTTGTAAATGTACACAGCTTGGTAATGCAGGCTCTTGCCAAACAGATAACAAATCCCTTACCCGGTTTGCAATCTAAAAGAAACCACAAAGGACCACAAGGAAGGTACAAGACATGATACTGAAACATAAAACACAAAGAGGAGTTGTAGCCATTGCAGCTGGATTTTAAATGGGGTCTTAAGAGGGTTTTTCATATTTATCTTAAAGCTACTGGGCAGTGATCAGAAGCAAGAGACACAGCATCCGTCGTGCCAGGGACGAATGGTTAGTAGGGTCTTGGGCACTGCGGTGACCAGCAGTGCTAGCTACCCTGCCTCTGATGGTGGCTAGTACTTCAGAAGGCAGGACAGTCCCACTGTTTCAAAGAATGGCTAAGGTCATAAGTGGTTGAAAGCACTAAGAAGACCTGTTCATATGTGCTTCTTTCAGGGCTTCCTTGTGACTGGCTGATACTGCTGCGGAGAGCAATGAACTCATGTCGTGGAAGCACATGACAGAGCCATTTCAGGAAGCTATGCTGAGAAATTATCTGTTTATCCAAATGGAAGTATAATGCATTATTTTACATTCTGTTCTGTAGGGTCCTAGAGGGCACTTACACACATGGAAAGGATTATGTTCCCTTTGCTAAATGAAGTTAAGCTAGCAAGGAAAGCAGGTTTAGAAGAGGATGAAAGTAGATGGAGAGGTGTGGGAACAAGGATAATTGTGGGCAGTATTTGATAAGCTTTTGTAGGAGGATGAAAAGCTTCCATCTGTCTTCAGTACTTATAGCACCCTTTCACTGGAGTACATGGGTCCTATGTAGTCTGTATATTTGGGCTCATGGTGTCCCTCTGAGGTAAAGCACTGCTGGTATTCCTGTGTTTCTCCAGGGAAACTGCAGCAGAGAGAAGGTGTTCACGTGGTGCGAACGAAGCTGGGGATTGACAGGCTTTAGAAAAGCAAGACCAGGAACAGGGAGATGGATTTGACTTCAGGAATTTCTCTGCTGAAATCCCAACTGTGATTTGAACTGAACATACCCTTTAGCCAAAGAGCTGTTCTCAGTGTTCAGAAAGTAGAAGTAATGGAATGCTCTCTCCAAACTTCTGTACTGATGCTCAGCAGTACACTATCAAGAGATATTTTAGGAGTATAATGGCGAAACTTTTGTCACCAAAGTCTCTGCATTACGATGGTTTTACCATTCCAGTAACCCAGGTGCCATAGGGGATAGTGTTCAAGGAGGCAGAAGCCTGCACAGAGATAAGATCAATGCAGGGAGATCTTTCAGAAGGGAGGGCTGTGTGATGGCAGGATAAAAGGAGACAGAGGTGGACTAGTAGAGGTTGAGAAAATGTCAGATGATGTGGACAGAATGGATGCTGTGTGCTGTCTTATAACCTTGGAGACTACGTGGCCATATGAATAATCCTTCTTAGCCTGTACTCAGGCTGTTGGACTGTGACTATGTGAGAGTGAAAACCATGCTTGACTTGCTGATGGAAAACATGTTTGAATGCGTCTACTTTTCTTCACAGAGAAAGGTGTTCATTGCTGGCAGCTTTACAGAAGCCGAGGAATGCTAAGCATCTAAGTACTAAACCCTGCAGCGGCTCAAATAAAGAGCAAGACCTGGTGACCCCCTGAGCACCGAGGGCAATGAGCCTGCAAGGGCTTTCTAGGGATAAATGAAGGATATTAGTTTATAGAGCTGGCAATCAACAACTTCCCCGAGTTTTGGAGAACTTTCACATGTCATGAAATAAATAGTTCCACAAGTGCGGTGTGCAGTGAAGCCTGTTTTCCTATGGGTTTGTTTCTTGAGGTTGCTTCTCTCTATATTCTCTGAAGACTAATAACATGTGAGCTCATACTGAACCATTTCTTTGTGTGGGGATGCTATTCCACCTGAGCATTCATTTTCCTGAAGCGTTTTGGAACAGAAATTTCTCCAGTGCGTGCAGTTACGTATCTCTCATTTTCTTATGAAACCAGGCTAGAGTTACAGCCTAGGCAGTGGATGTAATGGAGTTTTTTTGGCAGGGGCAGTGAAGGGACTGGAAGGCTGGACTGGGAAAGGACATGACGGCAAGAAAAGAAAGAAAGTGAGGAATGGCTGAGTAGGTGGAATGGTCCATCATAGAGGAAGACTGTCCATATGGGTGTCTCTCCTCCTTGGAGAGGAGGCTGGCACTTGTAGGGCGGGCAGGAGAGCAGCTGGAGGATTGGCAGAGAATGCAAGGATGCACAGAAGGGACTTAGGCCAAAATCTGAGCTGGGCTAGTAAAACTGTGCTTTGCTGGTCCCACAGCAATGCTGTTTGCACAGGGCTGCCTGCATGGAAAGCTGATAAGCCTGGCAAAGTGTGACCTCCTGTGGGTAAAATTGGGAATTACCATGGGATAATTAAGCAAATCCTTTTCATATCTTGTGCCAGAATCTTAATGGGAGGTTTGCCCAGTGGTGTGGATCACCTTCTCTTCCACCTGCAGCAGCCAGACCTGGTTCTGCCACTCTGGATGAGCTGCTGATGTTTCTGCTGGAATGAGGGTAAGGCTAAAGCCAAAGGTGTCAAAACTGGAAGAGTGCTGGTGAATGTTTTAATGATGCTAAAAGGGACACTGTCGTGAAAGCAGACACACGTTTCTCTGTGACTCCAAGAAGTGCTACATTTTCCATTTGGGATGAGTTGCAGACAGCTTTTTCTGTTTCTTTGTCCCTTTCCTCTCCCCAGCTATGGTATCTCCTGCCTTCTAGGGGTGGGCAGTCATCTTGTTGTACCATGAACGCCATGGGAAGGGTTAGCTTTTGGTATTGTGTGATCCTCTTGGCATGGACCGGGGATTTGTTAGGAGGGAATCGGCAGCCTCCCTTCTGGACCAGCCAAGACACAGCACTACCTCTTCTCAGGGGACTTACTGGCTTTCACCGGGCAAAGCAGCATATGTTTTTTCAAGCACTGATGTCCCTCATAGCATTGTGCCTCTGCCTGGGCAGCTGGCTCTGGGCCTTGAGTGCATTTACCATGTAGAGCGATGGAGTGGGAGCAGCAAGGGGCCTGCAGAGTTCACAGCAGGGGTGGCTGGAAAAGCAAGTGCAAAACCAGCCTGCGATCCCATGGCTTTGCTTTCTGGAGACCTGACAGTAGGCTGAACCCACCTGGGTGAAGGATGAGAAGAGAGTGTGGTGCCCAGAGGGCCTCTTGATGGAGTTGGTTCCTCACTGTCCCAGCCAAAGGGCCAGGGCAGGTCCCTAGCTCAGCCTGTCAAGCGGGCTTTGCACCAGAATCCATGGCACTGGGTGCTCTCAGACCTGTCTGTGTTCTCCCCTAGGGCAAAGCAGAACCTGCAATTAGCGTTTCCAAAAGGTGTGAAATGGAGACAGAGCAAAAGCAGGCTCGGTGGGTGCTCTGACCCAGGCCTGGTCCTCGCACCTGCACTGGAGCGTGAATTGCTACTCTGTGCCGGTGCCCCTCACCCCCTCTGCACACTCTGTTTTCATTAGTGCATGCTCTTAGGTTAAGGATCGTTCTCACTTCCAGCTGAACAAACACTTTCCATCGCGTGTAAAATCCAGCCTGGTGCTAATAGGCATCTCCCCCCGCCTTCCTCCCTCCCCTCTGCCACCTTTTGTGCAGTTGGCAGGACAAAAAAGTGGCGCTATTGCCTGACTTATTATCGGCACGGGACTGTAATTTGTGGCATATGCTTGGTAAAGTGCCATGCTGAAAACATTTATGGCCCACTTAGAGTCCTGTGGGGTGGTGGGGAGGGCGATGGCTGCAGAGGGGAAGCCAGTTGTTCCACCCTTGCAAAATACTGCACAGACCGAAAGCTTCCTCTGCCTTCTGACAGCAACACTGTGGGCGGGCAGGGTCAGAACCCCATGGATATCAGACCTGGTTGAGACACCAGTGCCCAGGACAGACATAAGGCCTTGTTGCCCTTAGGGAGCACACAGTTTGTCTCTCTCTGGGCATTTATTGAATTCCTCATCTTTACTGCTTCTGGTCCTGTATGGTCTCACCCCTCAGGCCAGGATCTCAGACCCTGCCCTCCTCATGTTCCTCATACATGCGGTACCTCTTCCTTCCTCCCCAGGCTCCAATGCACTGTTCTTTCGTGGAAGAACAAATGGCAGCCTGCTCTAGCTGCCCCATGTGCAGCAGATCAAGCACAGGAGCCATGAATAACTCCTCCTAAAGGAAGGCATTACAGCAGGTCAGCTGCTCTCTAGCAACAAGATTCATGCTCTGTCTGAAGAAAACAACCCAACCATTTAGTTCTTCACATTTGTAATTGACCTGGAAATGTGCTGTGGAGAGAAGGGGACAAATGAATTGTCATTGCTGTAGGTGGGCTGGATTTGAATAGCAATCTAGGGGTCAAGGGAAAGTCATTCCTGGCAGCAGTGAATTTTTCAGTGATTGAAGAGAGACTTGTGAGAAATGGGACTTTATACGCCAGTCTTGTGGTGTGCGGTTTGGATGTTCAGCATGGAAAAGTGTTTTTGACACTGGGCTATTTGCTGATTACTGTGAAGTTAATTTTGGCTGTTGACCTTCTCTCAAAGAAGAAAACATCATCATTCATCTTTTAAAGGTATTTGGAGTTTGGCTGTCTGCCCTGTCCAGTTGTCCTGATTCAAAGGATGGGGAAGCAGACCATTGTCCAAACCATTTTGCCAGCTTCAGGAGCACATTTTCTGTGAAGTTGCTTAGTTAGAGAGAGCATTTACTTGGCCTGCAGCGAGCCGGGCTCTCTGTACGCTGTAGGGAAGGATCACATGGCAGTTTGTCCTCTTTCTTTGGGTTCAGTCTTTGCCAGCTGCTGGGTGAAAAGCAGGTCTTGTGAGCCTTCTGCTTCAATGTGCTGTACGTGCATCCATGTGCTGGTGCTAAAGGAGATGTTCTGGCTGTGGTTGTGTTGGTGCGTAAGTCCCAGGTGCTCTCTGCTAGTTACTGTCTAAAGGTTAAAGGTTTTATCCTGTCCCAAGGATAAAACCTTGGGAGCTGGATGACACAAGGAATCGTGTGATGCCTACAACACCAAGCTAATGCCACTTCCAAACAGAGTCATCACCCCTAGCTGCTGTTATTTCTGGACATCCTGTCCGAAGGGTCCCAAGGCTGAGGTTTTGATCTGGGAGAATGCCTTGAGCTGGAGTTGCTTCACTCATGCTGTGGTTGGGCAGAGCACATGTTTTGGATGGCATTCATTTCCCCAAACAGTAGCTGTCTAGAAGTTTGCCATCTGGTGTAATTTTGTCCTTTAAGCTCCATCTGTGCTGTACAGTGGGGAGAGATTGAAGCCTCCTGTGAGTGAATCAGCTCATTTATCTTAAGCACTATTGGACGGAGCAGGTTGCTCTGGAGCCACTTCTCTTTCTTCTCACTGAAGCTTAGATACTCAGGTGCTGAACTGGGTGCTAAAATCAGAGGAGGTGAAAGCCACCCCTTGCACTTTTTGTGTGAGTGAGGAATGGTGGGATGCTCATGTTATCTGTGGAGTCTGAGCCACCTTTTGGCCTTGTTCTGTTGACCGAGTTCCAGATACCCCGTGCCCAGGTCAAATCTCCACACGGATCCTAGAAAGAGCCCCCCTTTCTCAGATGGTGTGAAGTGGATGGGTGGCAAAGCTATGGCTGGATGTCACTGATAACACAGGTGAACCACAGTCTTGAAATGCTTCAGTGCATCCCACAGGGTGAAAGCAGTTTGGCTGATAATAAAACCTCTGCTGAGTGTGAGAGTATTCAATGGGAAAAGGGGGGGAAATGGCAAAAAATACCTGTCTTAAGAGGGTTCACTGTATGTGCACCTGATAAAAATCGTAACATGGGATCAGCTTTCTTCTCTGCTTGCTCGGCTTTTGGCATGTGTAACCAAGCTCTGGCAGGCAGGGCAAATTTCCTTCTCTCTGGGGTCGTTAAAAAAAGACCATTTCCCCATTTAAAGAGTGGGAGGGAGGTGGGGATAGAAAGGGGAGCTGAGCCAGGCAGCGGGCTAGCCCTGCCGATGCTGCTGCGCGAGCTAACAGAGCCTTGGCTCTCCCACCCCCACTGCTCTCCACGGTGTTAGGCACATGGGATTGAGGGGGGCTGGATGGGTATGAAAGCAAACACACATCTGGAAGTTCCTCCAGTTAATTGGGCAATTATTCATACCACTCTTGCTGGAAGCAGCCTGCTACTGCTGAGCCAAAACCAACAACAACAGACCGTGGGCGTACTCCATCCCCGCTCAGAGCGGGGAGGCATGTATGGTGAGGTGGGGCTGTGGAGGGCAGGTTAAGCGGTGAGGGCATGGACCCACTCTTGGGCTGCTCCACTTGGCTGTGGAGGTGGGTGGGGAAGCCCTGGAGACCCTGGATGTGGTAAGATGCTGGGGAAGCGCTTGCTTCACAGCCCATGTGGGCTCCAGGTAGGGAGGGGGAAGCTGCTGCTCTGGAGCGTCATGAGAAACCAAGTCAACCTGCGTTGGGTTTTATTAGGAGCTTGGCAGGCTGTGGTGTCAGTGAAGGTAGTCCAGGCCCAGCTGTGCTCTGTAACACTTTGCTCCTCATAAATAGTGGATTCGCTGCCATTTCTGCCCAGATCCCACCTGAGCAAATCTCTAGCAGCCCATGTTCACCTTTTCCATCCCTCCTCCTTCCACTTCCTCGCATCCCTGGTTCTTCTTTAGTCTGACAGTAGTGTCACTGCATATCCCCATCCCCTGCCCGTCTCTGGTACCAGTGCTGGGCAGGTAAAGCGCTGAAGGAGTGCAATGTGGCTGGCCTTAGCTTTGGTGTGAGCACTTTAGTCAGGCGCAGCTTTCCCTGCGGCACAGTTAATGGGCCTCAGCAGATCCTCAGGGGTACCGTGGACACCATCAGCTTTGAAGCATTGTCTCTCCTCCTCATCTCTAAATCCGGTGGGATATAGGGTTGCTTCTGAGACTGAATTCTCTGTGATTGCCTATCAGTGGAACAGACCACATCTTGAAAGCGTTCCCCTGGAACCATGGCTGACTGCTGTTTGAGTGCTTAGCCATTCCCTCCTCACTGCTGAAGCTCACAGGAAGCCTACCCCCTTCGAGCAGAATATGTTATTGATAAAAATGATCCCCTTCTCTCAAATTGTGTCTGCCGCAAGGAGCTGGGGGTGCCGCGTTTAACCCATCTGCTTCCTGCTTTGCCTGAGAGCGCGTCTCTGGCACTGGGAGATATTGTGGCAGCCTCAGAAGTGCACGCAGTGCTGGGCTCCACCAGCATAATTGGAGGCAGCTCCAGCCAAGCCCAGCTGGGATGTGGAAGGAGAAGAGTTCCCATTGGTTCCTCTTTCCTTGTCTTTTTCCCTCTTCCATGAGATGGGTCTTCTCTGAAGAACTTCAGTGCCATTAACTCAAGATCTTCCTTAGGATAACATAAATCAGACAGACAGTTTGGCTCCAGGATGAATGTGCAAAGCTGTACTGGGTCACACCATGGAGCTGTCTAGTGCAGGATCCTCTCCCCAGCATCGCTGGAGTGAGTGCTCTAGGAAAGGGCTTAAAACAATGCATGCATGGCGTGTGTTGTCCTGCCTCTTCTCTGGCAGTCCATGGATGTGATGAAAGCTTTATCTAGTGGGTGATCAGCTAATATTTTGCATCTTTGTTTGTCCATTTTTGAAGTGTTTTAGAAGTAGCGATGGTGTTAACTCAAGAAAGGCTTGGGGATGTAAAGTTCTCTGCATGAGATTTAGTAGTGGTCTCAGAAGTACTGTGAGGACATCTCACCAACAAAAAACACTGGAGAGAGAGGAGCGCAATTCCTGGTTTTACGGGAGGGAGCAAAGAATTTAAATGGCTTATCCAAAATCTCAGTGGGAATCTTTAACAGTGTGTGGTGTTGAAACCAGATTCTCGGACTCCGATGACTGTCCTCTTTGATAATTACCCATGCAGAGATCTAAGTTAGGATGGGAACTGATCGTTGAGGAGCTAATGCAGAAATAAAACTAACCGAAGTGAAAGCCTTCCTTGACAGTTCAAGGTGGATGACTGTGCTGTAGAAGGAGGATATTGCCCAGGTGGAGAGGCCAACCAACAAAACTTGCTTTGTCTATGTTTAAGAAATGGAACCATTGCTGAGGGTCCAGCTGAGGAAATATGATGCTAAAGGTGCTCAGAAAATCAAGATATGTGGTGAACAACAAATGAGAGCAGTACAGTCAGAGGGAACAATGAGCGAGTTCGGGACAGGATCTGCTAGTCAGCCAGAAAGGACAGGCTCAAGCCGCCAGCCATGTTGAAGGGATGGGAAAGGTAGGAGGGTGTACGGAGCTGGGCATTGAAATGAAACAGCCGAGATACAAGCACCAAGGGACAGCTCTCGCTCTCACTGAAGGGAATGGACTGACTCCCATTGACGTCAATGAGGGCTGAACTGGGACCCTTGCGAGAAATATATTGAACACAGACAAATCCAGCAAAGTCAAAACAGATGATGCAGGCTGCTTAATACAGTCACAGGGAGCTTGTTGCGAAACCTCCTAACGAGGCAGTTCTGTCAAGCAGCCATCTCCAAGCCCAGTAGGCTCCAGCCTAGGAGAGGAACATGGGAGGCTGTGGTCCTGGAGAAGGCACACCCAAGATGGAAGGCGGGAATGGCATGGGGTGGGTCCTCATTGTGCTTGAACATAACCGCACTGGCAACCTGGTTTTTGTGACCTCCTTAGCTACCTCACCATACCCTAGGTGCTTTTTCTTGAGGTTTCCCTGTCCCACTGATGAAGCTTTTATGAAGTTGGAGGTGCAGACAGACTGGACAAGTTATCACAGAGGAATAAGTTGCTGTACATCAGCTGACGGTGGGGGGCATCTGTGTGCACACCCTTAATCCATGGCACATGCAAGTCAATTTGAGTTAGCCAACGTGACAGAACCGCACTAAGCTGGCTGAAATGACCTTATTTGCATGGACTAAGCGAATGCACATGGACTGTAATGCTGACACGCAGTAACTGGTTACCGCGTGATAGCCTGTTCCTGTGTTTGCGTTCCGTCTGTGACTCATCGCCCCAAACTCTTCCCTTGCTGTGCTTCTCAGTCCCTTGTTCCAGGTTCCCAGTACCCGGTTTCCTCTGCGTCAGGGATGTCTGTGATCTTACCCCAGCCCCTCGTCTCTCCAGAGAGTAGTTTTGGCAGCTCTTCTGCCCTGCTCTGTGGAGTCACAACAATCTCCTCCGGGGACTGGGTCTCCTAGCCCTCTTCACAGCCAAGGGTACTCAGGCAACCAGCTCCCTGTGGGGACGCAGGTCACGGCTCAGAGCATATCACCTCACTCCACAAACACCTGTCCCTTTCCAGCCCAGCAGGCCTGCTTTGGCACCATGACCTGCCCCTCCTCCATCCTTACTTGTTCTCTCCACTTGGAGAAAGCAGTGAGTCAAGACAAAGTGGTACCCTTAAAGAGCAAGAAGATGCAGACCACCCCAGTGAGGTCAGTGGGAAGATCTGGGCAATATCCTCTCTCTGGCACAGTGGGAGTTTGGAAAAGGTGAAGGAGTTGAAAGGAGAGGCAAGATGAAGTTACTAGTATGGATTATGAAACTGAAAACAGAAGGAGCTGAGTTTCTGGATACTTCTGAGGATGTGGGCCTCTGAAAGTGACCTGACTTGTCCATGACCAAGCCCTGGTTCAGGCTGAACAGCAGAGACTTCAGTGAAGCTGCCCTTACTCTACACCATGTTGAAGCAGAATCCAGCCCTGAAAGTCCCATCTCCCCTAAACCTGGAGTTGCATGTCCTAGCTATGGTATGAGAGAGGGGACAGATCTAAATCAACTGATTTGCAGCCGGAAAATTCAAAGGAATGGGAAGAAAGTGCTGGGATGGAGACAGGCAGGGGGCATTGTTGCTCTTAAAATGGTTCTGTACTGTATGTACAGCTTAGATATTTTGGGAAGGGTGGAATTTCCCCCTTGATTCCCCCTGGATAGACTGGGCTGCAACTTTGCCTTCCTTTTCATCCTGGATCCACTGAAATAGCAGCGTCTTGAACAGGGACCACCTTCCTTGATGCAAGAGCGATGCTCCAGAGAGGAGCCCAAGAGGGGACTCCTGAACAGGCTGTGGAAGCAGGGACAGGCTACCTGCAGTGGACATCGAGGTGTTGCCTGAGCTTTTGGGAATGGAGTGAGGGAAGCCAAAGCTCAGCAGTGCTGGAGCCAGATGTGGAGGACACAAAGAGGGCCTCTTTTAAGTATGCCAGCAGCAAAATGAAGGCTAAGGAAAGTGTGGGCTCACTACTTACTGGGGCAGAGGACCTAGAAACAAAGGACATGGAAAAGGCAGAGTTAGTCCAGGCTTTTTTGGCACTGGGACCAATAATGTTTACTGTCTTTATTAATGGCTTAGAGTGCACTCTCCATGAGCTTGTGGACCATATCAAATTGGGGGCAAACAGTTGATACACTGGAGGGCACAGCTGCTATTCTGAGGGACCTTCACAAGCTGTTGTCTGTTTTATGCTGTGATGTGTGTTTCAGGGCTGATGTCCTGGCTTTTCTCTGCTGCCTGGGATGCTTGTTTGCTCCTTGGTTCCATTTCAGGCAGCCCTCTCTCTCTGAAGATGTTGGAAATAAGCTTCCCTTCTCAAAGTAAGCATCTGAAGGGACTGTGCTAGACTAGTCACATCTCAGTGCGGGAAATTTGCACTGTGAGACACAGTTTTGTGCTTGTGGGTTTCCCACAGTAACAGCATTGCCAGGAGCCACGTGTAAGCTACTGTTGCTTACAGGCTGTGAGGTAGGAAAGGGGCTGGATCTGAGAGAAGGTGTGGGCTCGGAGGAATCCTGCCTCAGATAAGCTCTCCAGCCACAGCCTGGCACACACCTGTGTCCCTCTCCATGCAAACTGGCACATTGGGACAATGTTCTAGGACAGGAGTAGCCAGAGAGGTCAACACTGTGTGGTGAGGAAGGTGTTTCTGGAAGCATGCAGGAAAGCAGCAGCAAGGGTGGTGGGGGCACATCACCAGCACCACCACCTCCTTAGCTGTGCACAGCTGTGCAGCAGTATGAGCAATACTGTGTCATCCAGGCAGTAACTGCGACAGCCTTCCCCCATCAGCGCTCCTACTTTTCCTTATTCATGGGCATATCATAGAGTGAAGTGGTATTATTTATAAGATTGATTTTTCTCTTGTCTCTTTATAGCAAACACTGTTCTTCTGCATGTCCCACAACCATTCACCTCCTTCAGATATCTGTATGGGGATGTTTATTGACATGACAGCACGCAGCAGTCAGCGGTGCCAAAGTCAATGCATCCCTTGTCTGTTTAGGGCAGGCTGTGGCTGTCAGCCTTGTGTCTCCGGAGAGATCCCAAGGCTGTTTGTTGACTTTGCCCTTGGCCAGTGTTAGATAAACAGTGAACTTGTATTATTTTTGTGCTTCTTCCTAAGAACAGCTCAAGCGCTGTAGTGGCTACATCAGTCACTGACATCAATTGTTTCCCCTGGATTTTGTTCTGAGTGTTTGGTGAAGCCTGGAGAAAAGACACCATTATCTTTAAAACCTGCCTGGAAGGGTAAGAAAATCATGGCCCTTCCTGTTGTTCTGGGGCCTGGGCATGGTTGATGCTATCTGGCACTTTTGGGTGCTGGTCTCCCAAGGCTGCTTTTTTCCATCAGGTACTGGCGTTCTTGGTCATTTTGTTTCTCAGCATTAACATCTCTGTTTTACAGTGTGGCAGCCTCAGTGCAAAACCAGAGACAGCAAGTTTGAGCAGCCAGCTTGAGGAAACCTACTCTCCCAGGGTTCTGTCTTCTCTGGTGGATCTCTGGTGGCCTGGAAAGTGTGAGTCCCGCCTAAAGCTTCTTCATGAGGAGGGCGTTTGAGGAAGCATTGTATGCTGTTTTCTGGTGTCTGATAGAAGTTGAGCTCTCACAGCAGCTTTCTGTGTGGGTTCCTGCCATGCAATTGGTACGAGAGAGGGACCTCACGTCACAAATCGAGTCAGACCATTAGTTTCTTGACCCCTCTTTCAGATTTGGGTGAAACTTGACGATGGGTCCCCGAGCTGTTGGGGATGGATGAACAAACACAAATGGCATGATTGCTTAAGTTTTGTTTCTATTGGAAACCAGGCTGAAACAGCCAGCTCCACCATTCCCTATGGGATAGCTTGCGACCAAAAGCATTGCAGAGGTAATGAGAACAATGCTTCCCCATTCCTGGATGGGATCTTTTGTTGGTGTAAACTAGTTCTGTGCCATTGGAACCAGCTGTCAGATGCTGATCTGCAGCAGCTGGCCTGAAACTGCAGATCCTGCTGCTCTGGGGTTTCAGGGAGCTTTGCTAAGGCATGCACAGGTAGCCAGGGGAGAAAACTAGGTTAAGAAACTCTTGATTTTGGTCTCTGCCAAGAGAGAGCAAGCCCCACTGAACGCAACAGGGACACAGAAGTGAGACTCGTCATTTTCCCGCATGCTTGAGTCTTTCAAAGCAAGTCACAGTAGAACAGAGCAGCCTGAGGTATGCTGGCCCTGGTGGGGTAGACTTGCTCGAGACAGGTCCTTCCCACTGGACTCCAACCAGCAGGAGGATGAAGATGCTTGGAGAAGTGACCCAAGAAGTTTTTGGTCTGCTTGGCTTTCCTGGTTACTTGGGATTTTTGTTTGTGGCAGTAAAGTAGAAGTTGGAGGCCAGCCTAGCCCTGCAGCACAGTACTATGCTTTGGTTCTTTACCCTACATGAGTACATTATGCCTAATCTGAAGGATTAGAGCATGTCACAGTTTCCTTCCAGGCTGTGTGTCCAGCTTTCCTTCCCACAAAACTCAGCAAGGCAGAGGGCAGGTCAAACAGTCTGTAGCTGGTGTGAGTGATGGTTAGCACAAGCAATATATTATGAACCACAAAAACAGTGAGCAGATTAGCTGCTCTGGTGTGATTCAAGGCTCCTTAAGAAGAACAGAGGAGATAAGGAAAACCAGGCGAAGTGTACTTGGAAAGATAAACAGAACAATACAAACCAACTTACAATTGAGTTAGGAAGAACAACAATTGCTGAGAGCAGCAAAGGTGTTTCTAGACAAAGGACAGCAAAAATTTTAAAAGCAAGATAGAACAAAGAAACCATGGACAGGCTGTGACCTCCACTGAGCCTGAAGGAGGTGAGTTTGCACAGCTCCCCAGCACATCATCTCCACGTTCCTGGTGCTCTGCAAATGTCTGCCCAGCACCTTGAGGTCTTGCTAAAGGCAGTGTGTATCACCGTTTAGGGCTGTATGCAAGTCCAGGACAGCGTGCTGACTGCTCAGCTCCTGCTGCCTTGACTTACTTACTTTGGCATCAAGAGGGGGAAGAATAACTGTGTTATCCTTCTGCTGTGGAGCTGTGATGTGACTTATTCCCACCAAATATTGGTGCTGAAAGTTGTTCCTGGGTCCTGCAGTTTAGGCACAGTCACTGTCTGTCTGGGCTATCTCATACTTCTCAGTCCTCAGCACTGAAACCCTCAGAGGTGGCAAAGATGAAGAAGTAAAGGACCTTATTTTTAGATTACCAAGAATACTCTTTCTGGCTGCTTGTTTTCTCTTGTGGCTGGTCACACTGCCTGTCTCCCTTTCCCAGTTTCTCTCCCACCCTCTGTACCCATCCATTGCCCTTCTGCCCCATCCTTCACATCCCTCCTGTAGCCTCCCTGGTGCTGTGATGCCAAGAGAGCAGACATCCAGAGCACCGCTATCTCTGGGACGGAGGTGGGTCCTGCTACACTGATGCTGTCTGTGAGCTGTCTGGTTCCTTGTGCAGTTCCTGGTACAACTCCCTGCACGGCAGCTCCATGCAGCTGTTTCTGGAGTCAACTCACGGCCACAGCTCTCCATGCATCTGCCACTGCTTGCAGCACCCACACAGTTGTGGATGGCAACTGGCAGTAATGTGCTAAGCAGCAGTAATGCAGTCGCTTGTAAGCATGTCAGCATAGTCTTGTAGTGGTTGCCTCTGGACTTGTCAGAATAGCCTTGCCCTAGGGCCATGTGCTTTTCTGTGTGGATGTCCCTCCTCCCAAGTGTCCACCCCCAGGGGGTTGGACAGGTGACCTCCAGACGTCCCTTCCAGCCTCAACCATTCTGTGATTCTGTGAAGTAAGAATTGCCCCTCCGCGGGGGAGGACGTGCCTCTACAGGGATGGGATGACATATGGGATCTATATCTGTGAGGTGGTGCTCCCCTGCTGTGGCTGGCAGTCTTGAGAGTCAAAGAGAAGTGAAGTGAGTCTTTTATCAGGAAATGAGCTCAGGGAACCAGGTACTCAAGTGATAAATTGTTCGAGTGTGTAGTGGTATGTCTCGTGGCCCTGCACAGGAGCTGGCTCGGAGATGAGGAGCACTTCAGAAACAAACAAGACAGCAAAGATGTTCCTAGGGGCCGTGGAGCACAGTCTTGAGCATCCAAATGTTTGCCTTCGTAATGCTGCTTCTGGGAGCCTTGGCCTGCTTGAGATCATAGTGTGTGCCTGTTATCTCAGCTGGGCAGGCTGAAACACCCAGACACTGTAAGATTTTTCTGTAGTACCAACATGAAAATCTTTCTTGGAGGCCGTTTGTACACCAGCCTCCCATGGCTGAGAACCATCTGTTTATAAAACCATTTTGCAGGGCAGTGGGATATGGAGATGCTGAGGTAACTCACAGGTATTGCTGGAGGAAATACCTTCTCGCTCTGAAAGCACTGCCCTGGCTGTGGGCTGCAGGCGGTCCTGGACCACAGAGGTTCACGGTACCCATCAGGCTCCTTGCTCTTCAGTGGCTTCACCCAAGGCTATCATCTTGACTTGTTCTCAGCTTCAGCATGCCTTTTGCACTCTCCCATCTGAGGACGTTCCCTGCTCGTTGCAGGGGGGTTGGACTAGATGACCTTTAAAGATCCCTTCCAACCCAAACTATTCTATGATTCTATGACATGCACTAGCTGACTTCCTACATTACCTGCAGTTCCTCCGAAAGAGGCAGAGGCAGAGGAAGGAGACTAACTAATGGGACAGAGGTTTACTGAGATGCTCCTTCCTACCCCCTAGATAAAGCCACTGAGGCTGACTGGGATGTTTTGGTGTCTGGACAAACTTCTGCAGCGAGTGGAAAGGTGAGGTGAGTGATCCTTGAGTCCTCCCTTGCGATTTCAGGGCAGAGCACAGTGAGCTGCGTGCAAGTCCAACCCTTGGAGCTGACCCTGCTGCAGACCAGCTCTCTGCATACGCACACCTGCAGGTGCACCCTACTGAAGGGAAGGGCGGGATCCTTGTGTCCTGCAAACCCTTTCTGCTTGGTGCCGAGCACAACTAGGGCTGAAACAGAGGGACAGCACAGTTGTGCCACGTGGCGCACAGAGTTCATGCTACATCAAGACCTGACCCTGCCTTCCTGTCTGAGCTCTCGGCCTGCATGTGGCCGCTTCCCTGGTCGCAGCAACCCTGCTCTGTTTCAGACACAACCGGCTGTGAGCAGAACCCCACACAGGCCTGCAGCTCCATCAACACCTCCTGCATAGGGAGTGCATCTGCCTGGGGCCAGGCTTGCCGGAGGGAGCTGGCGTGGGACAAGCACACACAGACACTGGTTGTCTGCAGCCCCTGTTCACCGCTGTCCCTGACACAATGCCCTCGCTCTGCTACTGGCAGTGCTGGCCTCCACCCCCACGTCTCCATGTCCTGAAACATTAACTGACTTACACCGATGAGACCAGCTCAGCAGCAAGAGTCAGCAAAGGTTTTTTTGTCTGTTCACGCAGAGCTCAGGTTCCTACCATGCTCACACACAGCATTATGAGCAGGGCAGCGGTACAGTGTCAAGAAGACAAGGATCACTGGTGATGGGGCAAACGCTGGAAAGAAATGGGAGAGTCCCAGAGCAATGAGAAGTGAATAAAAGTTGCAGAGAGGACAGTGAGGAGCTGCTTCAGAGCAGCCTCCTGCTGAGCAGCGAAGGCCTGTCTGATGCTTTATAGGCCAAGTTCTCAGGCAGTGCACAGATGCGGGCACTGAACTGCTTGGGGACAGCGGTGAGGGAGGCTGTCACAGACCTGCACGCACAGCTGGGGACCCGCAACCTCTGAAGAATGCTTCTGCCGAGCTGTGTGCGACCCTCACGGCACACCTGGCTGGGGATGGTCGGAGCAACCACAGAGATCCACTCTGGTGTAGGAGCGGGGCCCCAGGAGGGAGCAGCATCCCAGCTACAGTGCTGCTGGCAGCGCAGCCTGCCAGGGAATTATGGATTAATGTGGAACTGATCTGAGATGAAACACTTTGGATCAGGACCACAACCAAAAATATTTCGAGTCGGATCAAACTGAACCAAACAAATCTGTTTGTTTCCTGCTTTCCCAGCAGACAGTCAGTCTTAAAGGTCACTAAGCTGAGAAGTGTGGCTGGGCATAAGTGGATTTTCCTTTAGGAAAATGGCAATGACAGAAAATTCCTGACCAGCTTTGCCCTAGGGGCGAGGAAGGGGGTGATTCACCTCTCCTAATTTTAGGCCATTTCGTGAGGAGCTGAGATTGGGAGCCCTAGGATGGAGAGAGCTGGGCATCTCCAGGGGGGAGCCGCACAGAGGTCCTGTCTCCCCAGGGGACAGGACCAGCTGGAGTGACGGCTGGTCCCCCTGTGTCCTCCTGCATGCTGAGTGGAGGCTGGGACTCCTTAAAGTGGCTCTCTGAACTGCTGACTTTTGGGAAGTGGGAGCCTTTCCAAGCCTTGGGGACTGTGTCAACATGGCGTGAAGGTATGCAGGCAGGTTTAGGCAGACAGGGACAAGAACAATCAGTCTTACCCCTTTCGACAACTGCTTTTTTGATAACTCCCTGTATTGTTAGCCAGCATCAGCCAGTGACTGAGAGACAGAAATCTGCAGGGACAGGCTTTGTAACCATCCCAGCTGCTGGTCCCCCGTTCTCCCCCAAAAGCAGGGCTGCCATATGCCGATCAACAACCCTGCGGGCATGCTGAACCCCGGACCAGGCAGCTGGTGAAGGCTAGAGCAGCATGGGGGCTGCTCTTGTTCACTTGTGTCTTGCTGCAGGCAGCCACGCCTGGGGAGATGCTGCAGCGCTGGAAAGCTGCTGGCTCCCACCCGAGTGCAGGTCCCCTCTGACTCAGACCTGGGAGCTCTCAGCTCTGTGCCGTGAACTCTCCTCAGCGGCCGGCCAATCCTCCATGTGATCTCACCCACCAGGTTTTTCTGCAGGTGGGAGCAGCCCGGAAGGCCACGCAGCAGTGGGAGAGTGGTGGAGAGGTGCGCTGCTCCGCACAGGGCCAGCTGCAGCCCCGCTGGCTGCCGGGAGCCAGCCGCGCTGCCGTGGCTTCCTGCAGCACTGCTTTCCTGGTTCCTGTGGGAGCCTGGCTCTCCCAGGCAGGTGTGCGTGAGGGAGCGGGCCCAGGATGTCCTATCTGCACCGGGGGATGCTACCGCTGAAGAACCAAAGCAGAGTCCAGACACGTATATATGCAAGCAGCTGTGTGCTCCTATAGATGCGTGTAAGAACATATGGGGTGTACTCAGTCTGCATCCTTCGTCTCTGCTGGTGTACTCGTGTCTAATTGATGCAGTCTAGTTTCTAAACTAAGAACATGCACTTTAAATTTGGCAATGTCTCTTTAATTCAAAGAGCACTTTTAAGATGCTCAGATGTATTTGGCAACTGTGGTCTGTTTTTATTAGTAAACTGATAGCATATGATATCAAAGTCTGTTTTCATTGCCCTTGTTGAAAGAGATGCCAAATGCAAATCCATTTAGAGAAGTGAACCGGATTTATAAACTTCCTTTTGCTGTGCCTATTAAACTGGTGACAAGCTGGGGCCTTGGAGTTTCTCTCATTTTCCAGGCTGGGAGCTGGGCGCTGGATTTACAGCAGCGCCCACTGGAGCAGCGGCAGAGGGTGCTCTTCCCCTGCCCGGAGCCGGCTGCAGGCAGGCGGGCAGTGCTGCCTGCCCAAAACACATGCAGCCCTGCCTTGCCCAGAGCCAGCTGGGAAGTGGAAGGGAACAAACTGTTCAGGCTTCGGGAGCTGATCTGCTGGAGGTGGCGAGGGAGGCCCGTGGAGCCCCGGGAGGTACCTTCACCTGGCTCTGCTGTGATCGGGCCATGCTGGGAGCTGCCCGCAGACTTGCCAGCAGAGAGCTCGGCTGCCACATCTGCGGGAGCATTCCTGGGGGCTCAGTGGGGAGTGCTGTCATGGGGACCAGGACTGATGAGCCCAGGGCCACACCATGGTCTTTTTGGCAGAGGAGAGCTGATCTCAAACCTCCTCAGCCCTGGGGACAAAGCTGGCCGCTGGGGACTGCTACGTGTTCCCTTTGGCAGGTCCCTCCCCATCCTCTCTGTTTCTCCCCTGGGACACCAGTAGCTGCGTTATTTGTGGAAGACACCTGTATTTCGATGCACATATTTTTTCTCTCTCTGTCTTTGTGACTGTCCGTCCTGTGCCGTGGAAGGGCTGGTGCCTGGCTGGACGCCTGGGGCACCCACGTGCCCTGCAGAGGGGAACAGTGGTCTTGCAGGAAGGCTGTGCATGGTGGAGGTGCTGGGCAGGGTGCTCCGAGCTTCTCTCCAAGTTCACACCGTTGCTGACCTCTGTTCTCGCTGCCATAATTTTCTCTTTGGTAAAATGCAGAGAATGTCACGTCCCTGGGTAATGCCATGTGGAAGGAAACCGTAAGCCAATATCATCAGGGGGATTCATGTTCATGGACTGACCCTTGCTCTCCTCCAAATGGCTGCAATGCTGCCTACTGCACCTCCTGGCCTCCCCCTGATGTCTGGCCTGGGACACCCATCCACATTCCCTACCAGTTTCTGCACTTCTTACCTTCACTTCATCCCCTTGTAATGTCCCAGAGGCTGCTCTTCTGGCAGCTCTTCCAGGAACATGGTGATCCCTACCCCAAATGCCTGATGGGTACAATTACCCAGCTCAGTAGCACCATGGGCACAGGAGCAACACCCCACAGGCCTGTGGGTGCAGCCCTTCGGTTGGTGTGCATCTGTACTCCTGCAAGCCCAGAAGATGCAGAGCTTGCACAGCATTAACAGCACCGAGTCATCATGATGGTCTGGAGCACTTAAAGTTTTTTTTCTATCAACAAACCTCTTTTTCCCAAAGCATCTGAAATCATGGAGATACCACTGCTGGGTCTGACCTGGATCTTTCCAACCAGGCACATGGCACTGGGGAGGGGTTGTGGGAGCCCCATCTGCCCTGGACGTGAGGCTCTCTGAGGCAAAGATGGGCTCCAAGGATGTGGGGATGGCAGACGGGGGCACAGGGGAGAGAGGAAGGAAACGACTTCAGTGGTACAGGCAGTGTTGTCCTCGGTCTGCTTGCAGCGGGATGTACTCCAGGCAGGCTGCGTACAGCTTGGGGTGTCAACTCGCTTTACCTTGTGCCTGTGAATGGGTCTGACCTGTTCCTCAGGGTAGAGGCTGGTCCTGGTGGGGCCGAGAGCTGCCCTTCTCCACCATGTTGTGCCCTTGCTCCCTGTCCTGCAGACAGCCAGGTACGTCCACCTGGTGCCTGGGGAGCAGCAACTGCCCCAGCCGGCACTTCCCAGCTGAAAACACACACGGAGGGAAGTGATTCACTCAAAGCCACCCAGTGAGTCAGTGGCAGAGCTGGGAATACAGCACAAGTCTTCTCCTGCTCAAACCACTAAGTCAGCCAGCTCCTCCAGGGAGGTCGGGTGCGTTTGAGGGGACCGTGAACTATTCTCTCGCCTGCTTCAGCAGTTTCCAAAGAATCAGGGCCGCGGAAACAACCCAGTCCCAGTTTCACAGTAGACGCTCTGCTCCAAACTGCACTTGCAAGATTGGTTGTTTAGAAAAATATAATGAGCCCAAGGAGTGAGGCAGTGGCTCCTGCCAGGGCAGAGCACGAGGGTCTTTGCGCAGGGGGGAGGGTGGTGAGCTGGGTGCGGAGACCCTGACTCCAGCCCTTGTGTGGCCACGGGCAAGTCGAGGTGCCCGGGGTCTTCCAGCGTGGGGTCTAACAGCACAGCCACAGCAGCTTAATGATTTACTGCCCTTCGTTTTGCCACCGTCAGCACGTGCGCTCGGCCATGTGGCCTCTGGCAGGGCTGGTTGCAGTGCAAGGGGATGGGACTGCGCTCTCCTGCCCAGCCTCCCTTCCCTCCGTCCCGCAGCCAGAGCCGGGCGCTGTACGGCAGAACCAGCAGCCGCAGCATGGCTGGGTGCTCCTGATCGCACCTCGGGGTGCTTCCCCTCCCTAGCACTCAGAGCGGGGAGCTGGCATCTGCTCCAGCTCTGCACTCCAGTGCGTGGCAGCTCCGCTGCCCTCTCCTCCCTGCTCCACTGCCTTGCTGGGATTCGGCTTTTGGAGCAGCTTATCTCCGTTTCCAATGTGCAGGCCTAGCCAAGCCGTGCATGTTTCTTGTTTGTTTGTTGTTTCAGTCCTGTTCTCCGCCAGCCCTGGTGGCAGGCAGTGCCGGCAGCCGAGCCCACAGTGACCACAGGGGTGGACCTTGCTAAAGCTCTCAGCCATGCTGCCGGCACAGCCAGGCCAGCTGAAGGCGGCTGCGGTGGCAAGAGGCAACAGCCCTGGAGGAGAGGCTGTTTGTTTACCCTGGGCCACAGGCGTGCTCACGCCGAGCCCGCGGGGCACAGGCCAAGCCGCAGTGTCTGGTGAGCGACCGCAAGAGGATGGAGCGTGCAAGGCGTGGGAGCTGTGGTTTCTGCAGGCAGAGGAGACGGTGCACGGCTTTGGCGGTGGCTCGCAGGAGAAGTGGCCCCTGGGTTTGGAAAGAACGGGTGGGGAGAGCCCCAGCGCTCTGCGGCTCAGCTGGATTGCTCTGTTTGGGTTTCCAGGGGCTGCTCTGGAGGTTGATCTCTTGTCTGGTCTCCGTCCTGCTCCACACTGGTGGAGTAGTGGTGGGAACCCAGTGGCTCCTGCTGCTCTGGAGGAGGGTCTGGGAGGGTACCTAGAGGTGCTGCCCTCCTGGCTTGTCTGCAGCCCAGTGAGCCCAAGCGGCTGCAGCCTGCCACTCTGCCTGCTCTGCCATCCTGCTCTGCCATCCCAGGGATGGAGTGGCTGGCTGGAGATGTCACTCTGGCACAGGGACAACCATCACCCCTCTATGGCCATCTGCAATAAGCTGGCACACAGCTCATTTCTACCTTTTCCAGGGGAAACCGAAGGGCAGCCCATTGCCTGAGGCTGCAGAGGGTGCAGAGGTGCTGGGATGGAGACCCTGGGGAGGTGCTTATACCAGAGCCGTTCTTCTCCCAGCTTCCCGGTTTGTCCTTCCTCCTGGCCAGGAGGTCAGGCTGTTGCCTGGACCATGTGGAGGAGGGCGGATGGAGGAGCAGTGAGAGGAGCCATGGGGGTTCTGGCAGGGCACAGGAGTTGGGCCTGATGCTGTCACTGTGCTGTAGGGGTGGGGATGGACTCCTCCATCCTGCAGTAACCAGACCCTGGTGTTAGCAGGGTCAGACTGGTTGCCTGTGGCCCAGCACCCCGACCTGCACCCTGCATCCCCTCCAGCAGGCACGGACATGCTTGGTGCTCGGGTGGGGAGATGCAGAGGAGCACTGGGGTCGGCCTGCTGCTGCTCCAATGCCCAGGGAAAGCTGCTGGGGCGGCTACGGAGCCAGCGCCCTTGGGGAGACGAGGGGGCGGATGTCTGCATCCTCTTCTGCACCTCATTAACAACAAGACGTCCCCTGTCACCAGCTCACCACAGAGCCCCGTGTGGGATCCCACTCCCCCCGGGCTGTGCCGCTCCATTCTCCCCCGGCTGCTGAAAGCACCAGGGGGTTTGCTTACAACTTTGCCAGGCCGGCAGTGAGCTGGGAGGGCTCCAGCTGGCATGCCGCAGTTAGCCCCGGGCTCGGCAGCCCTCTGACACAGGAACCCCAGTGGGAAAATTATTCCCACCCGGGCAAGTGGTCAGAAATCAGGGCCAGGCTCTGTTCGCTCGCCCTGTGTGCTCTCAGTGTCAGGATATTGTTACTGTCACTGCTTGAATCGTGCTGCCTTTGAGAGCCGGGGCAGGGGAAGGGGGAAGGGTGGAGACATCCCTGTCCTGTAGTGCATGCTCTGGGGTGAGACAAGGGGACCCCAACCTGCCAGCACAGCCCCCTTCATGTCCAAGCCCTGTCTGTGCTCAGGAGATGCAGTGCAGAACCAGAGCAGAGCAACCGCAGAGTCCAGCCGGGTTGGCACATCCCTGGACGCCTCCCGGTGTTGGGTCTGGCACCTCCTGCCAGAGGTGCTGCTGCGGTGGGATGGGATGCAGCAGCTTGCCGGGATGAATTATCACCCTGCAGCTGCTGATGGCAGCAAGACCGGCACTGTTACGCTTCCCTGACAATCTCTTTATACCAATTTCATGCCTTGGATCTGCCCAAGATCTACCCTTTTTCTATAGGGAGAATAGCACGCGAGGGGCTCCTCCTCCACCCACAGACCCTGGCCCGTTGCCACCGCCTTCGGAGGCTGTGGCAAAGTCATGCCACACTTTAATTACATCAATTAATTCCTGAATACCAGCCTTACTATGGCATGGGGCAGGGCCGGGGAGGCCGGGAGCTGGGAGCACAAATAGGCCGTTGTATTGTCCTCCCGTCTCATCGCCTGCCAGGTCCCACTGGCCTGCCCCCGTGCTCTGAAATGCTTCAGCATCCTCGTGGCCCGCCCGAGGCGCTTGGCTGTAGCTCCCCTCCAAACTGGATGCCCTGGACCCTTTCTGAGGAGTCCTTGTGCTGGGAGAAAAAGAGCTGGGAGCTGTCGAAGTTGGGGAGGGTGGGGGTCCAAGGGGAGCAGGCAGTGTTGTGCCCATCCCCAGGGCCACACTGGGGGTGCCGTGGTCCATGCGTGGGGGACACTTCCCAGGGTGTAAGGGCGACTGTGGCCACTCAGCGGTGTCCCTGTGAGGCTGCCCAGGACAGAGGGTGGTTACGTTGACCCCGCAGCTCCATGGGGTACTGCTCTGCTCCAGTTGATGTCAAGTGCTCTCCTGGCAGCTGGAGAGGTGTCGGTGTGCCGCAGGAGAGCATGCCCAGCCCTGGCGCTCCCATGGGACCCACCCACCGCACGGTGGCTCAGGGGTCTGGGGAGTTCATTTGTGAGCTGGCTCCCACAGCCCTGCTCTCCACTCCCATGGGACTCCCAGGTCCTGTCCCGTGCTGGGTCTTGGTTTTCCCAGGGGAAGCAAAGCCCATCATTTCCCCCAGGCTGTGCAAGGTCAGCAGGGGCATGGAGGTTGGCCAAGGAGTTCATGCTCATGCCTGGGAGATATGGTCTTCAGCCTGCTGCGAGCTGCCCAGGGGGATCAGGGTGTTTTAGCGCTGAGTCCTGTTTCTTGCTGTGGGATGATGGCATCATCCCACCCCAGGGCCTCCTGCTGAGGAGGGGTGTGCTAAAGGGGGGAGGGTTGGGGCAGGGCAAAGACCAGGGACTTGATGAAGACCAGGAGAATAGGCACCTGAATGCTTGTTTGAGCTCCTGGTTGTGAACCCCGCAGCCACTGGAGCTGGTTTGCCATGGGGCGTGGGGCTTGCCCTGCGCAGCCATCCAGGTGCCACGCTGCCCTCCTCTGTCATGAACCCCAGGAACTCTGCCCAGAAAAACTCTAGAAAATATTGCTCGACCCTTGCTGTGCTCCTCTCTTGGTTAGGGTTTGCTATTGGAAATTGCTCCTCTTGTGTGCTCCGACGGCTGTCTTTCCCCGGGGCCTCCTGCTTGCTCTAGGATAAGCCTTGTGTCCCTTTGCACCCAGGAGCCCATTTTATCTTCTAGCCCCGGAGCTGAGGCCACCCCTCACCCAGGTTAATCCCCTTTTTCTCTGAGGACGTTTTATCCACTGAGGTTTGAAGATCTTGAGCAGCGAGCGGGGCCATGCCGGGGTGGGGAGCCGGCCGCGGGCAGAGGCAGGGTGGGCAGGGCTGCCTGCTGGGTGCTGGTGATGCAGCACTGCCAAGGCAGCGGCTGCTGGTGGCCCCGCTCCCAGCGGAGAGCATTTTGAGGAGGCCGTTTAATTCAGCCTATTGTAATGCTATCTGCGGGAGCATTTTTGCGGAGGGTTTTAGCTCATTACAGCCGGGGCATCTGCTGGCATTTCCCAGCCATGGGTCCCCGCACCCCACTGCCTCCAGCGCTGTGAGGCACTGGGGGCTGAGGCTTGTGCTGCTGTCCCCCCCTGCCCAGTCCTAACCCCCACCCCAGCCCTATGGTGCTGCTGCGCTCATGTGCTGCAGCCCGCTTGCAAACTGAGCTGGCAAATGATTAACGGGTGTGTGAAAGCCAAATGCTTTTGCGTGGATTGCATACAGCTGGAGCAGAGAGGAGGGAGAGAATGGAAAGAAAAAGGGGAGGAAAAAGAAAACAAAAAAGAAAAAGCAGAGGAAAAAGAAAATGAAAAACAAAAAGGAAAAGAAAAAGAGAATGAAAAAGAAAAGGAAAAATAAAAAAGAAAAGGAAAAAAGCCAAGAAAAAGTAAAGGAAAAATAAAAAATGATAATGATTTAAAAAGGAAAGAAAAGAAAAAAGAAAAAAAGGGAAAAGAAAAAGAAAAAGTGAAAAGAAAGGAAGGGAAGGGAAGTAAAGAGAAGCGATAAAAGAAAGGCAAAAGAAAAGGAAAAAAGCCAGCGAGGTCAAAGTACCTTATGGAAACAGCCCAGGCCTGTGTGGTGCCATCAGCTGGGAGCACTTCCTGATGGTTCAGTGTGCCTGCAGGGCTGTCTGGAGGAGAAAGCCAGGCTTTACTCCTGCCTTTACATCCAGGTTTCCTCCTGGATGAATTTGATCCTTTGGGATCAAAATTGATCAGAGGGACAGGACACCTCTCCTATGAGGACAAGCTGAGAGAGTTGGGGTTGTTCAGCCTGGAGAAGAGAAGGCTCCAGGGAAACCTTATAGCGGCCTTTCAGTACTTAAAGGGGGCTTATAAGAAAGATGGGGACAGACTTTTTAGCAGGGCCTGTTGCGATAGGACAAGGGGTAATGGTTTTAAACTAAAAGAGGGGAGATTTAGGCTGGATATAAGGAAGAAAGATTTTACGCTGAGGGTGGTGAGACACTGGCCCAGGTTGCCCAGAGAGGTGGTAGATGCCCCATCCCTGGAAACATTCCAGGTCAGGTTGGACGGGGCTCTGAGCAACCTGCTTGAATTGCAAGTGTCCCTGCCCATTGCAGGGGGGTTGGACTAGATGGCCTTTAAAGGTCCCTTCCAACTCAAACCATTCTATGATTCTATAATTCTCTTTTTTTCCACAGGGTGTTTCTCAGGAGCCAGGGAGGTGGTGGGGTGCTGCTGCTCGGGCGAGCATGGTGGGTGCTGTCCTGTCTGTGCCGGGGGTGGAGAGGGACTTCAGCTTCTCCCCAGGGGTGCTCAGCCCTACTGCCCATGGTGGAGCAGCGCTGGGCACCACTCTGCCCATGCAGCCACTGCAGAGTCAGTCCTGCCTGGCATGCCACTCAGGCCACCTGGAAGGCTGAGAGGGGCACTGGGGTGCAGCCAGCTCTCCTCCAGCTCCCCTGGGCTCCGTCATCCACCACGGAGCTGCTTTGGAGGAGGGGAGAAGGGTCCCCGGGCTGCTGTCCCAGGGCCGTGGGAGCTGCCTGCACAGGTGCAGTGTGGGGGCTGGGGGTGAGCTTGCATGTGTGCGTATACAGGTGGGCTACCCCTGGGGAGGCAGGGCCAAACGGAGCCCCAGGGCCCGAAACAAGAAGGGAGGATAATTTTTGCAGTGAAAGTGTTCCCTTCGCAGCAGAAGGTTAGAAAACAAATGGCTCTTCCAAAACAAATGGGGCTCATCAGCCCCAGCGATGGAGACAGCTGCCAAGAGGCTGCTGGGTGGGAAAGGCCACACAAACATTGGTTTAATCCCTCTGTCCTCCTGTGGTCTGCAGGGATGCTCTCGCAACATTTCTGCCTCTTGCACCCCGGGAGCCTCCTCACCCAGGGGGTCTCCTGGGTCCCCCTCTCTGGCTCCCCCAGTCCTGCCCTGCCGAGCAGCTGAGGTCCCCGGGAGGTTTCAATCCTCCATGGAGGACTTGTGCTCCCTTTGCTGTAGGGCACGGGGCATTTGGTCATCCAAGACCAAATGGGAGGGTGCAGGGAAGATGCAGCTGGGACTTCTTGATTGTGCACAGAGAGATGGTGAGAGACAGCAGCAGGAGCTGGAACATGGGAAATTCCCTGTAAATGCAAGGATGAATCATGATGCCACCATGAAGATGCTCAAATACTGGAATAGGGGCCTGGAGACGGATGGGAATCTCTGACCTTGGAGATACTCAGACCTTGACTGGAGCAGCCTGGGAGCAGCCTGCTTGGAGCTGGCCTGGGTGGGAGCAGAGACCTTCACGAGGCTCCACCACCCAGCACTGCACCCTGGTCTGGGGAGAGGGTCCCTCCTGGAGTCGGGGGTTGCAGGTGGGAACAACCCAAGCGGGGCAAGCAAGAGCGGGTATGGGGATTCTTGCCTTCCCCTCCCTCCCTTACCACAGCCATGAGTCTGGGTGCTGCATCCTCATGTCCTGATGCTATATCCTCGTGTCCTGGTGCTACATCCTCGTGTCCTGGTGCTGCAAGCGAGTGGGTCTGCATCATGGCCTGGATCTGTGCTTGGCTCCCATGTCCCGGAGACCACCCTGCCTCCTCATCTTCATTCTCCTCCTCCTCCAGCATTTTGCTCCAGGAAGGCCCTGTGGCACAGCTGCCCCACCGGTGCACTGTGCTGTCTGCTTCATTCTGAATCACTGTCTCACTCACCAGAACCACTAAGAGAACCTGGGACGAGGCTCAGCAACGTCTGGCAAATGTAGGATCTGCTTGAAAAGTGTTTATGGAAGAGGAAAAAAATAGCAAAAGGTTGAGGAAAGAGAGAAGAAGACAGACAGCAACCCCACGAGACCCTCCCCTCAGGAGCAGGAAGCGGGAAACATAAGGAGCCATTTATTTTAAGTAAACTATAAATATCGGACTACAACAAATGCATGTAAGAAAAGAAAAGTTGGTCCGAATCCAAAGATTTCCAAGAGGTCTTGAGCAAACATGTGTGATTGAGTCTGGCAATGTTGTGTGTGCGTGTGTGCCAGTGCGCGTGCTAATCAAGGGCTGCAGCACTAGATACGACATCATCCCCCCAAATTAAAACCAGAGCAAATTCAAAATCGAGACACAAATGCGTCCGAGTCTCGAGGCTGGTGATAAAATCAGTGTGTGTGGGGTGAGAGTGGGGAGCGCCCCACCATGCCCTCGTGCTAGGGCATGTCCCTCCCTCTGAGAACGCCTGCTCTGGTTGGGAGCAGCCCTGTGCCGCTGTACTGCGGCATCCCCAGCATTGACGGTGGAGAGCATCCTGAGCCTGCGGGGACACGGGACTAGGGGACCTGGGGTTCCTCTGGACAGGGTTCTATGGGGGCTGCAGGTGCCACTGGTGCCCACGTCCTTCACTGGTGCTTCTTGCCAGGACCGTGGTGTGGGCTGCCAGGGCGGCCCTGGGCTTGTACCATCACTGCTGGCCACCTTTCCAAGTCCCTGGCCGCCAGCACCTTACGACCTGGGGTGGAGCCAACAGGGTACTCCCAGCTCTGTTAGCCATGTCCCCTGGATCATCTTGGAGAAGCAAGTGCCGAGGACAGCGTCTGGTGGATGCAGCTGCACTGCGGTCTGCTGCAATGCGGGCAGGGCAGCCCTCGTAGGGGGGAATCTGGGCAGAGCTGGTTCACCACTGCGGTTGGGAAGGACCCCCAGTAAAGGCGATGGGTGCTGGAAGGCATGGTTTGGTGCGAGCAGAGCCTGCTCCCGGTGGGAGGAGACCCATCCTGGGAAGATGCCACAAAACCAGCCTTTCTAATCCCAAACTGGCAGCCTCAGTGAGCAGTTCTTGGGTTGCAGAGCTTCAGCCTTCAGCAGCAGTCCTGGAGCTTGCTTGCTTGCACCCTACAAATGCTAGTAGCTCTGTGGTCTTACTTGGGTGGCTTTCGGCTGATCTGCACCAGCTTCGTTTGGACCAGAGCCCTGCTTTAACCTCGGGCAGAGAATAAATCTGATGGGCATGAGGTGCTGGCCTTTGTCATGCCGCCAGGCTTGATGACAGTTAACATATTGCTCCATGAACGGCGCCTGCTTTGTGTGACTGCTGTTATCACGGTGAGCTGACATGTTTTACCCTTTCCTTTTCACCCATGCGAAGTATTGCCCTGGTCCCCGAGGGCCAGCCTGGTTTTCACGCGCTGCCCGCCCTGGCACTGGGACGCGCTAGTGTTTCTCTTGCCTGGGACATCTCTGTCCCTTCTCCTTGCCAGCGCCTGACACTTAAAGGCAGTGTGGGAGGGGACAGGCACACCATCTGTGTGCCCAGGGCTGGGCTGGGCTATGAATGGCCATGGAGCACCCATAGCCCTGTGGGCTGGCCACTGTGGCACCCTGGTTGTACCAGCTCATCCCTCTTGGCCAGCTGCTCCAGCCGGTGGCTCGTGGAGCTCTGTACTGCTGGCACAGAGCTGTGCCTGCCCCAAGGGACTGGGCAGTGCAGGGGCTGTGCCAGGGCGGGTGGCCCGTGGTGGGCAGCTGGTTGCCAGGGCTCAGTGGCACCTTGGGCTCCTTGTCCTGCTGTGGCAGGGGATCCAACATCTCCTGTGCAGCCCTGCCGGCTCTGCCCTCCTCTTGCTGAGTCGGAGGGTGCTGGCAGAGCCAGGCTGGAGCGGACTGAGACATGAGCTATTGATGTGCCACACCAGCCCGTGCCACTGCTCCTTTGCTGCCCGCAGGAAGCTGCAGAGAGAGGTCTCACTTCCAGCACTGCCTGCGTGATCCGTCAGGAGAAGCGCAGGACCGCGGCGCGCTTGGTGCCAGATGTGTCTGCAGGATTACAAATAAACCGAGTAACAGATTACTGTGTCACCACTTGTTTGCTCTGTCTGCCACCAGCATTGTCTTACATCTCTGTGGTCACTGTGGCCTCCTCCAGCTGCCATCACTTGTCACCATCAGTCACACGCACTACCCTCAGACTTGGCCATTAGGCAGATTAGCCTTAATTGGTACTGCCCGTCATCACTAATCACTATCTTCATTGTCAGCTTCCACACCACGCAACGCCTATAATTTCCACTTATTGGGAGCGTGGTGGATTCTCCTGCGCGTGGTGTCTCAGATCCAAGATGAGATAACTTCTCTGAAAGGGACCGCCCGGCTCTGACATGTCCGGGGGACCCATCTCCCTGAGCAGGCTCTTCCAGCGCTCCCAAGGCGTTGAGCAGGTTTGTCCCTTCTTGGCTTAGAAACCACCTGCTGCCAGTCCCTGCTGCTGGTGATGGGACACTGCTGTGGTGAAATGAGACCCAGGTTGTGCCAGATCCCAGGTGCCTGGCTGAGCCGAGGGGGTGCTTGGGCACATGGGCTGCTCCCATGGGTCTCAGGTGGGGATTGCATGGGCTGAAGGTAGGACAAGGTTGCAGACCAGTCCCTCTCCATAGTCCCGTCGCTCCCCATTCCCACAGGATTTTAGGGCAGAAGACACCTGATAGTTGGAAGCCATCAGCTGGGCTCTTAGGCAGGGTCGGCACCCAGGATTGGTGTCCTGCTCCAAAATGTGCTGAGCGGGAGCTTAGAACAGGGTGGGTGCAATGCAGAAGGATGTTTTCCACCCCGCTGGGCTTTCCTCTGGGCTTGTGGCACTGCTCCGAGCTGTGCCCTGCCCCGCATCCCCTGCTGCCATGTCCCAGGCACCCCCGCCTGCTGTTGTGCCCGCAGCGATGCCTGCGGTGCTCACCCGAGGCGCGGCTGGTCCGGGCAAGGAGGGAGCAGCTGCCGTGTGTTTAGGAGAGACCAGAAAATATTGGGGTGGGCTATGGGGAAGGTCAAACAAACCATTTATTTTCAGGCAGAATGGTCAGATGTGAGTGTCTCTGTTTAGGAATCACATCCAGATGCTGAAGTTAAACATCTGGGCTTCACCTCTGTGTTTTGTCTACACCCCCCAAGCGCAGCGCTGCCTTTGGAGCCATCCGCCGAGGTGTTATCACCTCGTTCATCAGCTGCCCCTCACCTCCAGCTGAGGCTCCCACATCCCCTCCAATGTGCTGGGAAGGGCTGGGAAGAGCTGGGATTTCGAGCTCCACTGCTGGCCACGCTCTGCCTGCCCCCTGCATCGACCTCACAGGCTGCTCTGCAGCTGCCACTGGTGCAAAGAGTCCGAGGGCCTCAGCCACACTGGTTCCTTGGGCAGCAATGTGGGAACATGTTCAGTACAACTTTGAATCGGTCCTTTCATGTCCTAGGGAAGATGAGGGCTCTTCACATGCCAAGAAGACTTGGAGGGCTGGTGGAGGGTTTGCAGAGCCCAGGGGGAGTAGGACTGGCAGCTACGTGCTGCCAGCCCCATGCCCGAGGGCGTCAATCCTTCGGTGGAGGTTTGTGTGCTGGGCGCCTGCCGCCCACGCTGCTAATATCCTGTTGAGCAACTCAGCTGGCACAAACAAAGCCATCTGTGGGAGGAGGTCCTGGAACCCTACATGCAGCCAGAGCCAGAGCAAAGCTGGCAGCAGGGCCATGGTGCAGGGTGGCACGGGGCATGTGGCCAGGGCACACTCCAGGCTGGAGGGTCTGATGCTGGTGGGTACAGCCCACTGCCGGTGAGGGGATCTCAGCAGGGCTATGCCATGGGCAGGAGGAGAAACTGGAGGCTCTATTGGATGGCTCCAGTGAGGTGTTTGCCCTGATGCTGTAGCTACTGAGTCCTCTCTGCTCGGCAGAGCCCTGCTCTCCACGTGGGGTGGTTTCTAGAGAGGCTCCAGGGCTTGTAGCCCCCATGTCATACGATGTGCCCATGTTCAGGCTCTTTGGACATGTCTACTGCATGAAGAGCTGCTGGCTTGCTGGGCTGGAGCCCTTCCTTACTCTGGTTGATCTAACCCATGCAGCGGCACAGGTGATGGACAGGATCTTCATGATGAATGAAGAATACTCCATAAGTTTCCTCTTCCTTCAGTGGTGCAAGGAAAACTCTCCTTGCTCCACGTAACCTCTGGGAGCTGAATCAGAAGGTACATTTTCCTCAGGGGACTACAACCCTATGGCTTCAGTCATGAGGTGGGATGGGAATCACCACTGCCACAACAAAACCATAACACGGCTCTCAGGACTTGGCCAACCCAACCAACTCAGGTCTGCCTGTGTTGCTCTGGATGTTATTTTGGCCCTGGCTTGCCACTGCCTCTGCTTTTCCAGGAAGACCCCTATGCCCCCGGCATGCCTGGAGGGAGGGTGTGCTGGAAGTCCCACTCAAGTCTATTTACCACTCAGTTTGCATTCCAGTGCTGCAGACTTGAGACAGCTGCAACGGGAGATCTGAGACCCTAAAGAAGGACCTGAATTCCTACCATGGTGACGGTCCTGCCTCCTTATGGTCCTTTCACTTGCAGAAGCCCCAAGGCACATTACATTTTACCGCCTTGTACCAAGGAGACTCACCACCTCCAGATCAGGCCATCAGGCTGGATATTGCAGCCTTTTCCTTTCTGGAGGTTAACCCCTGCTGATTGCTGGGGGAGATGGGGTTTTGAAGCAGAGTTGAATGAATGCAGCACCAAAATCCTCCTTGGTGCTATGAAATCTTCAAAATCCGGATTTCAATTTGTATTTCTCAAGTGACCCTTTTTGGTTCAGAAGGGATTAAATGGCAAAAAAGCCCATTGTTCAGTTGGCATCCTCCATCTGCAGAGCTTTACGGTGGCGAAGCCGCCTGTGCTGTCTGTAACAGACGTGCTGTACACATTGGGGAACTGCACACTTAAATATGCTTCCCACCCTGAGACCTGGAAGAGGCTTACCAGATGTCCCTTCTGTCTCCTGAAAACAAAGCACTGAGACGTGTGTCCTTGCCCAAGGTGAGTGGTAGAGTTGAGGTCAGAGCTCTGGTCCCCAGCACCCCCCCGTGGTCAGCCCTGCTGCAACGAGACCTCTCTGGTGGGTGGGAAGAGGCTCAGTGCTGCTGTCTGAGGCCATGGCCTGGAGGAATGATCGCAAACCTGGACGGGAAGTGCAGCTTCATGCTCACCGCTACCTTGGCTCAAAGCGCCAGGCCCATAAAGATCAAAGAGCTTCCCCTTGTTTTGCTTCATTCTTCTGCTGGGAAACTTTGTGAATGTCCTGGCACAGGCAGCCTTGGAGCACCTTCTCTGTGCGAGTCAGATCCAAGATAATAAAAGAAAAATTTGGTTCCTTCCAACTTTTCCAAGGAGAATGGAGTCTGACCACGAGCTGAAGCAGCAGAGCCCAGGTGTGTTGGCGGCGCCTCCGTCCCCAGCTCCTCCGCTCAGGGCTGGGACAGCTGCTGGCTCTGCTGCCCTGGACATGAGTCCCTGTTCGTGTTTCCCCACGGCTGGCTCCGTGCGCAGGCAGCTCTGCTCAGGATATGTCAGCTGTGGGTAAGTCAAACTGACCTTGGTGTGGCCCACTCTGCAGAGTGCTTCATCCACCCTTTGCTCTTCTTTTGTCTTGTGAACCCATTTTTTCCCCCTGAGACTTCAGCCCCAGCTCTGCCGGGAGGTGAGTTGCAGTCATACATGATGATGGGGCTGATGCTTCAGTGGGCGTCAGCACAATGGGCTGAGCAGCATCCATACGCTCCATCCACCATCCCCTGCCAAACAGGCAGCGCTGCCTGTGCCCTGGACCCAGAGCAATGCAGGGTCTGGCTACAAGAAGCAGCACGGTATCCACAGGGGTGGCCACTCAGCATCATCCCAGCCCTGCTGCTGGCACTCTCGGCCCCTCACCTGCAGCACGAGGGGGTCTGGGCAAGAGTGTCCTGATATCATGTTTCTGGTCTCATGGTCAGGCAGACCAAGTGGAGAGACATTTGGAGCTGATTAATTAGTAGAAAGGAAACAGGTCTAGAAATAAGGAACAGCTGTCCATCTGAAACAGAGCGCGCCAGTAAGTTTATTGCAAGGGCCAGAGGCAGTGAACAGCAGCTTTGGAGGCTTTGGGGGATTCCTTGCAGCTAATTGCCACATGACAAGCTCGCCTCCTCTCTGCAAGCAGCCCCCATGGGACGGGGATCAGCTTGTGACAGTTCCTTGGCTGGAGTTTTTGTTCAGAGCTAGCGAACAGACAGGCTTGCTTTATGCCACCCATTGACCATGTTTGATTCAAAGAGGGGTCAGAGAAATTTTTGTGTGTTGCTGGCTGTTGAAGACAGTGATTTGGATGTCCCAAAGTAGCTGACTGCTCCGGGGAAGGTCTCTCTTGAGTTCTTCTAAACATCCACTATCAGCCTGTGCTGGACACACAACCCCAGTCAGATGGGCCTTTTGGTGTAACTTTGTGGGGCGTTTCTACATGCATGCCTGTGAGCTCCCAATAAAATTAACCTTTTTCTTGCCTTTTCTTGGCACTCTCCTTCCTGAGTGTAGGACCCAACCAACTAGAAGATGGGGCACAGGGAGGGAAATTGGGCAAGGCAGACCCTGTACAAGAGCATCCTTGCTGAAAACATCTGCCTTTTGCCCTCTACTAGGGCTCAAGCTCAAACTTGGCTTCCAGGCAGGTCTTTTGGTGGCTCTTGTGTGTAAGAAAAAGTCCTTTTGTCGAGAATCATCATTAAATATATAGCCCTGTTGCCTCCATATCTTTCCTGAGGTCATTATCTTAACGCATGTCCCAAACATGCATGATTGTCCTTCTTGCCCTACCTTGTGCACCCTGCGATTCCCATGGGTCATCCTCCCGTGGGCTCAGCAAAAGCTGGTGGGGATGGTGCTGGTGTTTGGCTCCAGTGCTGTGTCTGGGCTGGGAGAGGGGACCACGTGATGGCCCTGATGAGATGCTGTGGGCTCATGCCTTACTGAACACCCATGACACCTTCTTGGGGGAAGGGCTGCAAACCAGACATATATATATATATATATGGGTATCTTCTGCGTGGGTGACTGGGACCTCCTGGCAGAGCTGCAGGGGTAAGGTCTTGGGAGAAAGTAGCTGAAAATCATGAGTTTTGCCCTTGTGGAAATTGTGATATTTCAGAATTTGTTTTTGTCCTCAAGAGGGTGGAAAAATCAACTTGTTAAAATCTGTGGGATGGAAAGTTCCAAAAAGAAATAAAACAAATAAGGACAAAACCGCTCAATTCAGCAAACTTCATTTTCAGCTCCCGCACGCCTGCCCATGCCTTCCCAAGCTGGCGGGGCATCGCCACCTCCTGCTCTTCTCCCCCTCTACCGAGCTTCTCGGGGGCCTGGTCTCTCGTGGTGGGACTCGGGGCTTACGACAGCAAACTGTGATGTGTCACTGGAGGTTTCATGTCAAGCTGACCTCAAACCATTCTGGTTCGTCTAAACAAGCCTGGGGCTTGGCCTTTGGGAGAAAACTTGAACTTTCTTGCGGGGAAAACATTACTTTTGCAGAATCTGTGTTTTCCACTAGAAAACTGCTGACCAGCAACGTGGTGGGCGAACCAGGTTTGGCTGAATGAGAAGAGCGGGATGTCCTGAAGATGGGGAAAGGCTGTGCCAGCCATGGGCACCTCTGCCTGGCCAAAGGGTCTCTGCTCTGAGCTCATCAGCAGAGCAGCGTGGAGTTCAGCCACCTGTGGTTGGATGGGAAGGACCACCCGAAGACAGCTGATGGTGGTGACCAGAGTCTGTGACGGTCACCCAGGGGATCTTTCTGCAGCATAGTTCACCAATACAGACAAGATGCTTAAAAGTGAGTGTCTGTGATTAAGCTCGTATTTTACCAGTGAGAAGAGGGGAGCTCCCAGCTCTTCATCTCACTTGTGGGGTCTCACCGGGAACCACTGCTGAGGCTCTCCAACCCCATGAGGCAGCGGGATGCTGAGCCGGGAGGGCACACAGAGGTACAGATGGGCAGGTGGGAGTGATCTGCACCCTGGCCAGGTCCAGCTTTTATTTTCTGGGAGAAACAATAGTAACAGAACGCTTGTCCCTTTATTTCCCCCGGGACTGGCTGTCCCTGCAGGCTGCTGCCTGGGCTTGGGCTCTTGGTAGGGCCAGTTTGTGGAGCAGATTAACTCCTCCGCGAGGCTGCAAAGAAGTTTCCATTTTCTGTGAAAACACATTAATTAATAACACAGAAGATGCTACGATTTTGTCCATCTGTGGTGAGGCGAGGCTCAGCAGCACCTAATGCAAACCAGCTGCTCCCTGGCTCGGAGCTGCCCGTGGGCACCCCCAAGCATCTTGCTTATGGCCCGTCGTGATGCCTTTTTTTGAGAATTTTGGCCAGGGAAGCTGCTGGTGTGGGAGGGGATGGTCTCGGCGTTTTGGGGAATGTGGATCCTGGAGGTTCAGGTATGCACGAGGGTGTGCATGGTGATAAAATGAAGGATGCTTGGGTGCTGGTCCTTGCAGGATGCCTGCTGTCATTGCAGGTGGGCACCAGGAGTGATGCCCACATGGGGCTGGGATGGTGGCATAGGGTCTGGGTGAAGAGGGGACTCTGGTGCCCTGGAATGGAAGGTGCCATGTACGAGCCGGGGTGGGGGCTCTGCAGGTCAGGGGAGCGAGTGATGCTCGGGGGCAGCAGAGGCAGGTGGAGGTAGTCCCATCGCAGAGCCAGGGTGCCCCAGGGGTGCCCTCCTCAGCCCCACGGGCAGGTGGGGCACTGCCCCCCCAGGCTGCTCCCCGGCCGCAGAGCCCCCTGGCCGGAAGGAGGACTTGGAGATGCTGCCTGGGCCAGCCAGACCCCCTGCCCGGCATGGGAGCCAGCGAGCAGCCAGCCCTGCAGGGCAGAGCTCTGCTTAATTGGACTAATTACAGTGTAACACCACAGCGAGCTTTCAAAAGGGCAGCACATGTGAAATGTCCCGTGAGTATCCTGGGTGTTTTCCCTGATTTACCTATTCCCGCTGCCAGGAGAGCAAGCTCGGTGCTGCAGGGGCCACCCCATGGCCACCCTCGCTGGTCTCCATCACCTCTCACCCCTGGGCTGCTCGTGCCCATGGCTACTGCTGCTCTTCTCTTGGCTTGTCCTGGCTTTTGGCTTCTTGCCTGTGATATTCAGCACCAAGCATGCACCACCCAGGCTTGGACCTGCACCTGGGGTGGTGCAGTGGGGGTGGGCGCATGGAGCCCCCATGGTGCCCTGTGCCTGGGCATCTCTGGGGCAAGGCGTCAGGCTGCCGGTCCACTGCTGAGATCCTGAAGGGTTAACAAGGGCTGCTAATTAGGAGCCAGGCTTGGCCTGGGACAGGACCCCACTGGGACCTGCACCTTCCAGCCCCAGTCCGAACTGGTGGGCGGTGCTGTGCAAGAGCCTCGTGCTGCCGGATGGTGCCACGTATGGCTGTGGGGTTTGGATCCGTCCCTGGGCGCTGCTCTGGCCCCGTTGCACCCACTCTGGCTTGCTGTGTCTTTGTCCTCCTGGGCAGAGGAGGAGGAGGATGGGCTGGCAACTCTTAGCTGACAACCAGCTGCCGCTTTGGAGTGGTCTCTGCTCCTGGCTGTTTTGGGGTGAGGACCAGGCACATCTCCATCTCCAGGGCAGCGTCGGGGTGAAGAGTGACTGCATCACAACTGCAATTGCTGAAGTTTCCAGCCACTGTGGAAAACCCAAACCCCTGAGTCAGAGGGCTGGGAAACCAGAAGGTGAAGAAACAGATGGGTGTTTATGGAAGTTTTTGCAATCTGACAGTTTTCAAGCCCGCTCTGCCATTTTGCTGGTGTTCCGACAGAGTTGTGGTGGAAAGGCGTGGGCACGGCTTGTCCAGCTGTGTCCATGGGGACTTGGTAATGGTTTTGCAGGTTTTAGACTAGCCTCCAATCCTACAGGTTACGTGGCAAGAAGCCACAACCTGGCCAGCGCAGAGCCTGGACCAGACCAACTCCTCTCTGTGTGATGGCGGAAGTGAGCTCCCTTCAGTCTGGCTCCTTTTCGGGCAGCTGTGAATCCAGGCAGGAGGTGAATTCCTGCTCCTCATGGCATGTGGCAGCACCCCGCTGAGCTCCTCTCCTGCCCGGAGAGCTGGCGTGAGCTGCGCAGGGATGCTCCGGACATGGAGCCATGAATCGGGTGGATGCTCCGATTCATGGAGACATTTCTCCCCGCGAGCGAATGCTCAGCGCAGAGTGAAAAGTCTCGGGGCGCTCCCAGACCCAGAGATCTCTCACTCCCATCAGAACAGGAATCAATCGCCGCTGTCCCAGCTGCTCCGGGGACGGAGCTGGCCCCAAGCCCACCACAGCGGTGGCAGAGGTGGTGACGAGGAGGGGGTCTTTTCTCTCAGCAGATTGCCACTTCTAAGCCCATCTTCCTCACACGGGCTGGCTTTGAAGGAAAGCTCCCAAGTATGCGTTTCATTAAGATTTAATAAAGCAGCTGCCTGCTCCTGAAGCACAAAATGATTATTAGACCCTTTATTGAGGATTAATAGCTATGTAATCAGCACGTATCTGGTTCCTACAGGCATCTATTACATAGCTTCTAAACCTCAGTGAATATGTTTCTAATTGGCCTTTAAGAACATGCTGTTGCTTTATTAAACCCTAATTAAATGCATATTGGGTGAAGTCCATTCAGAAGTGGTTATTGCGAACTACTTGTCATTACCTAATATGTGCAACGTAATGGGCGTTCAGCTTATTTGCTCTGTTAATTATTAGATTTTACGGCCTTTGTTTGGGCTTTGTTTTTGTAATTTGCATCGCATATGTTGTTTTCCTCCCTATTCAAAGTCTTCTGAAGAACGGGGTGCTACTGTACGGGGAGGGACTGGCACTGGGTTTGCCGAGCGGAGCAGGCTGGGAGAGGCTCTTCCCAGCCTACAGGTCTTCTTAGGGATGCTCCTGTGTCGCCTGCTTGCATCAGGCTTCAGCTGTGGCATCTCGGCGCTGGTGGAAAGCGTGGCTTCAGGATGGGCTGGGGGCTTCAGGCTGGACCATCCTGGAGGTCCTGGGGCCACGTTGGATCTTGGGGGCGAGTCCTTTACCAGGCTCAGCTGCAACTTCCACTGGGGTCCTGCTAAACCCTTCAATCTTGTTTCTTGCTATTCCCAGTGAGGCGTGATGGCGGTGCTGGGGCAGCCACACCAACAACAAGCAACCTTCATCCTTGACTCAGCCTGCTGTCTGCAAAACGGGGACACTGGTTCTGCCTTTGCAGAGGCTCTGAGCTCTGTCAAGCATCTCTTACACATATGCAAGCCTGTTTCTCAAAACCTTGTGAGTACAAAGCGTAAGACAGCCGATATACTGTGACCAGCTCTGGAACCCTCAGCACAAGAAGGACATGGACCTGTTGGAGCGGCCCAGAGGAGGCCGCAAAATTGATCTGAGGGCTGGAGCCCCTATGCTGTGAGGACAGGCTGAGAGAGTTGGGGGGGTTCAGCCTGGAGAAGAGAAGGCTCCGGGGAGACCTTCCAGCCCCTTCCAGTCCCTGAAGGGGGCCTACAGGAAAGCTGGGGAGGGGCTGTCTGCAAGGGCATGTAGCAATAGGATGAGGGGCAATGGTTTAAACTAGAGCAGGGCAGGTTTAGATTAGACATTAGGAAGAAGTTCTTTACAGTGAGGGTGGTGAGACACTGGCCCAGCTTGCCCAGAGAGGTGGTGGAGGCCCCATCCCTGGAGACATTCAAGGCCAGGCTTGATGAGGCTCTGAGCAACCTGATCTAGTTGAAGATGTCCCTGCTTACTGCAGGGGGCTTGGACTAGATGGCCTTTAGAGGTCCCTTCCAACCCAAAGCATTCTGTGATTCTATTCTATGATTCTATAATAATTAGAGGATGTGGAGGAGGTCGGAGCACGGCCTCTGGCTAAACAGCAGAATAAGGGATGCTGATGTGGTGGTTCGGCAGGAAAGAAGCCTTGCAAGTGCAGCCGGTCAGCAAAATGTTGGTGGGAGGATGCGGTGTCGAGCAGGGCGATATGGCTGAGCTCTGGGAAGCTGCATGGATTTTGGTTTGGGACCTATTTTCCTTTTTTTTTTTTTCTTTTTCTGGCAGTGTCAGCACATCTCCATTCAGCAGATTCAGGACAGGCCATTTTCAGTGCAGGTTCAGGAAAAAATGATGCTTTGTTATAATTTGGTCTTGTATCATGTTGTCTAAGGCAAAATGGAAAAGTCAAAATCAAGGAAAATTGGAAGTGAAGCAAAAATGCTTCAGTTTGCCCAAAGCAAGTTTTTTGGATTTTTTTTTTTATTTTGTTTTTTTTTGTTGAGGGAGAGAGGAAGGAATTTTCCATCATTGGAGAATTTCAAAACTCCCCAGAGCCGCTCAGAGGGGGACAGTGCCAGCTGTGAGTGCAATGCCCGGTCCCCATCCTTTCCCCTGGTGAGCCCGAGCTGCAGAGTGGGGTTGGGACACCAGCCACCCACTGCTACCTCTCAGCTGGCTCCACAGTGAGCGAAAGCACGTTTTTAGGGGTTCAGAGGAAAACCATGTATTCCTGGGACCTTCTCCAGGTCATACTAGGACCATATCCAGGTCAGCCTGGAACTGTCTCCAGCTGCTGAACCAGAGAAGCAGCACTCCCATGGAGGTGCCTGACCTCCTTGCCCACATCGGCATGTCTCTCCTGTGCTGCTTGGGCTGTCACCCTCCATCTGTGCGCCGACGTCTCGCTGGAGGCTCAGCTCAGCTGCCAGACCCAGGCTGCCCTGGCTGGAGAGAGCTTGCAGCCCCGGCCTGGGGGCTGGCTCTGGTATGAGTCCCTGCCCCTTGACAGGCACCGCTTGATCCTCAGCTTCCTGTGGCTCCGTCATGTGATCGTTAGAATAAATACGGATGCTCTGATTCAAAGAGAATGAGCTCCTCACCAGAACTTTCACCTCCGACTTGAACCACCCCCAATTCAAACTTGCTAACGCTTGAAAACCTTTAGTTAGTGCCCCTCCCCCTATTTTTTTTTAGGTTTTGCGGCCTTTGTACTTTCTGCATCCCCGTTGGAAGCAAAGGTGCCAAAATACTTCGTGAAAGGCTGTTCTTGCAGTGTTTCCCAGACCTTCCTGCACTAGGAAATGCCGGAAACCGTGGGAGCAAGCCTCCTTGCTGGAGAGCGTCGGTGTAGGTTTTGCAGACCCTGGAGATCTGGAGAAGCTTGAACTTCCCCAGGCATGGACCTCTCTCCAAAGCCAACAGGAACTTGGAAACTTTGGGGCCTCTTTGGTTTTGCTCCTCTCTAGACCCTGAATCTTTAAACTCAACCTTTGTTTTATATTTATATGTTGCGTGAATGTGCCCTTATTTTTCTAATTAGGGTTGCAAATTCCTTGTTAAAGCTGCCTGCAGGCCAGGGTTTGTCTTGCTTGACTTAAGGCCAAATCACAGAGGTATCTGGGCTTGGAGCTGTATATCTCCTCACCCTCCTTCAGAGACAGCGGAGAAAGAAAATGATCCAGACCTTGGGGCAGCTGTCCCAGGAAAAGGGTTCCCCTTCTCCGTGGTGAAAGGTAGAGACCAGGCGGCTGTGGGAAGAGGCCACAAAGGGCTTTAAGTGGCGTCACCAAGACAAGCCAAAGAGGACCTCCTCTTCTTCTGCCTGAACTTCAGTGGGGATGGAGATCCCTGTCCTCTGCAGAGCCAGTTTGGTTTGAAATTTAAGAAGAGCAGCAAACTATTGTTTGCTCATTTAACATTTCCCCATGACTTTGCTGCAGGCTAATTTATTTCAATGGGCTTCCCCTTCCTCTGGCTTTATCTTGAGTTTCTTCTTCTCCTTCCTGGAAAATGCAAGGGAAACAGGAAAGGAGGAGATCTCCTTTCCTGTGGAAACAGCAGTTGGCTGCTTACCTGCCCTGGGTCAGGGGAGAGGGAAGAATTCATGGGAAAGCTGAAAATGAGGAATTTTCATTTTGAAATTTCCCCTAAAATAAAAAAAAAGTAATACTTTTGGCAAACCCTTCTGGCCACAATTTCCTTTTGTCCCATGTCCAGCCGAGGAGAGAAGTGTCGGGGGTGGGATTCCTGCTGACTGGAGCCCCGTTTCGGTTTGCTCCTGGTCTGGTGGCTGTGTGGGGCCAAGCCCTGACCCAGGACACCTCCAGCCTCTGGTGGGGCTGGGATATGGGCCGGTGAGCCCTGAGCACCCTGCTGCCACCCCGGGACACCCACCTGGTCACCATGGAGCCCTGGCGAGGGATGGACGTGGTCTGCGGCACATTGGGACTCTGGCAGAGGGGCAGGGAGGGCACCCGGACACCTCCACAACTGCACCAGCGAGGTCTGCCCCAGCAGTGACGCACTGGCCTGGGTCTCCCCATCGCCTCCCCTCTGCCAATGGCTCATGGGTTGCTCTCAATGGCCGTTATTCAGCCCATATCTGCACATTCACGACAGCTGAGGGCTTGAGTGATGCTCTTCCTGCAGCTTCTCCAGAGCTCTTCTCCCAGTGGCGGCAATGTTGGCTGGCAAATGTGTACTGTTACACTGTGCGGCGCGGACGGTGCTGGCAGCACGGTTGGGAGCTGGGAAGGGGAGAGCTGGTGGAATTGCTCTCTGAGCAGAGGTCTGGGCTGAGAGTGGCAGCAGGAGTAGATGTGCGGCCATGGGCACATGGGGCGAGGGCAGCCCTGGGCTGGGTGGAGGAGCCCGGAGCCTTGCTGTGCTGGGAGGAGCGGAGTGGTGGCACGCTAGAGACATGGCTTCTGGCTCACCAGCCTTCCTTCTCCTGCAGCCTGTCCTGGCCGGTGCATGTGGCCAGTGGTGCCTCTGCTGCGTCCCTCCAAAGCCATCATCCCTCTGGTGACCCTGCAGGTCGCCTGGTTGAGTGTGGACATGGCTGCGGAGGTCCCACCTTGGGGGAGAGCTGGATCCCTTCGTCCTCCCCTCTCCCTTGATGTTCCCCTTGGCCATGGATCAGCTGGCGGGACCCAGCAACTCTTGCAGCAAAGATGAGCGAAAAAAAATCTCTTCATGCCTGTAAAAGGAAGAAGGAGAGCACGGCAGAGACAGGCCGGCTGATACAGCTCTGCTTTCTGCTGCGGAGGCGGGAAGCCTTTCGGACAGGATTTATTTTGTATAGTCTTCCACGCAAACTGGATCCCCCTCCCCTCCCGGCCCTGCCTGGCCTTAAATCATATCCTTTGTAATGACATTTCGTGCTTGTGTGGCGCCTTGCTTCTGAGCATCCCCAAGTGCTCTATAAATAACGGATGTCTCCGAGCCTGCCAGGAGGACGCGGTACCACCCCTTCTGCGCCCCTGCCACCCAGGGAAGGTGACAAACCCTTCCCGCTGTCTCACCTGGATGCCTGACCGTGTGGGGATTAGTGCGGCAGCCTCCCCTGCATCCCTCTTGGCTCTTCTCCCACCCCAGCCGCCCCCACGGACACCTCTGTCCCTGCTGGGGTGCCTGGGGCGAGGTGCTCAGGGATGGGCAGCACCGGTCCGTAGCCATCAGGATGCCACCCTGCGTCCTGCCATGTGAGGCGCAGCCTGGCCTCCTACTGGGTGGACCCTGGGGACACCCGCTGCCAGGGAGCTGGCACTGCCGTGGCTGCAGGGCCGGTGATAAAGCCACCCTCCGTTTTCCCAGACCCCCTTTTTTTTTTTTAAGGTCGGGAATGGATTTGTCTGGCACACTGGGTCCTGGCACTGGAGCAGGGCGGGTGTTAACCGCATGGAAGTCTTGCTTGCTAATGAGTCCAAATAATACAGCGTCTCGAATTCCCTCTTCCCTGTCCAAGCCCTTTGCTGTCATCAGGTCCTTCTTAGTCCTGTCCAGAGGTTTGTTCGCAGCTGCGATGTCCCAGGAGATGCAGCGGTTTTCATCGGACACCGCTCTGGCTTGGCCCGGCAGCAGGAACAGTCTGCCTTTCTGGATCTGCCCCGGGTCCTTCGGCTGCCTGGCTTCCTCAGCTGGACACCCCGGGCTACGGGCAGGGAGGAGCCCATCTGCCTTAGGGACCGTCGGCCGGCTGCTGATGAAATACCTGCATTCAGGCAGGATTTTCAGCTCTGCCGGCTGGTTTTGGAGACTGTCTCCAGCTGCCTACTGGATTTTTCTGAAAATTGCCCCCTTGGGAAGAGGCCTTTTAACTTCTCTCACAGCTGCAAAGCCACAGCCCAAGACCTGACCAGAGGCAGTGACGCCTTCTGTTTGGGAGCCGGTGGTGTTGCCAGCTCTGCTGCAGCCTCCTGGGTGACCCTCGCAGTCTACAAAATGGTGGCTGCCAAGGGTCTTCACCAGTGAGTGGAGGAACCTGCTTGCCTATGGCCTGATCCATACCAGACCAGAGGGATGGGGATGGGAAAAGGAGAGACCAATCCTGGCTGTAGGGGGTGCCTTCTTCCAGCTCCAGCTGGTCACTGCTGGAAGAGTCAATGCACAAACCTTCATGGGCACACATGTTGGCTCCAGGCGCTGATGGTGCAGCCACCTCCTGGGGCTTGAGTCTGCTGGGCCACTGCAGCTGCTTCCATGCAGAGCAGATCTGGTGGCCTGCCCCAACCCTCCAGGCACTCGGCCATGGATCTCCAGTGAGCCCTGTGAGTACCAGGCTGCTCTGGGCTTCTTTTTCCTGTGCAGAAAGTTAGTTTGTTTTTTCTAAGCTATCTCGAGAGAAAAGATTGAAATCTGAGGGAAGCTTTGTGGTGAAATGGGGAAAAGCAAGTGCTCTCGTCTGGTCTGGTCTCATCTCATCATCTCATCTCATCTCATCTCATCTCATCTCATCTCATCTCATCTCATCTCATCTCATCTCATCTCATCTCATAATTTTATCCCATCCTACCCCATCCCATCCCACTCATACCATCCTGCTCATTCCATTCCACTCAACCCATCCCACCCCATATCCCACTCCTCCCATCCCACCCTACCTTATCCCATCCCACCCCACCCCACCCCATCGCCACCTCCTCTGGGCATCCGTGCCAGCCATCCTCTTGCCAGTGGAGGAGGCGTGTTGGTGGTGGAGGCCACTTGGAGCATTTTCTTATCCAGGATGTATGTCAGTGAAAGCAGAAACCCAATAAGCAAGATAAGGAGACGATTTGTAATGGAGTTTGTGAACTTTAGGAAAGAGCTTTACAGCCAGATTTTGCAGACCACACAGGGAGAGGTTATACTCTCCAAAACCTTGGAGATTTTTAAAAAAATATTTTTATATTTAAAAAAAAGAGTTTCCAAGAATTAAATAACACGAAAGTGTATGAAATATGATGTAGGGAATGTTCCCATTGCTCTCACATCTGAAGTTAATTTGGGAGACGCTCTGAATAGCTTTTTAAAGAGTGGATAAACATTGGCATCAAAAGTGTAAATAAAGTTACCAGACAAAGCGGCCGTTCAAAGAGAATCGTCTCTGGGATATTGGCTGGGCAGTTTTAATGGCTGCGTGCAGGAACATTTGAAGATAAAACAAGGGCCTGGCTGATTAGCACGGGGTGAGGTTCTCTGCTTCATCTCCCTCTCATGATGTCAAAGGCAAGCAGTGCTGGTAGCCACTCTCAGATGGTTTCCCACCCGGAGGCGGTGCCGGCGAGAGGTCCTGTGCCCCCTGCGCTGCTGCTGCCCAGAACTTCGGTCACACACTTCCAAGCAGGAGCTACTGAAGAGCCAGTTTGATGGGCTCTAGTCCTTTGGGAGGTCTGGCTTTGTCAGAGGTGATGGGTTGGTGAGATCCTAGCCCAAAGCACCTCTGAGAAACCCCTGGTGCTGTCACACCTTGCCTCGCGTCCCCGGCTTCACCCAGGACAGTCCTCCCTGTCCCCACAAATGTTCTGATTTCCAGGTGCCTGGTTGATCACAAATATTCTGAAATACAATAGGCCCTTCAGCGTTCTGGATTTAAAATTACAGCCGGTTGGAAGAACACGGAGGGGTCGGTTCTCTTCCGGAGTGCATCTTTCCACCAGTGTCAGGGTTCTCCGTGCCAGTCCCCCACAGTCTGTGGAGGGAAAGCAGAAACAGAGACAGGAGATCTGACATCTCTTTTTAATCTTCCCAAGAGGAAGAAAACCAAACACTTTTGAACTGGTGTTTTTGTTTCCATCTTTTGGTATGACTTTAGGAGTTGTCTTTGATGGAGCAGTTTATGAGTGAGAGGTGGTCATGGGTTGGAGTGAATCTCAGCTGCCTCAGACAGATGCTCATCGTGGGGTGCAGATTCTCCCTGCCCTATGGCTCTACCAGAAGGGATTTTCCTGGGAGATGATGGACAAATAGGAATGGGAGTAGATAATAATGCTTGCTCTCCTGCCTCCAGAAGCTCTTACCTCCACAGCGCCCAATGTCGAGGTCTGCTATTGCACTTGAATACATGGAGCAGTGTCAGTTCCTTTTTCATCTGAGACCTTGGTCATGGCCCTGAATCACTTGATTGGTGAAGACAGGATGGTAATAACAGTGTCAATGAAAAAAGACGTGGTATAAATCCACCTCTGGGTTGTCCATGGTTAGCTATACTGCAGTAATGGTATAAGTATTCTTCATGGCTGGAAGGCTGATGGGCTGGCTCTTGGTGCTGGCACGACCCTGGTGGCCCAAGAGTGCTGCATCCTGACTGACCCAGTCTGGGGAGTCTGGTGGATCCATCACATACCTGCCAATGTGTCAACTGGGATTTCACTCCCACTGTAATTGCTCCCATGTTAATGGGGCACAGTCATCCTGGGTGCGGTATCAGCTCCTGAGGCTGAGGAACAAGCATGCAGAGCATCATCACTGGTAACTCTGCAAGTCCCCATGGCCCTGGACTTTCCCCAGTGGCGGCAATTCTTGGTGTCTCCTGCCTTGTGCTGGGGACCTTCTCTGGTGCCCCGCTGTGTCCAACCTCTCTTGTGTCCAACCCCGAAGCCTTGGCACCAGAAGGGAACAAGCTGATTTGAAGCATGACCCCTATTGGGTAGGAGTTACAAGGTCCTTCTTTTTTAATTTTTTGCCTACTTGGGTGTTTTTAAGATGGATAAACCCAGGAGGACTTGTTTACTCTGCCTTTTTCCTGGCTATAATAGGGGTTAACAATGTCCGTAACTCTTCTGATCTTTTCTTTTTTTTCAGTCTTTCCCGAGTGAAGAAGAACAAACCTTGCATTGACAGAGCTGGGAAGATGCTGGTTCCACACCCTTGCGGTTAACCACGAGCAGCAGTAGCTCCTCTCCCCACCCCTGGGTGAGACCCAGTGGGATGGGGACGCTGCCTGCCCGGGTACCAGCTGGAAGGACGGCGTTCACCCCAGAGACCATGGCAAGGGTTTTATTGGAAATAACTGAATAATTACACATGAACTCGTCTTTTGCCTGCAAACAGTGGCTGGTTCCTGTGCAAGGGCTTGTCAGCTGAAACGCCTGTCAAAGAGTTTGTGAGTGCCTTTGGGATGGAGGAGGTGGGCGCTGAGGAGGTGACCCTCGCTCGGAGGGTGCCCAGTGCGATTGCAGAGGGTTCGGGCTTGCACAGACCGCCCCCGTGCATCAGGAGACATTGGCCTTCATGCCACTTGTGTAAACTATTACAGCAAAGGGCAGAGGTTAAATGCAGCACATGTGTGGCATCAATTAACAGGATTTCAAGGTCTCTAGTGGAGTTTCTGCTCAAATCTCTTGTGGCAGGTTCAGTTTTCTTAACCCCTCAGATGCCGTGCAGTTGGCAGCCTTGGCTCTGACACGCTCTTGGGGGAGAACATGGCCCAGGAGGGGGGTCCCCAAGGGCTGTGCCAGGAGGGGCCACTGCCAGTTTGGGTGCAGGGGGTCAGGGACACTGCACACCCCATGGGGCAAGTGGGAGAGTCTGCGCTGCTCCCTGCGGGAAGAGTCCCTGGAGGGGCATCGAGCCGCAGAGAGGCAGCTTGTTGGCAGGTCGGTGCAAGAGCAGCCCTCCCATCCCATCCCCCTCTGCTTCAGACCCCCTTCACCTCCATCTCAGAGACTTCCTGGGGGTGGCTCCTCCTGCGTTTGCTCCTCGGCCAGACGCCGCTCTGCTGAGGCTCCCCACTGTCCCACCATATCTTGCTGTTGAGCAGGCAAAAAATCCCCTCTGGGCTCAGACCCTGTCTGTGAAACGGACATTGTCACCCGCCCACTGCCTGTGGGGACTGGGAGGAGATGGCTGCAGCGAGAGACTCGGTGGTGATTCAAACCCAGGGCAATCTGGATGGAGAAACTGCAATTATAAAGCTTCACCAGTCTGTGGCATTGTGCCGTCCCCAGGCAGCTGTTCAGGGCTGCTCCCAGACAATATACCCATCAACAGTGCATCTCCTCCTGGATTTATCAATGATACTGGGGATAGTGGGGGAGGGATTGATTTAAAGGATGGTGGTGTGACTCGGACAGTCCTTGGTGCATCCCACATCTCCAGTTCACAGAATCACAGAATCACAGAATCACAGAATGGTTTGGGTTGGAAGGGACCTTAAAGACCATCCAGTCCCATCCACTGCCCTGGGCAGGGACACCTCCCACCAGACCAGGTTGCTCCAAGCCCCGTCCAACCTGGCCTTGAACACCTCCACAGCTTCTCTGGGCAACCTGGGCCAGTGCCTCACCACCCTCACAGTAAAGAATTTCTTCCTGATATCCGATCTAAATCTCCCCTCTTTCAGTTTGAAACCGAAACCATTCCCCCTTATCCTATCATTACACTCCCTGATCAAGAGTCCCTTCCCATCCTTCCTGTAGGCCCCCTTCAAGTACTGGAAGGGGCTCTAAGGTCTCCCCGGAGCTTTCTCTTCTCCAGGCTGAACAACCCCAACTCTCTCAGCCTGTCCTCATAGGAGAGGTGCTCCAACCCTTTGATCATCTTCGTGGCCCTCCGCTGGACCCATTCCAACAGGTCCATGTCCTTCTTGTGCTGAGGCCTCCAGAGCTGGACACAGTACCCCAGGTGGGGTCTCACAAGAGTAGAGTAGAGGGGCAGAATCACCTCCCTCGACCTGCTGGCCACGCTTCTTTTGATGCAGCCCAGGATGCTTATTTCCATGGATCCAGTTGATCCATCAGAGAGCTGGATGCCATGACGTTGCACTGCAGCCCTGCCAAATTGTCCTCCACAAGTCCCGTGCGATGGGATGTTTCTCCTAAGGGCTCTTGGAGTCACGCTGCTTGGGGGGCTTCCACTTTGCTTGATTGGGGGTGGTTGGCAGGGAGAAGGAAGGCTTGAGCTGCCACCACCGTGGAGAAAACGTGATAGCAGCATGGTCTTAAGACTCAGAAACTTTAAGATAAACTAACAGAAAGGCTGGAGACCAGTGTAATGGATGGGTCAGGGCTGGCAACTTGGTGAGGAACATCAATTCCAACACCGCAGATGCAGACCCCGTCCCAGGGGACTGTCTAGGGCTGGAGGAACAGGACACGCACGTGCCCTTCTGCACCTGCATGCCCCTAACATCACGTTGCCTATGCACTCCTCTTTTTTTTTTAGAAATGAATAATTTCAATCCCCTGTGTTAAAAAATAACACCCAATCCTATTCAAAACCGCTAGAAAGACATGCATTTTGGCCAGCTTTTACTGAGAGATTTCAATGTGTTTTTCAGTCCTGCATCCTGTTTAGATGAACAAAAGGCATGCCTGAAAATAAGGAGATGCTCAGCTCCCCCAGCTCCCAGTGTCAGAGCTGTGGGGAGACTTCTGGATGAAAGATGGATTTGGCCCGGCCAACTCCACACAAATACCCCACTGTTTGTTAGCAAACCTGTAAAAATCTTGGTAATCCCCTTGATCTGAAACAAATGGGCTCTGCTGTCTGGTGCTGATTTTATTATCAGACACTGCTTAGTATCATCACACGGCTTGGACTTGTGCCTAAGACTCAACGTCAAGTCAATCATGTACTGGCAGGCAAAGAGCTCCCCTTGGCTCTAGATGTGTGCCGGTGCTCCGCACGTGTGTGGTGCCCTGGATCCTGTGTTGACCCGAGCACGGAGCGGTGTGGTTCCCCTGGGACCCCCAGGACCCCAGCAGGACTGCTCCAAAGCTGTCTCCAGCCAGGGTGGGAGCAGCGTAGCATGGCTGGCAGGGAGACAGCTGCCCGGAGAGCCACAGCTTGGGTTTTGTTGAGTTGCTCCTGGTCTCTGCTCCTGCTGGGGGGCTGAGCTTTGCTTGGTGGCTGCGTTTCCAGGGCCTGGAGCTTTGTGCAAACACAGGGCAGGGGAGCAGGAGTGTTTCTGGGATGTCACAGGAATCCTAACATGATTCCCAGGGTGTCTGTCAGCCTGAGCTCCTGCCCGACCATCCCTTGGAGATGGGACCTAAGATGAGCCTTGAGCATCCGCAGGCTGATCTGGGGACTATTGGGCATCTTGATATGTTTGAGGCCGGGTAGATACTTGGCTGCCTGCAAGGTGGGTGAGGCCACCACGGCCCCAACAGCAGCACCTCCAGCCCCGCTCTCCCCCCACGCCCTCCGCAGCAGCTGAATATAAAATTCGAGCCCCCTGGAGACCCACCATCAACCACGCGAGCCCCAGCCGGTTTTGTTTTGATTATACATTTGTTTCCTCCCTCCTGGGAGTGTCTGACACAGCTTTTACCTCTCAGCGCGTCAACGCTTGACTCCCCCCGCCACCTCCCTCCCCTCCCGTCGGCTCTGCTTGGATTAGCCCTGACCCCTGCTGAACCCCGCTGCCAGCAAATGTGTCAACCCCTTTCACTTTCTGAGAGCTTTCCAGCCCTGAACACTGAGCAGGGAAGGAGTGTCCTCCAATGGAAAACCTCCCACGTCATTTTTTCCAACTCCATGCTCCTGCTGTGCGGCCAGGGAGGGCAGGCTTTAGTCCCTGTGCTTGGCCATGCTCCAGCTGGGGCAGCCTGGGTGACCTGCAACGGCACATTCCTACCCTTCCCTGAGCCAGCACAGGTGTAAACAGGGCAAAAGGTATTTTTAAGGAGAATTTGCTTAGTGGAGGAAAAGTGGTGAGAAAGGAGAGAGCGGGGGGTTAGCTATGGGCATGGCATAGCATGGCATGGTGTGTGGGGCCAAGGTGCTTTCTTGCAAGTATGGCCGGGTCAGTGGCTGTATTTCTGCAGGGGGATGTCCATCCTCCACGGGGTGGGTGGACCTCAGCAAGATGGGAGGGAGAGGCTGCTGCCCCCAGGAGCACAGAAGATGGGGAGAAGGAGCTGGCTGCTGCCACCAGGAGCATGGAAGACAGGGAGAAGGTCCTCTGACTCCTTCCACCAGCTTTTGACAGAGGGTGTGCTTCTCCACACTGAGCAGCAGCAGCTTAAACAGTCTGCAAGAGCTCCAAAATTCATGGAAAACCAGCTCACCAAAAAAAAAAAGGACTATGAGAGGAAAGGGCACGAGCCGATGGTCGGGTGCTTGCAGCTGAGCAGCGTTAATGCTTGCAGAGCCATGAGGCAGCACACCCACCCGTGAGCAGCCCCCGCATCCAGAGAAGATGCTGGGTGGTGTATGCGAGGCTGCAGCCGGGGAGCGGGAAGGTTAACTCCAGCAACACCAGTGAAATAAAGAAAGGGAATGCCGCATGCTAAGGAGTTGCAGATGTTTGGATGTTGGCAGGGATTTGAGTGGAGCTGCTGATACACAACATGATTTGCAACAGGCTGAAGGGTGGGAAGTGCCGGGGAAAACCTGCCTTTTCTGTTAATGCCCATCGGTGGTGGGCAGTGGAGGGAGCCCTCCCCAGTGCAGGTGTCTCAGGTGAGTGCACTCTGGGACTGTTTCTCCTCCTGAAGCTCAGAGATGCCATGGAAAAGGGGTAGTGGGGCTGGGTCCAACTGCTGCTGTGGCCCTCTCTGTTGGAGCCCCAGAAGCAGCCACCTGGGCAGGTTTAGGACAACTGAGCCATGGAGACAACTACTTGGTGAAGTGACAGCCTGGATAGCTGATGCCAGGAGGGGTCACAGGCCTGTTTTGGTCTCACTGGGTCAGCAGAAGACTTTGTGCTTCAGAGCTGTTGTCCCAGAGCTGAAGTAGCAGCTCATGCTGTGCCAAAATGAGGAGCAGCATCTCCTCTGTAGTGAAGAAGGCACCTTTAGAGATCCATGCGGTCGGCCTCAGGTCAAGACACTCCCAAGGAGTCACTTGTTTTCCTCCATTAACTGTGGACATGTTAAAGTTAAGCAGGACAAATCCATGCTAAAGCGCACATTTGGGTCTGCAGTGACCTCACCATTTAATGATTTTGCATTATCCCTGACACTGGGATGGGCAGGGACCTGGCCATGCTTCCCTCTGCAGGGGGCTATGAGGTCCAAGTTCTTTGCTGCCGTGCTGAAGGAAGGTGTTGGGGTGGTGGGAACATGGGAGCTGTGAGGTCTCTGTGAACCTGGAGTCCATCAGCTTTGGCTCTGGTGTATGAGTATGGTAAGGACTTGCTCCTTCCTGGGACGCCAGCTCTTCAGGATAGGCGTGAGTCTCCTTGCTGGCTGGCAGATGGAGTCTCACCTCAGAGATTTTTGGGACCTGCTTTGTGCAGGTCTTGGTGAAAGCCTGAGCTCCCAGAGCGCTTTGCACCTGCAGCCCTAGGTTCGCAGGAGCATCCCCTCCACCCAAAGCCTCCCTGATGCCCCCCTGGTCACCACAGCTCTTCAGCCGTGTTGGCTTGCTGCAGTCGTCTTGGTCTTTGTCAATGGCACGTTCGGTAGCTCTGTGGCCATCGTGCTTTCTGACATGTTTTCTTTTCCCCCATGATTTTGAGAAATGTATTCATTTCTTTGTTGAGGAGGGAGAGGGAAAGGTCATCCCTCGCTAGCAACTCATTAAAGTGAAACAATGGAAAGAACAGCAAACGGGCTCTGGGACTGGCTTCTTCAGGCATGTGTGACGCTGCCTTTTGTCAATGCAGGAGAGGGGCGGCCATCGAGATGGTGGCATTGTAGGGAGGCTCTCCCACAAACCAGTTCAAGGCATCGCTGGAGGACCTCAGTGTGTGTTAGGGCTTTTGTTTGTTTGTTTTGTGTGTGTGTTTGTGTGTGTGTGCAATGCGTGTTTAGCCCCGCTGTCATTAAAAAAGAGTATTTTATGAAAATTTTCTCCTTCCCCCCTCCTGAGCTTCCCGGCTTTGACCAGTTCTGTTTCCTTCATGTGGGAGGCAGCTGCATTTGTCTCAATAATTGTGTTTCCCTGTTGCTATGTACCGCTGAGGACGTGGTGACACAATGAAGATGTGAAGCGTTCCTCTTTCCCAGGCCTGGCTCTAGAGGTTTGGTTTAGGGGGACATTCTGGCCTCCCCTCTCTCCAGGATGCCTGTATGAGGTTTGAAGTCCATCTGGCATTTGAAGGGGGAAATATTGCTTGCAGCTGATGGTCACGCTCAGAAGTGATGTGGAGAAGGAACCACTTCTCCGTGCCTGCGGTACATCTGAGGATTCCTTGCTCAAGTCCATTGCCTGTCCCAACAGGAAAGGGGAGACAGTCACCCCTGTTCATGAAAGATGGCCTATCTCCATCCACATTCACCTATGCTTGAACGTCCTGCTGGGCCTGTTGGCCTCCAGACCCCAACAACCACTTAACACCCTGTCCCAAATCCCATCCTACCGTCTGCTGACTGGGCTGCTCTCAGACAGCCATGGTGGCCCACGTGGGAATGCGGGCAGCTGCATTGCGGGCAGAGGCTGTGGCAGGCAGCTGCCCCGCGCGGTGCATTGCCTGTGCCTGACCTCCCTTGCCCTGTCCTCTGCGGTGATGTGCCACTCACTGCAGGACCCCTCAGCCTTTGGAGGTGGGAATCGTGACACAGTGAGCGCATCCTCCCTGAGCTGCTGGGCTTCAGGTGGTGCAGAAATTCTCCCAGTTTGAAGTGGGACGCTTCATCGCGCTGGGAAGAAGAGCTGAGCACAGGGGTCTTGGGTATGTGGCTGGGGCAGGGCTGGAAGTGGGACAAGGAGCGCTGCTGGCATGGGGCAAGAGGGACACGTGGGGAGCAGGAGTAGGGGAGGGACAAGCAGGGCTCACAGGTGGCACTGAGCTGGAGCCCGCAAGGTGACATCACCAATTCAGAGCAGTCGGCAAGTGACGGAGAGGAGAGACTTTTGAAAGCAGAAGGGTTTGGAAAACATTTTAGTTACTGATGGGCAACTTTCTGCCCAAGCAGTGAGCGTGGGGCAGGAGAAGCCAAGAGCCCTGATCACTGCTCCGGCCCGGGCATCGCTTCGGAGCAACAGCAATGTGGAATACTGGTTATTTCTTGACACGATGCGTTTATAACAACCGGGCAAAATATCTGGAGCCATCAGCGGAGGCTGTACCCTCCCGGTACCCCGCTCCTGCAGGGGGAGGGAGCACCGGCCGCCCCGCAGCCGCCCTTCCCGGCCCCGGACACCCCCGGGGGCTGCGGGAGCCGGGGCCGGGGCCGGGGCCGGGGCCGGGGCCGGGCTGTGCTTCCCCGCGGCGCGGAGAGGTGGCAGCAAAGGCCCTGGGACGGGCGGGCCGGGGGCAGCGGGGGGTTGCCGGGTCCCGGCCCGGGAGGGGATGCACGTCCCCCCGCCCCGGCTCCCGGTCCCGCGGGGGTCCCACCAGCGGAACCCACGGGCTGAAGCCAAACCCTTCCCGAGATCATAAAATCAGAGAACGGTCTGAGTCGGAAGAGACCTTTAAAGATCATCCAGCCCATCCTCCCTGGACACCTTTCAGTAGATGAGGTTGCTCAAAGCCCCANGGGAGGGACAAGCAGGGCTCACAGGTGGCACTGAGCTGGAGCCCGCAAGGTGACATCACCAATTCAGAGCAGTCGGCAAGTGACGGAGAGGAGAGGCTTTTGAAAGCAGAATGGTTTGGAAAACATTTTAGTTACTGATGGGCAACTTTCTGCCCAAGCAGTGAGCGTGGGGCAGGAGAAGCCAAGAGCCCTGATCACTGCTCCGTCCCGGGCATCGCTTCGGAGCAACAGCAATGTGGAATACTGGTTATTTCTTGACACGATGCGTTTATAACAACCGGGCAAAATATCTGGAGCCATCAGCGGAGGCTGTACCCTCCCGGTACCCCGCTCCTGCAGGGGGAGGGAGCACCGGCCGCCCCGCAGCCGCCCTTCCCGGCCCCGGACACCCCCGGGGGCTGCGGGAGCCGGGGCCGGGGCCGGGGCCGGGGCCGGGGCCGGGCTGTGCTTCCCCGCGGCGCGGAGAGGTGGCAGCAAAGGCCCTGGGACGGGCGGGCCGGGGGCAGCGGGGGGTTGCCGGGTCCCGGCCCGGGAGGGGATGCACGTCCCCCCGCCCCGGCTCCCGGTCCCGCGGGGGTCCCACCAGCGGAACCCACGGGCTGAAGCCAAACCCTTCCCGAGATCATAAAATCAGAGAACGGTCTGAGTCGGAAGAGACCTTTAAAGATCATCCAGCCCATCCTCCCTGGACACCTTTCAGTAGATGAGGTTGCTCAAAGCCCCATCCAACCTGACCTTGAACACTCCCAATGATGGGGCATCTACAGGGGCAACCACAACACGTCCAGGGGATTTGAACCTACTTTGAGGACTGGATGAGCTTTAGCATTTTTGTCCCCTCTTCCAGTCCAGGGCAGCCCCTCCATGCCCACTGACAGTCTGGGGTGATGGGAATCCCATGAGAACAGCTCGTGAGACTTCAGGACTTGTCAAAGCTGAAGTTGAACCCTGAGCCCAGCCCTGGCCGGGTGCCCGCAGCCCAGCCAGACCTAATCTGGGACTGTACACTGCCCATGTTTAATGAGGTATTGTGTACGGATGTGTCTGACTGTGTGTATGCACATGTCGTGGGCTCTGGGTGTCTCGCTCAATGTTTGCATCTGTCTATTAGCGAGTTTGGGCATCTGGGGCCGTTCCCCTTGCCTGATTTAATATCTCCCCAGGAACGTGTTTGTGTAGCTGTGGATCTTATCGCGTGTGTCTATGCCTGCACACAGAGGTGTTCACAGCTTTGCATGCGTATGGTATTTGCACAGTGCCAGTGGGTCACGCCGGGCTGTTGAAGATGCTTTTTCCATCGTTGGGATGTGTTGAGTGATGGGGGACCAGTGGGTGGCTGGCCCGAGGCCAAGGGCTGAGTGAAACAGTGCAGGTCAGGGTGGGTTTCCCCATGGGTGGTGGGTGAGAGTGAGGACCGGTGCTGCTCTGGGGCCATTCCCTGTTCCCAAGGGCAGGCGGAGCCCAGCCTGGACACTGTCCTGCAACCCGTGGCCATGGATGGGGGGGATAAATTATCCCTGAGCTTGGATGCAGCGTCAGAGCTGACTCCCCACTTGCACTGAGGAGCCCCTGTGAGGAGTGGGTAGGGGCTGCTGGCAGCTGCTGTGGCTCTGGGCAGAGCAGTGCCCTAAATTCCTTTATCCCAAGTGGATCTGGGGTTAAACAGGCCCCCCCCTTGCCCAAACAGCCCACCACAGCTAAGCCAGCTCCCGTGTGGTGGTCTCTGTTCCCACATTTCTTCCCTCCTGCCCTCCCTGCCTCCCCCCAGCTCGTTTTCCATCCCAAGGAGCATCCCTCCTGGCCGGGGCATTGCCCTTCCTCACCACGCCACCCTCCCCGCAAGGAGCCCCGGACCTCACGGGGCACAGGACCGGCAGGCAGGGAGGGCCAGCAACAACGGGCAGCGGGAGGATCACAGCCTCCTGCACATGTGCTGTCCACCCTGTCGTCAGCTCCGTGAAGCAAAGCTGATGCTGGCCGGGGATGTGTCCCCCAGCTCTCTCCCTTTGTCATGAAGAGCCAAGTGTGCATGCCGGAAAAATCACCCCGTGGTAGAAACCAACCCCGCTGGAGCACGGCACACCCTCCGCCGCTCCGTGGCCGCAGGGGTGTTTGGCTGCAGATATTTACTGAGCAATTTGCATTCAATTACAGAAGCCGGAAGGACTGGGAGGATTTTCCTTCTGGTTTTCTCTCAAGCGAATCCAACTTGTCCGAATTACAACCTAGGAAGCATCTCATTAGTGGGAAGTGAGGTCTCCAAAACACAGAGGGCACGGAAAACATTCTGCCAGCGGCGTAGGGATGCGGGCTGTCTGGTGTGCGAGAGGGTGAGGAACTTATCTGGTCACTATCTTCTCTTGCCTGTGGTAATATTCCCCGTGCACGCCCTCTCCCATGGCACCTGAGCAGAGAGGAGATGGAATTTTGGAGGCTGCCAACTCATCACAACACTTCCCTCTTCCCTCTTTGGCTCAGGAGGTATTAGATTTTGCTGGGCTGAAGCGTAGGCTGGCTTTCTCACCAATTTCCTTCTCCACCACCTCCTCCTGCCCTTCCTCCCAGGGCATGGGGTGTCACCCAGGCCAGGAGAAGTAGAGGGTCTAGTGGCAGGGTCCTTGGAATGGCGGTTACAAGCGTTTAATAACCTTGCTGAAAGCAGGATCTGCAGCAGTGCCACTGGGCTGGTCTGTCTCAACACTCTTGTCCCAAGAAACTGGTGGCAGGGGGACATCCCTCACCTGGCCTCCTGGAGATCTGCTCCCTGACATGGCTCTCCTGGAGGGACTCATCCCAGAGGAACCTGTGCAGCCCGCGTGGTCCCAAAACTTGCTGAAGACCTTGTCTCGGGTGGGATACAAACTGACACAGGGGTTGGGATGCAGGGAGGGAGCGAGGCAGGAGTCGTCCAATGCAGGGGCGGAGGGAGAAGGGAGCTGGGGAGCACCAGCTGTGACTGCAGAGGGGTTTTCTGCTGAGGTTTGGGAATGGGAGAGATCAGGGAAGTGCAGCTGGCAGCTGTGCTTGGGCTTACATGGCTACAAGCAGACTTTTATGCCAATAACCTAATGCCCTTCCAAAAATACTTTCCTGGATAGAGCTTGCAAGCAAACTGAGCCAGCTTCTGCCAGCGACTGAGGTGGAGGCATGGCTCTGACATCTTCCTACACTGGCCGACGTGATGGTTGCTCCCACGCAGAAGTGAGGACACCCGTGTTTTGAGGGGGGGAGATGGGGTGCGGGGAGCCTGCTCGCCTGGCTGCTCCCCATCCCGGCAGAGCCCGTGGGTACCAGCAGGGAGCCGCGCCATCGCCCTGGCTGCCGGCCCGCGTGGGGAGGTGTCTGCACTCCCCTGCCGACTTCACCATCTGGTCTCCGAGCTGCGGGCCAGGATGGCTCTTCCTGGCTGCTCCCCCTGCCCAGCGATGCCCAACCCTCCTCAAGCACCCGGTGCCCAGGCAGGAGCATCCATCTGGGCTCTGCCACCGCAGTGGAGGTGGCCGTGGAGCAGCCCTGGTCCCCTCCCACATTGTGCCACCTCTGCCAGCATCTGTGTGACAGTGTGCGCTTGGGGAAGTGGCTCTTGTGGCTGTGCCATCGAGAGCTACCTCTTTTCTTTGCTGCTCTTCTTGGCAGCTGCAAGGCTGTAGCTTCTATTTCAAGGTTGAATTTGATGAGTTCCAGCTTCCAGCCGGGTGATCTTGTAATGACTTTGCCTGCAAACGAGCATCACTCCTGCGTCCCGCAGGCATTCCCTGGGTGAGGGTTGGGCTGGACACCAGCTCCCTTGAGCACAAGGTGAAGGAAAGGTTGGGATGGAGAAAGCCAAGCTGCCTGCGTCGACTCAGGCACTCTGTTCCCACATCTCCACCAGTCCCACTGGCAGGAGAGCTGTTGGGTTTCTCCAGTGCGATGTGCTTCCCACAGAGCCAGGTTGGGTGGCATCTGCTCTGCCCTGTGGGTCCCCATGTCCCCAGGACACCCCAGCGTCTTGCTTCTGGGCCGTGAGGAGCCTGAGCCCCTTGACATGACCAAGGCTGGTTTTGATGCAAGCTCCTCCTTGCTCCCCATGAGGACCATGTCCCACCAAGGGAGGATGAGGAGGAGTTTCCACTAGAGGAAGCTGCTCCTCTCCAGCAGGAGAGGCAGGAGACCGGTGGCCTGGGCCAGCAGATATGGGACACAGCTCTCCCCACCACAGTCTGCCCACCCTGTCCCCAATGAGCCTCCTGCCCCTCTGTGTGGATGAATCAGGTCCTCCTTTTCCTGAAGCAGCCCTTCCTGACCCTTGGGGGCTGCCTGCCCTTCCTTACTGCCCATGGAGGGGCTGGTTGCTGCTCCCAGCCAGGCCAGGTGAGCCCCCAGTGAGCCCCATGCCATGCAGCTGCTCTCAGTGGCATGTCACGCTCTGCACCCTGTCCTGGCTTTGCTGCTGCTGGCACCCTGGGGATGCCCACCCTTCGCTCCCCTGGCCTCCAGCAGCCCACAGCCCCAGCACCACCCAGCTTTTCCCCCTCCAGACCTGTCCCCACTCCCCTCGCCCCGCCACCCCTGGGCTGCCATGGGTCTGTGGGGAGCCCTGTCTGCAGTCCCTTGGGGGCTGAGGACAGTGCAGGGGGCAGAAACACCCCCAGGTGGCATGGGGCTGAGAGGAGGAGAGGGAAGGGGGTCGGGAGACAGGGCAGCCCACCACCCAGCCTGGCTGCGCCGTCTCCCCTCCCCGGCCCCACCATCCCATTTATTACCCCTCCGCCATTCATCGGGCCAGACAGATGCCCCCAAATAAATACCCCCAGACAATAGGGTGGGAGGGGCCAGCGAGGCTCCTCATGAATAAACATGAGGGTCTTTGGACACAGCTTCCTCTCTTCGCAAAATGGGACCGATTGTGTGGCAGGCGTTTAAAATTCAGCTGTGGTCGGGCTGTCTTCCAGTGCCCCCCGAACCACCGAGGTGCTTCATTTATTTCATAATTTCCCCTCCTCCCCTCTCGGCGACAGACCTGGCTCTTTTCACGCCTTGTCCTCCCTCTTTCTTTCCTTCTTGCTCCCTTTCTCTCTATTTTTTTTTTTTATCTTCCTTCCTTTTCCTACTCCTTGTTTCTTTCTCTCCCTGGCTTTTGTGCTGGGGGCCGTGACGAATGGCTCAGAAAAGAGGGTGCTGTGAGAAACTGGAGCTGCCGCTGGCGGAGTGGGTGGTGAGGACTTGGCGCTCGGGGGGCCCAGGGGGGTTCCGCCTGCAAGCGCCCGGCTGGGGGGCTCCTGCGCGGTGCTGGGACGGGGAGGTGGTGGGGTGGGACAGGGTCCCCAAGGACCTTGCTGCCTGGGTGCTTGGAAAGCCAAGGATCAGGTCCCCCTGCCTGACCCCCTGCCTGTGGGGAGCCAGCCCTGCCGGTGCCCATCCCAGCACTCCCAGCCTCTGGGGAAAGGTCTACCCCGCTGTATCACCCACTGTGGTGAAAAGCAGCCCTGGACGGGGGTGTCAGAGCACCCAAAATTTGGGAGATGCTGGAGGAATAAGGAGATGCCTGGCAGCCCTGGTTTTGGTGGAGGGCTCCTTGGCTGGGGTTTCCTGGACCCCTGACCTGGGAACAGCCCCAGCAGGGCTGGTCTTTACATCCTCTTTGAGTGGCTTCTTGGGATCTCGGACCACAGCATCGCCAATGGGCTCCCAACACCCCCATGGACACACACGCCATTTCGTCCCAGGGAGCGGACGAAGGAGTGAAGGCAGAGATGGAGCGGCAGCAGGGAGTGGAGGAGTGCGAGCCCCAGGGCACTGGTGGCAGCGTGGCTCAGCATCCCAGGGGATGTGCCAGCACCAGGGTGTTTCAGCAACCACGTGCTGAGATCCTGATGCCCGCGTCCCTGGGAAAGCCATAACACAACCACACTGTGCATGGGATGGCTCCACAGGTCGTGGCACCCTGTGCTCCTCTCGCTGTGCTGCTCAGGGGGTCAGCAGGAGGATGCATGGAAAGGCTCATCCTGTCCTCAGGGCTCTCCCTGGTGGGATGAGCAGCATCCACTTCCCTGCGGAGCTGCAGAAAGTCACTGGGCAGCTCTGGTGTTGTCCTATGAGAAGGCATGTCTACCCCTTCCCCACCTCTGTGATCCTCTGCCTGGAGACCAGGCAAGGAAAAAGGGAGTTTCTAGCCAAGGGCTGGCAAGAAGGACACCGTGAGTGAGGTGTCCCTTGCCAGACCACTTCCCCTCGGGGACCAGCTGGCAGGGAGGCGAGGGCTGTGCTGGCAGCAACAGGTGCCTGTGGGGACAAGGGGACATCACCAGCTGCAGGCTGGGGGTGGACAGAGCCTCCGTCCAAACCCCTGGGGTCTCTCAGTGCCTGGGAACTTGGGGGATGGCTTCCTCAGCCCACGAGAAGATGGAGGGGTCCTCACCCAGGGCTTGGGGGTGATGCTGTGGGGTGTGGGTGCTTGGGTGAAGAGCTGCCATGCATCGCCTACTGCCACCTCCTGCCTGGCGACTGTGCCCGGCTGTCCCAGTGCCCACTGGCGGGGCATGGCCAGCCGGCAGCCCGCGGGAGGATGGGGTTGGCAGGCTCCAGCAGCGGGAGGGCTCCTGCATTACAATCCAGTACAATCTGTCCCCCTTCCCACTGCCCAGCAGTAGGGGAGATGGTTACTGTTTAATCCCATTTGACAGCTCTTTCATCATCTGCCTGCCTCCCTCCAGCTACCCCATGGTTCCTCCAAGGCTCCTTTGTGGCTGTAATCAAAGCCTGGTGAGTGATGGCTGTTCGGGGGGAGGGAGGGAAGGGACAGCCGAGCGAGGGTGGCTTGCCTGCTGTGGGGGCGAGGGAGCACGGCCCTGCGGCGGCCCCGGAGAGCTGCTGGGATGGGGATGGTGGGATCACAGGGTGTGGGTGCCTTTGCTGTGCAGCTCCTGCAGGTGCGGTGGTGGGTGGTGGCACCGCAAACTGGACTGCACGGAGCATCTCCAGCACTGGAAGCCATATTGGGCTGAGCATCCCCAGTGCTGGGAGATGGACTGGACTGAGGATCCCCAGTGCTGGGGGTCGGACCAGATGGAGCATCCCCAGCACTGGGAGATGGTCTGGGTGGAGCATCACCAGCGTTGGGAGATGGACTGGACAGAGCATCCCCAGTGCTGGGAGATGCACCAGTACAGTTTGGGGGCTGACCTGCTGGAGAGCAGCTCTGTGGAAAGATACTTGGGAGTCCTGGGGGACAACAGGATGACCATGTGCCCTCGTGGCCAAGAAGGCCAATGGCAACCTCGGGTGCATCAGGAAGAGTGTGGCCAGCAGGTGGAGGGAGGTCATCCTCCCCCTCTACTCTGCCCTGGTGAGGCCGCACCTGGAGCGCTGGGTCCAGTTCTGGGCTCCCCGGTTCAAGAAGGGCAGGGAACTGCTGGAGAGGGGACAGCAAAGGGCTACCAAGATGCTGAGGGGACTGGAACACCTCTCTTATGAAGAAAGGCTGAGGGATTTGGGTCTCTTCAGTCTGGAAAAAAGATGGCTGAGGGGGGGAACCTTATCAATGCTTATAGATACTGAAAGGGTGGGTGTCAGGAGGATGGGGCCAGGCTCTTTTCAGTGGTGCCCAGTGACAGGACAAGGGGTAACGGGCACAAACTTGACCATAGGAAGTTCCATCTCAACATGAGGAGGACCTTCTTTCCTGTGAAGGTGGCAGAGCCCTGGCACAGGCTGCCCAGAGAGGTGGTGGAGTCTCTGTCTCTGGAGACATTCCAAACCCGCCTGGACACATTCCTGTGCAACCTGCTCTGGGTGACCCTGCTCTGGCAGGGGGTTTGGACTAGATGATCTCCAGAGGTTCCTTCCAAACCTATGATTCTGTGATTCTATGGACTGGACAGAGCATCCCCAGTGCTGGGAGCCACACTGGACTGAGCATCCCCAGTGACAGGCGGGTGGCTTCCCCATGGTTAGGCTGGGAGGTCCTGGTGGGAAAGCAGGGCTGGTGTCTGAGCAGGGAACAGGCAGGAGGTCAAGGTCACAGCAAAGGTGATTTCCCTGTGGGGCAGAGAAGCAGATCTCCTCCTGCAGCCCTCTCCTGCCCATCCTCCGAGCATCCTCGCAGGGGCTGGAACCACGCTGGCTCACACCCCACTGATGCCCTGGCTCTGCCTGCCTGTCACTCCTGGCATGTGAGCGTGGCCCCGGGGGAGCATGGCTGCTCTCAGCCTATGCTGGTGAAGACTGGGGATGCTGTGTGGGAGAGATTTTGGTGCAAGTCCCTTGGGCAGCATGCACTCCTGCCAGCACAGCATGGCTTGCACGTCGGGGTGAGCCTCGCCGTGCTGCAGGAGCCTCATCAGCAGAGAATTGAGGACCTGACCGCTCCAAAACAGGCTGTTTGCAGTCAGGGCAGGCTGCGGCAGGTGAAATGGCCCCCAAGGGGTCCCCTGGCTTTGATGTTTCTGTGAAATTTGGGAAATCTGGCTCCAGTCTTCATCTGGAGGCTGTGCGTGGGCGACGGGGCCCTCTCCAGAGATTTTTGGCTGGAGGAGAGGAGCCCATCAGAGACCCATCTGTGGGGTCACCCACGGCTTCCCCCTGCACAGCTCTGGCTGGACTGAGCCTCAGATTCCCCCAGCGCAGACCAGTGCTCAACCATTGCCACACCAGTGATGGAGCCATATGCGTCCGCAGGGACTGGAGTGAAATACCCTCCTGCCTGCATTATTGCTTTGGGCAGGGACTCCGCATCCACCTTTTCATCACCATCAGCCTGGACTGACCCATCCTAAACTCTCTGCTTTTCTTTTTTTTTTTTTGTGGGTTTCAATAAGCGTTAAACTTTTTGATGAATTGCAAAGCATCTGAAGAGCTGGGTCTCTGGGAGGCGGAGCTCGGCACCGCAACTTTTCCTGGCTCAGCAGCAATGGAGCCGGGAAGTAGGGCAACACCCCCCACAAAAAACATGCTACTGTGGCCCAAGGTAGCTCCCCCTGAGCCCCTGCGGTTGAGGGACACCCCAATTCCCCGGGGAGGGAGCCTGCACATCCTTGGGTTATCACACACATCACGGCTGGGTGAAGGCATTTCCCAAGAACACATGTTCCCTCGTAAACCCAGGCTCTGCTTATCTCAAAGGGCACATCCGACAATTAGCTTATCTGCTGTGAAAGTGAGGAACGGCTTTGGTTATCTGGCTGGCTTCCACGGGCTTAGGAAAAAAAACGGGGAAAGAGCCCCTGGAAGACAGAGGCACATCCTCGGCTTCCTATAAATAAAGTGACTGCGCTCTGAGTGTGCCACAGACAGACTCCATGTGCTCGGGATGGGGATCCAGAGGTGCCCCCTACTTTTAAGGATGCTCGGTGCTTCCCGCTGTGAAATCCTGTCTGCAGTTGCTTCCAGCTTTGCCAAACCATACCAGGCTCGGTGGCAATTTTTTGCAGGGTGCGTTGCAGCCTCCAACTAAATTTTGGGGGGAAAATTTTAGCTGGAGAGCATGGCTCGTTCCAAGAATGGGGATAAGGGAAAATAAAGCATTTGTCCGTATTTTTTTTAAAAATTCTGCCTTTGAAGCAATTTGGCAAGTAGGGAGAGAAGAGAGGCTGAGATTTGTCTTGTGTCCCTGGAATAGGCTCAAATTTGACCAAGCTAGAACACTTTATTTGGAAAAAAATGTGGTTAGCACAAGCTCGGTGCAAACCTCTTCCATGGGAGCAGCTCCCATCCCAGGGCGCAGGTTCACCACATCCCGGCTCCTGCCCGAGCAGCCACCGAAGCAAAGGGCCACCCGTGTCCCAGGGGTGCCGAACCCCACCAGTGGCACGGGGCTCAGAGGAATGACACGAGGGAGCCTGCAGCCAGGTGAGCTCCATCCTCTGCTAGCTGTGCCAGGGCCATGCTATGCTTGACTTTGTTTTGGGTGATTTACATGGTTTTTCTCCTGTCCCATAGCTACCCTGCGTGAAGCACATGCACAGCAAAGCATGCACGTTTAGCCAGCCTTTGGCAGCATGTTTAAGCTGTCCTCTGTGCAATGTCCTTCAAGCCCAAGGGTGTTTCTTCTCCCTGCCTGGCCCAGGACATGCCATCCCTCACTTGGAGAGAAAATCAAGGATTGGTTGAATTAATTTGCTGCAGATTATTGTTTGAGGAGCCAATAGCCAAAAAAGCTGGTGGAGAGCCCAACTCTCCTCCCTCCTGGAGACTCCTGGAGCATTTCTGGAGGACTTTCTGAGCTTCTTCCTCCTGGAGATCTTCTGGAGGGCGGCTGGTTTCCCATGTTCTGCTCTGAGGAAGGCATGGGCCTTTGGAGGGGAGCTTCAGTTGGCTCCCCCCGCTCCTCCTCCTGCCTCCTGCTCTCCCCAAAATCAGTATGAAGAAACAAGTATCTTGTTTGCAAGCTGAAAACTAGAAATGATTTATATGTTTATAAGCCCAGCTCTGGCTCCATTTATTTTGGCAAAGGAATTGTTTGCATCTTTGCAGAATTCCTTCACCCAAACCACTCATTAGATATGAATTTCAAAACAGCCAGAGGGAGCGGGTGACTCAGGGGAATTAGCAAATGGCTTCCCAAAGCCTTTTACGTCAAGGCCAGCAGCTTGATTCCAGATCTTGATGCCAGTGGCCCAGAAGACACTGTCATCTAATGTTGGGTCAGTGACTGCGAGTCGACGAGTGCATTTGAGGATCTTGGTCTTTGACTCCTAGCTGGCAGGTGCCTTCGCTATGAGAAACCTCAGCCGAGAGAGAAGCCAGAAAAGACGGGAAGAGAACGATTCAATCAATGAGCTTTCACTGGACATGACAACGTCAGATGCAGGAGCTGGCTGGGAAGCAGAGATGTTCTACCACAGCCCTTTCACCCCAACATAGAGATCTGGGGACTTCTGGAAAGGACATTTGAGGAGGATCAGCTTTGAAGTCTGGAGATGGGGAAAGCCTGTGACAGCTGGTGCCTCTGCTGTGGGTTTAAACATCACCTTGATTTTCACCTGGAAGCTATTAAGAAAATTGTGTATGGAGATGACACCAGCTTTCGCCGTTCTCTGAACCGACAAAGCTGTCATCGGGTGTGATGCTGTCCCATCACCTTGTCCTGGCAGAGCTTCTTGACTTGGGCCAGCGCTGGGAGTGGAAGCATTGTCTCAGGCTATGTCTCAGGCTGCTTTGGCTGAGGAGCTGCATGCGTGGAGGACAATGCATGCCACCATGTGGGCTCTGGACACTTTCAGTGCCCTCGGAAATGTGTGCTTGGTATGGGAGAAGGAACAATCACGTCTTTTGTTAGAGAAGGCCTATGAGGAGTGGGACCAACTGAGATCCCCCTCGCAGGACAGTGCTCTCTCCACCCTGGACCAGGCAGCCTGGACTACCAGAGGTGTCCCACCCTCTGAACCTCCATGGGTACTTGGCGATGGTGTCCCCAACTTCCACATCATCAGTTTTTTCTGGAGGCACAGCAGGAGGTCCATCAGGCAGCATGCCCTGCAGCAGCGGTGTGAGGAGCCTGTGTTCGCACCACTGGTCCCTGCCCACGTGTGTCAGGGAGCTCACGGTGCCACCAAGCTCCTGGTCTCCATCCCCACTCTACCACAACCTGCCCTGTGCCCCTGCCTCGGTGCGCCGGCTCACTCCAAGCCAGCCTTGGCTCCTTGTCTCACAAGTAGAGATGAAAATAAACTCTAGTGAAGGGTCCTTTAACTTTCTCTACTCGAGTGAAAATAAATGCGATTTCCCTGCCACCCAGCCCTGTAAATTCCCCGCACTGTGAAATATCTTCCAGATATAGTAAAGAGACGGCTTTCGGCTATTTTTTTTAAACATCTTTAACTGCTGTATATATTTCCAGGGAGACGTAATAAGCGCTACAGCTAATTTATCTGCGTGTACTGTAAATATTTTCAGGAGATAGCAGAAAGGATTTCAAACACATGGCTGGGAGGATTGGCACACAGTGTGTGCTGGGTGGGAAGGACACCTTTAACCCTTCACATGCCACGTCCCTTCTGTTCGCTTCCTCTCCATGTGTCCCCCCTGCAGCATCTCCCCCCCGGCCTATGGCTGTCCCTCCAGCCTGAAGTCTGGCCACCAGATGCTTGGTTTGAACAGGGCCGAGAGGTTTGCTCTTCCACTTGACTGCAAGTTCCTTGCTCTGGGGGCGCTGGGAGCACAGCTCTGCCGGGACCCCCGCTCCTGACGCGCTGCCTGCAACCATGCCCAAACCCCTCCATCCCTGCTGCTACAAGCACAAGACAAGCTTTGGGAAGAAAAATGCCTGCTCAGGCAGCTCAACGAGTGTCTTGCAGCCCTAGCAGCCTCTGGGTTTCAGCAGAGGTTTCAAGCCCACGGGGGGAAACCAGGGTGCGCAGTGACTGCTGAGCACTGGGGCTGGGCCAGGAGGCTGGGCAGGGCAGGGGCCGTGGTGCTTGCCTCAGGCTTTGGTCCCCTGTGTCCCTGGGGGGATGGCTGGCCCCTTGGTGTGCTCTGGCACCCAGGATGGGAGTCCTGCAGAAGAATGAGCCTTGTCCCCCAGACAGCCCATTCCCAGGGCTCTTGGCTGGGATGGGAGAGACCCTGGGCGATGGAGAGCTGGGGTGGCAGAAGGTGGCAGGATGCAGGCACGGGTGGCTCTCTGGCAAGCAGCCACCTGAAGATGCAGAGATCCTTGTCCATCTTCCACCCAGCTCAGCCCCAGGGGGTGCAGGAGCAGGGAGACACTGGGACAGAGGCCACCATGTGCCCATGGACCTACTCCTGGCACGGTGACCCCCTGCCATGCATCCCACTCATGACCCCATCCATAGTGCCATGATCCTCTGGGGACCATGACCCCTTTTGGGAGAGAACTCTTGCAGGGATGGGTCAGGTGGGGGTCAAAAGCCATCTTTGCTCTCCCTGTGCCCCAATACTCCCCAGGAGCTTCCATGGGGGGATGGGAACCTTTCCAGGGGAAGGTCTGGGGAGGAAGCCATGGGGTGCTGGGCTGCAGGGGAGCAGAGGTCTTTCATCACGCAGCTGATGTCTGGTGTCAGCAGGGAACTGCACAAAAAGCACATTCAATTCAATGCCTGCTATTAAGCCAACCCAGCTCTGCGGCACGAACAGCCTGTCCTGAAACTGCGGGTCACCGCAGCTGGGCCAGTCACCCTGCCGAGGGGTTTGCCTGCCGGGTCAGGGAGGTTGCGCACCCTCCCCATCGCCGCCCTTGCCTCTGCTGCGAGCTCTCCACGAGCCCCTGCCTCCCGCCCGCATCGTGGACGTGATCTGGGCAAGCGGTGTTTCCCCTGGGATTCTTCCACAATAAGCCCCCTCCTCCTCTCCGGCCACATCTGCACAGCAACATCCCCCCTCCTGAGCCACCCCAGGGGCCAGGGTCCCAGGATGGTTGGGGTTCCCACGATCCCATCAGCTGGGTGCTTCTGGCTCGCTGCAGCCAGGCGCTGCCTCGGCAAGGGCAGTTCTGGGGGCTCTGCTGGCATGTGGGAGCGGGGAGGATGCACTAAGGCTCTGCTAGGAAGGGAGATGGGATTTCCCCCACACAAGCCCTTGAGGTTTTGGGACTCCTCTCCACCAGCTGAGCGCTGGGATCCAGGCTTTTACTGCAGGCGTGGCTCTGATCCAGACCAAAAACCAGAGGGGTTGTGGTCCCTTTGGCTTGTTGGAAAGCATCACCTGAGCCCTAGATAGGGCAGTTCCTCCCACCAGCTCCGGCTGGATGGCAGGCTGAGGGCTTCGGGGCAGGAAAGCTGCCCTGCAGTCACCGGGAGGGCAGCCCTGGCAGAGGCGAGTCCCCCCCGGCAGCGGGATGCATTGGCTGCATCCTCCTCGTGATCTGCTCCCCAGCCTCCTTTCTTCATGATGTAATTTAAAGCAGAGCAAGAACACAAGGTACCTATTGGCTTGGAGCCCACCCAAAAAGCCATAAAAAGGAGATAAAAGCCTTTAAATGCTAAGCTTGTCCGAAGAGACAATAAAAGGCAAATGTCTTCCCAGCTTTACGTCTATGCCTTTTTACTTGATTTATGGGGTTTTTGCTATATTCCTTCATGGTTTGTGACGCTTCAAGCTGTTCGACTGTCGTAAAAGGCTCGTGGAAGTAAACTGCATCAGCCAGGGGCTCGTCTTGTCTCCAAATCCATCCCTTAAGCCAGGCTGGTCCTGCTGCAGGGTCCAGCTTGGAGTCTATGATGGCCTTTGCCCGATGACCCGCAGGGGAGAGCATCTTGGGGTGATCCTGGATGCTCCGGGCAGCACCCAGGCCACCACAGAGGCACAGGGAGGATGTCATGGCCATGAAGAGGAAGAGGAGAGCAAAGAGAAAGGGCCCAAGTGCTTCCATTCAGCCTCTGGGTGAGCGGCGAAACATTTGGGCGCTGGATCTGCAAAGAGAATCCAGATGGGGGGAACCGCAGCTGCTCCCTATGAGCAGAGCCTGGATGTCTTTGNGGGGGCAGCCCCGGGGCTGGGGGGGCTGTGGGAGCAGGGGGCGGGAGGCAGCCATCCCCATACAGCCAGTGTGTGCAGATCTGGAGCTAATCAGCCCTCAGACAGGATGCATGCATGTCTGTTGGGGCAGGGCTATGAATGCAATTGCTCTCAATAAAACAATGCTTCCCTCCTCCATTTCGTTCGGAAGCGAAGCTGTGAGCCCAAACGTCCTCAGCTGACTCTCCTGGTCCTCCTGCCTCCTCCAAGAGGGAGGAATTGATGGAGACATGAGAATTGGTGCAGCTGAGCAGGAGCCCATATGCTTTCACCTCACCCAGTGCTGGTGCCCCCAGGCCAAGCTCCATGGCTCTGCCCGCTGCGCCGGTTGCTGGCTGTGGCGCTGGGCGGTTGAGCAGGTGTAAAGCTGGGGACTCTCAGGTTGGGAAGTGAAGACTTCCCTGCCTTCCTGCATTCCTTTGGTCTTCCCAGACCAGCTCTCATTGCAGGAGAAGCAGCAATAGGGCTTGTGTCGCAGCGAGGGCAGAGGGGATGCTCTGAGCCGGTGTGGATGCGGGGATGGGATGGCACCAGAGTCCGATGGGATAGTGCCACAACAGTGGTGGGGCACAGCTCCTCTGAGTGCCTGCTCCGCTCCCAGAGGTGGGAATTGTCCCACATGGACTAGGAAGGTCCTGGGTGGCCAGGCAGGGGGTCCTGGGGGCACCCAGGGGCATCCCTGCTCCTGCCCTGCAGCTGGTGGCCCCGCTGTCGCCTGCCCTTACTCCTGATGGGCAGCAGCAGCCTCGAGACGTGTGACCCCTGTGCAGGGACAGCCTGGCCTTGCTTTGCAGCAGCCTGGGAAGGACACGTGTGTCCCGGCGGGTCCCCCTGCCCCGCAGCATGGACCCCCCCAGTGCAGCCCACAGCAGCATCCCCTCCCCGGTGCCACCGTGTTCTATCGCACCCCCAGCCACATTTTGTTTTCTTTTCTGCAGTGAGAGGCACGCGCAGCACTATGTTTTTGTGTGCCCATTCCCAAAACCACCAGGCTGCAAGTCCAACTTCTGCAGCTTCAACCGGTGACTTCAGGTCTCCCCTCCCTGCTGCAGCTCCATGGCTGGGCTCCCCCGGGACCCCGGCTTGCTGACCTTCCATCACCTCTCACGCTTACTGCCAGTCTGCATCCCAATGAGGGGAGGGGATTTGGGGGTGCTAGGAGTGGGGAGTGATGTGGGGGAGCAGAATTTGGCTTGTCCTTAAAGGTCTCTAAAAATATATATATTCTTGCCTGTAAAAAAATTAGTAATTTTAAACCGCAGGCGAATGCTTCGCATTCCTGAGCAATGCTGCCCTCTGTTTACTGCCCTTATTGTTCTCAATGAGCTGGAACCGTGGAAATGAATATTCGCTCCGACACCATCCTTCGCCCTGAGAAAGAAAGGAAGAAAGAAAGAAAAGAGGAAAAAGGACCAAAACTGCTGAAGGAAAACAGAGTCATTCTCCCCATGACTGAGTGAAAGAATAACATGGGACCATGGAAACAGAGCTGCCAGGGCTCAGCAATTGATTTAAAGTGGGATCTGAATGCCGTCACCGTCATGGGGTGCAGGGTTCACCCCGCTGGGGCTTGCTGCCGGGGTCCCCGAGCCACCTCTCCAGTACAGAGGGGAGATGTTGGCTGTGGGACAGGGGGTCAGACGCTTGGGGGTTACTGGCAAAGGACAGGAAGATTTAAAGCTCAGCCTGGGGCTTCCTCTGCTTAGGTTATCTCAGGCTGGGGCATTGCTGCAGACCACACAGGCACATGCCGAAATAATTTTTACTGGTTCCGCAATATAACGGGACGCACATGGGGCCGGGAGCCATGCTGTGCTGACAGGCTGCCTCGGCACGCCGGCACGGCGTGGGGCTGTGAGCGTGCTGGGCTGCAGGGGGATGGGCATCGGGCTGCAGGGGGGACAGGTATCAGAGGGACATGCATTGGGCTGCAGGGGGACATGCATCAGGGGAACACGCATTGGGCTGCAGGGGGCCATGCATCAGGGGAACACGCATTGGGCTGCAGGGGGCCATGCATCAGGGAGACATGCATTGGGCTGCAGGAGGACGTGCATTGAGCCTTATAACCTTGTCCTCTGTCTGACTGAGTGCTTCCAGGCTGCTGGAGGTGGTGGAGCAGAGACCCTGCCTGCCAGAGGACTCCAAGCCCCATCACCTGGTTTTCTCTCCTCAAGTCAGGAACTCATTGCCTGGGAGGGTTCCTGAGGGAGCTGGGAGGGTCTGGGAGGATCGGAGAAACCAGCCGAGCTTTGGGCTTTGCAGCAGACAGCCCCATGCCCCACCCCACCCAGTTCCTGAGACGGGTAGGGGGATGCTGGGGACGGGACCTGCTTAGACCCAGGTCCCCTCAACACCCACCTGCATCCCCGTGTTTGGGGATGGCTGCAGAGGCAGCACTGGGTGCTGGGCTGCCCAGGGTGGGGGGACCCAGCCACTCCACATAGGGGGTGAAGGCAGTCGCTGCTGGCAGGGCCAAGTCCCCGTCCCTCCTACGCTCCCTCAGTTAATCATCACATTGGGTAATTGCATGAGTGGCCGAGCGGGCAGCCTGTGAGGACTTGCCTGCAGGTGTGGGGTGAGCTGGAGGCCCAGCGGGCCATGGACGGGTGCAGAAAGCTTTTAACTGGAATAGGGTTACAGCCAGGCAGCCCAGCAATGCCAGGGATGTGAGGAATCCCCTACCTGCTTCAAAAGGATGCTTTCTTTATCGGCTAATTAAAAAAAGGGCAGCGGTAGGGGGGGACCAGTGTGCACCTGCGCCAGCAAACACCCGGCCAAGAAAGGGGGAAGTGAGGGACTGAGCTGGGAGCAGGAGCGAGGAGGGGATGAAGGGACCGCGACGGAGGGCAGTGTCAGAAGAGCAAGGACTGGGACCAGTCAGCACCTCTGGGACCCCACGTCACTGCTGGTCGGGACTCCGTGTCCCCGCTGCCGCCAGCCGGTTGTGCCAGGCAGCCCCTGCCTGCTGCCTGCTGTGGCGGTGCAGGGAGAGGCTGTGGTCAGGTCACCTTCATCCCCATGCAACAGCATCCCTCTGCCTGCCAGGTCCCAAGGGAGACACGGAGACACCCAGGCTAGGAAGCACCTCCACGGGTGATTTACTGGTGGGGTTTATATTAATCCATAGGGATGCATCCTAGCTGGGTAGTCTGGTGTGAGCTGTATGCACTGCCACAGCTCCACGGCAGTGCCCTGGCCAAGTTCTGCACTGCTCAGCTCTTGTTTTTCCTTTCCTCTTCCTCAGTTGTTATTATTAAATGGGAAGAGTGTTTTAAAATTGAGGTTTTGGTCAAAATGGCTCCTGCAGTGAATCAACCTCAGCAGCCTCAGCACAGGCAAAATTTCCAGTAGGAAAGAGCAAATTATTCCTGGGGCTGATGGGAGTGAGCTGTTTTCCCATCTGGCTCCTCTGGTGTCCAGTGAAAGCAGGGCTGGGGATGCAGCATCTCTCACCCTTCCCACAGGATACGTGGGGACAGAGCATCTCTGAACTCTCCATCCCTCCATAGGCTCCGTTTGAAATTGGCTGTTGGCTTTGAAAGTTATAGAGCTGGACAGACAGACATACCCGTACATACCACAACTGCAGAAACCTCGTTTGCTTTGGAAACCAAGCCAAAAAAAGAAAGGGAAAAAAAAAAAAAGAAAGGATGAAACATAGTGGAAACGAGCCATTCATAAGCTGTAGGAGCAGTTTGGACAAAGAGCCCAGCACTGATTTAATGAGATCATTTCACACCTTTAATTAAATAGGTGCAACCGTGTGCACGGAGGATGCTGTGGGCACTGGGACAGCCTGGGGGTTTGCAGGATGGAGGAGTCCAGGGATGGAGGAGCCGGGCTGGTCGCCACAGCCGCACTGATGGGTTCCAGCTCTGGAGAAAGGGAGTCACCGAGTGCATGGAAGAAACCCCAGAGGGGACTGTCACATCCCAGCTCCACACTGGCATGCCACAGGGATGGACACCGCCCCTGTGAGAGCAGGGAATCCCCAGATACCAGGGGGATGCTGGTGGCACCTCGCTGAGGCCAGGCCGGGATGTTTTCCCACCTGCTGAGCCTCAGTTTCCCCAGCCGTGGAGCGCAGGTTGGGATGCCCAAGAAACCCTGGGAGGTGGCAGAAGGAGGATTCAGGTGGACAAATATGATTGACAGCCAAAATTCAGCTCGACGAAGGGTCTGGGTCTTCTTATAAACCTCCCCCACCCACCCCTAAATGGTGCTTGGGTTTCCCAGGAGGTCTCTAATGGTTCTGCTGCCCACCACCCCGCAGGGATGTTGGCCATGGGGATGGGTGCCGTCCCACTGACACCAGCAGTGGTGACAGATGTGTTCTGCCAGTCACAGCACCCAGCACGGTGTCCAGGATGAGTACCTGGGGGGTGTTACCCCCATGGGTCACATCCTGTGCCATGGCCCAGCCCCAGCCTGTGCCCACCCCTTGCAGGGGCAGGGCTGGGTGATGGGGATGTGGCGTGGATGCTGAGGCAGCAGCATGTGTTAGGGAGTGCCTGGGTTTGGGAAGCCTCCTGGAGTCCCCAGCAGCCCCCCCTTTCTCCCAGGAGCAGAGGGGCTTCGGCACAGCCCCCCAAGCACGAGGCTGCTGCAGGCGGGTGCATTCCGTGCTCCGCTCTGGCTCTGCTCCCAGCCAGCCCAGCCCTGCCAGCAGATGGGAAAGGCACAGTGCTCTGGGGATGGAGGTGGGAGGAGAAGGACAGGGACGAGGACAGGGACCTTGAGCTTCACACGCCTTTCTTGGCTTAGCATCGCATCCCCTCCTCGCCTGGCAGCCGGGCTCCGCGTGGATCCATGCCAGCGGAAAACAAATGCCCTTCCAGCCCCTCATGGGGGGCAGTGGGGTGGGAGGGTGGAGGAGCAGGGGCTGGGGGGCTGTGCGGGCGGGGAGGACCCCCAAAGTCCCTGCCATGGGGCAGGAGAGGACCCCTCCATCCCTGCCGCAGCAGGTCCCTGGGCAGGGTAGAAGCACAACCGTGGCCATGGAGGGGCTAAAGGTTCTCCCCCCACCCTGCTGCACCCTGAGGATACACACACAGGGGCACCTCTCCCTCCATCCCCCTTTTGCAGGAGCGGGAGCGGTGGGAAGCGATGCTCAGCCTTGGCAGCAGCATCGTGGCGGCATTGCAGGGACATATGGTGCCGGCCGCACCGCAGCCCGGTGGGGAGCTGCGGCATGGCCGGGGCCGGAGCCGCGCGGTGAAGGGGGGTCAGCACAGAGCCCCAGCCATGGCGGGCCGGGACCGTGGTCTTTTGCAGGATCAAACCCCGCGCCCCGGTCCGGATCGCAGGGCTGTGCGGTGCTGGCTGCTCCCAGCCCAGCTCCCCAAGGGCAGCAGGGGGCAACCCCGGAGGGAGTTCCCAGGTTTCTAACGTCGCTTGGGTTGGTGTCGCCTCCAGACACACTCCCTGTGCTCCTCGGATGTCCGGGGAAGAGTTTGCAAGGACTGTCCCCATGGCGCGATGGACTGCTGCCGGTGGGAGCTGCAGGCAGCTGAGCATCTGCCCGCACTGCCTCCCGCTGGGCAAGATCTGGGATGCGGTTCCAACCTGGAAGATGGAAGTTATTTTAATGCACAAGTTTCTTGCTGAGGCACTGCAGGTCCCGGCTTTCCAGCACATTTGCCCTGGTCAGGGGCCTCGGCACGTCCCTGTCCCCTGGCTCTCATCCCCATGGCAGGAGGAGAGCCATTTCCCTGTTCCCTGCCAGCTCTCCCGTGGGACAACATACTGCCGCTGTCCCATGCCAGGAACGACATGGTCCCACCATGAGCCCTTGCCTCGCATGGGCAAACACATGCAAATCTGTCCTGAAAGTCGGCGTGCCAGGTTCATCCTAAAAACACCTGCTCGGATCCTGCAAACATGGCACATATGCGAGCTGGCCACTGGGGACTGCCTGGGACCCGGCTGGTGGCTCCTGGCAAGCAGAGCCGCTAGCAAGGCTGGTACTGCCCTTCCTAAAGCTGTCCCTTTCTGTCCCTCTGCCTCAGGTGATAAATTTTATAGGAAAATTTCAGGGTAAGGGTGTGGAGCCCGGCAGCTGCTTGAGCAGTTTGAAGCCGAGTACAGAATTTGGCTGGGTTTTCCAGCGTGTGCGATGGTTTGCTTGGCCACTCATGTCTCCCTGCTCATCAGTGACAGCCTGCGGCTCGGCCCGATGGAGCTAGGGGTGAAAATAGCAGGTTTGGTTAAAACATCTGTCCTCTGAAACCTCGGCATTGGTAGCAGCTTGGCACATCCAGTCTGTGATGCCACTGGCTGCTCCGCACAGCTCCTGCTCGGGTCCCATGTGATGAGTTGTGTCTCTACTCAGCATGGTGGGACTTTCCCCCAGGCCATGACCCCCGGATGATGCATCCATCCCTGCTCATTCCTGGCCCCCGCGGGCTCCCTCACCACCATCCTGCTCCTGCTGCTGCCTCCCACCTGGCTCGACCGCCTTCATCCCAGGCACCTCTGATGGAGCCGGGCAGGCGCAGCCCTGCTGCCCGTCACAGCGCAGGGAGGTGCTCCCTGGCCTGAGACGCAGCTCCATGACGTCTTCAGCTTTTCCAGAAGAGCTGTGAGAAGCTGAGCTGCCCCAGAGGAGAACCTGGGGCCGGGGGGAGTGGTAGAAGGGAGGAGGGAGAGTTTCCCCTTCTAATTTCAATAAACTAAATGAAAGGGGTGGAAAATTGGTATTTCATGCAAAACTTGGCGAAGGTTAAACCACTTCCAGATGCTGTCTCAGAAAGTTTTGCTCCAACCTGATCTGTTGCAGATAAAGTCGTAGACGCCCCTGCCAGATATTGTATTACATGCCAGCGGAGTTTCCAAACAGCGCCATGATCCAGGCGGCATTTCGTGCTGTGCTGTCCCATAAAGGGAACAGAAAGGACCCAGAAATGTCCCCATGGCTGCAAATCCATCCTGGGACTGCACCACGCACCCCTTGGTGCAAAGTGGGGCAGGTGGTTGGGGTGGCCACACAGGGCAACCCCGTGGGGGACCAGGCAGTGGGCAGCTGCCAACATGAGGGACGCCTTGCCCCTGGCTACCACCATGGCCCTACCCACTGCACACCAGCCCTTTCCATCAGGAACATCTCTGGCTTCTCCCTCTGCTCCTGGTCTGACCCACTCCCATCCCTGTGGGCTCTGCTCTGCACCCCATCACCCCCATGGCACCCGGCATGCAGCCGGAGAAGACACAGCAGGGTGACTGGTGGTGATGCAGGGGTTGCCTTCTCCATAATCATGGATATGGGAGACCAGAAGCTCCCTTGGTCATGGCTCTGAGTGAGGTCCAGGGCCACGCACAGCAAAACCCTGCAGTTCTCAGCCCCCTGACAGCTCATGCCTGCACCGGCACCCCTGGGATGGGGCGTGCCACCGCGTGTGGCTGATGCTCAGGCTGATTTTAAGGTTGGGGAAACTGAGGCAGGGCTTGAACAGGAGCTGCCTGCACCTCTCTGGCTGCTGTTCAGCTCCAGGCCTGCCTGTGCACAGGAAATGGGGCTGGGCTGCAGGTTTAGCGCGGGCCAGCAGCAGGGCCGGCAGTGGGTCCGGCACACCTGCCCGGAGTGGGGACATAGCCGGCATTCCTGCCCCTGGAGCCCCCTTCCTGCCCCCCCGCGGGTGCTGCGCCCCCGCTGCCTTTCAGCCTCCGCTTGTTTTCTTAGCAGGCGGGTCCTGCGCTCGCCGAGCCCAACAATTTCCTGCCCGGGCGAACACATTCCTCTCCTCCACTGCAGGTCCCTCCAGCTGCCTTCCCACCTTGGTGCTGGATGCTGCCGCCTGTGCCGTGTCCCCACTTCCGACCCCCCCCGCCGTCACTTTTCCCAGCTGGGAAACAGAGCAAAGCCTGGAGATGTAGGATGCTGACATTTGTATGACCCTCCCGCGGTTTTGGGGTGCTAAAGGAGGTGATGTCTGTCCCCCCTTGCAGTGTTGGGGGGCTGGCTGAGCACCCGTGGTGAGATTCTGATGTGGAGTGGGAGCCGGGGGACCCAGTCCAGCCCCAGCCCAGGCGTCGGCTTGGAAACACTGCTGGCAGTGCCGATGGTGCTGGGGATGTCCCTGGGCTCATCGATGGGAGGCGATCCTGGGGTCCCCCTGCCCCCTGGGAGCCTGCGAGCAGGACAGGCAGAGCAGGGGGATGCTGGGTACTGTCCCAACCCTGCTCGGGGCACCACTCGGTTGGGCTTTCCCCCTCTACAAGCTGGGGGAACCAAAAAGGCAGCAGAGCATTGGAGGGATGGTGACCCGGGATGGCTGGGGACAGACAGGGTGGCACTGGGGGAGGGGCGTGCTGAGCCCGACACTGATGGGAGGGATCGAGAAGGGAAGCAGTGGGGAGAGTCCATCAGGTCCACCTTGGAGACCACCTCCCTGGCTAGGGACCACAGCGCAGGGACCAGCTGCAGAGGACTGCAGCCAGAGTGACGTGATGGGGCATGGGCCCCGAGCCAGAGGGACCCCCGTTTCTGGGGCTGGTGCTGTTGGCAGAGGGGGC
>VWZL01002954.1:507158-536402 GCA_013396915.1 Stercorarius parasiticus | reverse complement strand
CGCCGCTGCATTCCTGGGGGCTTGTCGCCACCCACTCACCTGGTTGTCATTATCAAGGCCGCCCCCGGCCCCACGCCCCTGCCACAGCCACCTGAGCCCCACCACCCCTGCCCTGTGCTCTGGCCCCCCACTCTCACTGGGTACCCTGCCCTGCTGCCGTGGGGTGGGGGCGCGGGAGTGGGGGCACCCCGTGGGGGTCTCATGGAGGATCCGGCTCATCCGGTGCCCACGCTTGGCACTTTCACGCCACTCCACCCCGCATCCATCTCTGGAGGGCAGTTTGCTCTGAGGGAGAGGGACCCCACACAAAGTGGGATTGGGCTCTGCTAATCCCACCACTGTGGAGGGGTTGGGGGCTTCCCCAGCAGTGTGGGGAAGGATGCTCCTTCAGGAAGGGGATCAGAGCTTGATTCACTGCTCAGAGATGCTTCTGTCTCTGTACAGATTGTATCCTGGTAATCCTCCCCTGGATTAGGGACTGTAAATGTCCCCTCTCATAGCAGGAGGGAGCAGAGACCTTTGATGCCACATGGGGATGAAGGTTCTGGGCACCAGAGAAGGTGACCCCCGAGCAGCAGCAGTCCCTTGTCTCCCAAGGCCTTCCCTGCCAATGCACCCGGTCATGGTGGGGACCAAGCCCTCCTGCTGCGGACGGCTGCTGAGTAACAGCCATGGCTGATACCTCTTCATGCCCTGGGACACGCTGGGCTGGGACCAGCAGAGATGGGAGAACCGTGTATCCTTCTGCAGCACCACCCGTGCCCGGGGAGAGGAAGCTGTTGGACCAGAGGGAGAAGGAAAGGTTGGGTTCCTCCTGTGCCTTCGGCAGATGCCTTTCAGCTGTTATTTTTTGGTCCAGGAAAAGGAATGAAGTGGAGGGAAGGTTGCAGACAGACCCAGACAAGTGCATTGGTCCTGTGTCTTTCCTCCACACACTGGCTAAGGTGGTCTTTGTCCCTGCCCTGAAGAGGCAAAAGGTGGTCCTTCTGGCTGTTGTTCCTCTGCTTCTTCAGGCAATAACTGAAGGGTGTGAGTGGGCTTTGGGACCCTGCAGCTAGTGGACAGGAGGGGAGAGCAGCATCCAAAGGGACCTGTCTCCAAGCAGGAGGGTTGGCCTGAGCATGGACACCGCTGGGGTGACTCAGAGCCTCTGACAGGCAGGTCCCAGCCATCACAGCCCTGTGACATCACACAATGCCTGCTGTGGTAAACACATGCAGGCAGGGTTTGGCAATGGGAGGGATGGCTCAGCTGTTCTTTACTTCTCCACCCTTGATTGGTTGGACTCGATGATCTCAAAGGTCCCTTCCAACCATGAAGATTCTATGATTCTATGATTTCCCACTCTTGCTGGGGAGGGAGGTCTCTGCTTAACCTGGTCCGGCTCAGTGACATGGGAAAACATCGGTGGTACTTTTTGCACTCAGAGTAACCTCTGACGTGTGGGAGGCCCTGGATGAGCCCTGGTACTTGGACACAGCTGAGGCATGAGGATAGATTCCAGCTCCCAAAACAACCCATAAGGTTGGCCACAAATCCTGGGTTCTGGGCACTCACCAAAATGAGATGTGGGAGATGAAAGTCACCTCCAAGGTCCTAGACAGTGCTTGGGTTTGACTGGCAGCAGTAGTGGTCCTTTTCCTTATTGATCCTCAGGATGGTGTGAGTGAAGGGAGGTGGATGGTCCTGGCCATGGTTACTCCCCTGGACCAACCAAGCCCATGCCCTGCGTTGTAGGAAGCTGAAGAGCAGCAGGTTAGAGGAGACCATGGCTTGGCCCTGGAGTAAGAGCAGTGGGAGCTGAGGCCAGATGTGAGGCTCGAATGGATGGATCTCAGCCTCTGCAGGGCACCCAGCTGGCCTGGTGTGGAGGGTGCCACCCGGCACTGTCCTTGTGCTGGGATGCCAGTCCTCCTCCTGAGGAGCCTATTATCTCCCAGTTCTGCTTTTTCATGTCATGGCTCATAATTTATAAACCCCTGGTGGGAAGAAGGTATATTTCACTCCTGAGCACCCCTGTGTGGTGCTGCGGGATGTGCTGGCTCAATGACAGATGGGCACTACGGGGCAGGGGGTGATGGACCGCATCTAGGGCACCACAGAGGGGCACCCCCCAAGAGCAGAGGGCTCCGTGGTGCCGGCTCGGGCAGCTGACAGATGTGCCACGTCAAGCCCATGAGGGATGACACCTCCAGCGGCTGCCGCTGGCTGCTGCAGCGGGGTGTCACGGTACACGGAGCATGTCCATCTCAGGATGGATGTCACCCCCTCGGCTCTGCCAGCTTTCACTGACATGCTCTCCCCGCTCACCCGGACAGCTCTGGAGCTGGTATAAATCCTCATAGTCCATTTACACTGATGGCGATGATTCAGTGTGAGTGGTGTGTCCAAGAGCTCCTTTCTGTGGGGAGGCGGCCCCAGGACCACTGGCGTGCCTGTGCCCTTCCTGCCTCTCTGGCAGCTGGTTGCTCAGCTGAGTTCACCCAGGGATTGAGAAAGGTCTTTGCTTTGCCTTGCTGGGAAAGCCGTGCTGCCAGAGATTTCAGATGTCTTCACCACCCAGACTGTCCTGCTGCAGCCCTATTCCCTGCTCTTCGAAACTGCTTGCAGATACCTCCTCAGTTGCCTGGCTCTGCCTCATCCATCACTGGCAGCACTGCCATGAGCTCACCCACCCTCTCCACATCCCTCTGCTTGGGTGAACCTGTTGTTTCCAAGTGACAAGCTCAGCCCACTGATGCTTCCTGGTGATACCCAGCAAGGTCCCAGACAAACTGCACCTTCCTCTTGGTACCACCCCAGGGGGACCCTGAGGGCAGCACAACCAAAGCGGGGCAAGGAGGCAGCAAAGAGGGAAGGGAAGGTGGTGTTGGGTGGGATTTTGACGTCTGACACGTTGACATTTCCCAAGTAGAAGCCAGTCACTCAACATCTGGCTGAGAATATTGCGTCTTGCTTAAGAGCAACTCCAGATGTTCCCAAGACCTTTTTTTCATTATTTTATTTCTTTCTTTCATTCTTTTCTTCTCCCCCCTCCCTCCCAGCCACTCTTGACTCACTAAATCAAGGGAGACAGGCTTTTAACTCTCTGGAAAGAAATAAACGGCTCAATGGTGAGATGAAACGAATTCTCTGGAAGTGTGTGAGCAGATGTGTGTTGGGGGAGGGAAAGTGGGGGGGAGCAAGGTATGCGAGATCAAGAGAAAGAGAGGGGCACGTGTACATGGCCATCTCTTTAGCATGAGGTGCCCCAGCTGGATGCACAGCGTGATGGCCAGAGGGATGTGCGATCTCCACTGAACATGCAGGACTGACGAGCACAGGACTTGTGACTGTATTAAAAAGGGGGAACAGACAGGTTCCTGTTTCACCGAGTCAACTGGTGATCTCCTCTCCAGCGTAATTGGGTCCAGTTCTTACCTCCTGGAAGTGGCTCAGAGCCGAGGAGGTCAAAAGAAGGATGAGTCTGGTATGTTGATGACGCTCATCCGAAGAGGTGATTTATCATCCCTGACGGGAATGGGAGAACGAGGAGCCAAACAGCAAGAAACTTGGGAAAAGAGAAAGTTTGGCGGGAGGAGGGGAGAGGTCAAAAGTGAGAGAGATGAATAAGAGAAAGATGGAGGAGGGTGGTGAGAACGTGCAAAGAAGATCCAGAGATACAGAAATGTGGTTTCTTGGTCATGTTTCTGGACCGCTGCTGAAGATTTGTTCTGTGCCAGTCAGCCCTGCAGCGTGGGTACCCACCATGTGCCATACAGACAAAGGCCTCATGTATCTCTGATGTCCTAGAGCTTCTCCATCTGCAGTCTCTTCAGGCAGAGAATCACTAGCGCGGTGCCTGTCTCCCATTATCTACACTATCCCCTCCTGAGCCATCACCTCCGGCTCCATCCATTTGTCAGAGCTGCTTTGCCTGGGTTTGAATGCTCCCAGCCTCTGGCAATCTCACCCCTTCCCTGCGGGGTTTTGTAGTCTCCTTAGATAAAGCCATGGGGCTTAAAACATCTGCTTTCTTCTCTTCTTACATCTGTAAAGGTACCCTGACAAGTAGCGCCATGGGGGTAGTGCAAAAAAAGCTCATTTTTTTGCCTTCCCCTTCCCCTTAGAATTAATGAGCTAAAATATTGGATGACCACTGCAGTCAGCCTAGAGAAGCAACCTGATGGCAGCCTGTGGATGACTACCAACAATGCTGGGAGAGCTCATCTCAGAGAAACATGCCATTAAGGGACAGTTAGGATGATAGAATGGAACATCATTTAACCCACACCAGAAACCTGCCGCTGGCCCCAGAGCAACTGAGGAGCCAAGCATCTCCACCAGCACTTCTAATGTGGCTCAGAGTGTTGTGCTGACCTGATCATGCCAACACCTCTGCAGAACACATCCCATGAGAGTTAGCCGAATGCCAGAAATTCAGCATTAGGTGACGCTGATCCTTTGGCCTGGTGAAGGCCAAACTCTCAAGCACAGGAAGTGATTCCAGATGCCTGCCTATCTAGCCTCCCTCGTGGCAATGATGGAAAGGCTTCAGGCTTACAAAGAGCTGATGCTCAACATTATCTGATAGCCAGGTCTCCAAGAGGTCTGAGGGCTGGAAGTGCACACACACACGACCTTGTTGAGGAGTTTTCACTGTGCTGTACACACCTGAATCTCACAAGAAACCCTCAGAGACCTTCTATCTGGAAGTAAGAGCCCTTCAGAAAATGATAGAGGTCTCTTGAGGTCTAGCGAAACCACAAGTACTGTCCAGCTAACAGATGGTTGCTAACACAATTCTGCAAAGCAATTCAGCTCATTCGTGAGCAGGAATTAAGTCTGGAGTTGTGGAGCAGGAAAACATCCTATGGGACAGCACCTCAGGGTCTGCCACTGGCATGGCATGTGCAGGGGCTGCTGAGGAGAAATACCCTGATTTCCACACCAGCAGCTAGCGTACCCCAACCCCTGTATCTCATCCAGCTGTGGCCAGCACCATGCTTGATGGTCAAGAGCTAGGGTCAGTTTGAAAAATCCCAACCAAACTGGTTTTGTCCTGGGAAAAAGCCAGTTTGCCTGAACTGAACCAGCTGACTAGTTCCCTCCTCAGCATCCAGCCCAGCACCCGGCAGCCTGGACCCCTGTGTCCAGAAAGCCCTGGGGTAGCTCAGCTCTGGCTCCAGGTGGGCTCATGGGGTCCCGGTCCTGGCTCAGCTCCAGGTGGCCCACAGCTCTGCTGGACTCTAGCTCGAGCTGTGGCTATGAGCGTTTCTAGGCTTTCTGCCCTGGAGTCAGGGTCTTGGCTCTTGGTTCCTGGCTCTGGAGAGCGAGGCCGAGAGGCCATCCTGGCTCTTGAGAGGACCTGTGCTTCAAAATTTTCCAAACAAATCACTTGGATTATTTCTAACTGACATTTTTTGGAGGGCTTTTCCTTCTGCCGAAAGGGAATGATGTGATTTACTCATTTTTTAAAAAATTCCTTATCCAGACCCCCTGGATGCTCAGAGGAGCGTGGAGAGAGGGCCAGTGAGTTTGGCCAGACCAGGTCCACCAGCCCTGCCTGAAGCTTTGGCTCCTGGCACTCCCTCGCCACCCCAGGGCTTGCAGGTGGGCTCCCAGCACCCCTCTGAGTGCCCACAGACACCCCAGAGCACCCACAGCACTCTGGCTCTGGTGGGCTGGGGACCAGGGTGCTGTCAGCCCTGTGCCCATAGCCCCCCTGTAGGACTGGCTGCGATGGAGCCATCACCTCACCTATGAGTAAAATTTCAATTTTTATGCTTTGGTATCTTTTCCCTTTCCCTTTTTTGCCTTTCTCTTTGGCTGAGGGAGCCCCAGGAGGTTTCCAGGCCTCGGACAGGTCATGTAACCATCTCCCTGCCCTGACCACGGGGCTGCACCATCTTCCCATGCTGGGGTGCAGACCCCGATCTGTGCTGGGGGGTCCCCCCGGGCCGGGTGGGTGCCACAGGAAGGGTGCGGGTGAGGCAGGGAAGGGGTGCAGCAGGCAGGGACTGGCTCGGCCACAGACCCCCCTATGTCTCTCCACTTCCCCAGAAATCCCCTACATCGGCAAGCAGTGCAGGGTGCTGAGCAGCGTGGGGAGGGGGTGAGAAATCAGGACCTTGCTGGGAGGAACTGGGCTGCCGGAGTCAAAAAATCCCCAGCTTTGCCCGCCCTGTCCTGGGAGGGATGGCAGAGAGGTGCTTGCGTCAGTGATGGGGACAGCCCTGCTGCTGGTGGTCCCTAAGCATCCCCGGCTCTCCCATCACCCTCCCATTGCCCCCTAATCCCCCCAGTGTTGGCTTGAAGGGGCTGCAGGGAGGTGGGGGGCACATCTGATAGGCTTTGCCAGAGCATCTTTTCTGGGGACCTGATGGTGGCACCTCTTCCAGGGGCTGCTCTCTGCCTGGCTCACACTCCTGCGAGCAGTGCCTGGAGCATCGGCTGCCCTTCCCAGCATCAGGGAGCAGCACCGGGGGCTTGCCACCCTCTCCTGCCCCGGGAACAGTGGCTGTGGGCAGCAGGTACTCACCCCCACCCCACACCACAGAGCCTGTGGGGCTGGAGGCCATGGCACAGGAGAGGCGGTGGCACATCGTGCTGCTTGAGGACAGGAGCCATCCGGGCAGGGGGACGAGGGAAGCGAAACTCTGAGACACCTGCATCCCTGGGAATACGTACTGTTTGCAAGGGGGACAAGGCAAATTTCTCCTCTCCGGAGAGGCTGCAAAATTCATATGGAAAAAAATATATATTTTCCAACCGTTATATTTCACGAAAGGAGCTGTTCATCCACTTAAAATATAGGTGACAAGTACAAAAGGCATTTGGCGTTATAAAGCAGGCCAAATCTTCAGGAGATCGAAGATATATGGTACGCAACCAAGTCCCAGCTTCAATCTGCTCCTATAGTGTAAATTCCAATTACATCATGCCGCCTTGTTTAAATACCGTGAAACCTGGCTCATGCCCTAAGTATGTTTTATATATTGCCACATCCATTTGAAATAGATGGGCAATGTGTTTTACGGCACATGTGCAAATATCTCCGTATTTTTCCATCTGGGGGTTTATGGGATCTTTCAGAAAATTAATAACGGGGCTCGGAGGAAATGTTCGACTCAGAGGCAGTAGCGGAGATTTATGGCCGTCCCACTGGATGCCAGGGAAAAGTCTGAAAGCGCCCAGAGCAGACGAATGCTCCGCTATTTCACCAGGTGCTCCCAGAGAGCTAATTTTGTGTAATGGACAAGACCGGGAATTTCCCCATGGGATCCGGCAGGTTGCTGGAAAGGGATCGCTCTTGAAGGCGAGGAGCTGAGTGCTAGAGTAAGGGATGGGGCTGGAGGTGGGGACTGGCACCCACGGGGCTGCCGCTGTGCGGCTCGGACCGAGGCAAGGCAGGAGGAAGAGCTGAGCCTTGCCGGTGCTGGGGACAGCACTGCCCGGCCACCCCACTGGCCCCCTTCGTCCACCCTGCTTGCTCCCAGCTCCAGGCACTGTCTGGCTTTGCTGGAAAAGGGACAGTGTGAAGCTCCGTATGGGTGTGCCAGAGCCTGCCGAGCTCTGCTGGGCTTCCTGATAGACCAGCAAACCCTTGCTGTCATGGCGTGGAGAGCACCCAGGGCTCCCGGGACACCGACCCGAGCAGCACCGACCCCAACCCGGCTGGGCCCCAGGGCCCCAGGCATCACAGCGTGGGCGGCCAGCGGCGCTGGGAAGGGACACTTAAGAGTGACCACATACCAAAAACCTCAAAGGGCCATGAGGTCGGGTGAGCGACCCGTCGCACAGCCCCGGAGCTGCAAACGCTGGAGAAGCTTTGCTCCCGCTGTCATCTGTCCGGCAGGGCACAGGCAGGGGACAGGAGGGACACAGCGCCTAGCATTACACTGCTGCTTCAGAGGTCTCTGTGGGGATGACGGTGCCGGGGAGAGACCTGACCCAGGCCCCTCCGGACTCCTCAGACATGCTGAGCTGGGTCCGCTCTGCCCCATCTCCATCCCCTCTCTCCCTGCGCCCTGAGCAGGACCGTGGTCCCCGCTGCGGCAAACCCGTGGGTCAGCTGGTGGCTGCTGCCATCCCTCCGACAGGCAATCCCTCCTCTGAACTACGCCAGCACCAGACAACTTCTGGAAGTGCCACCTCTCCCTGCTTCTCCCAATAAACAAAGGCCAATGATTTCCCATCGCGTGGGCGCACCGAGGGGGAAGCGGCGGGTGGTGTTTATGTTGACAGCGGAGAGGCCTGTTCTCCAAGCTTTCGGGGTAGTGCGTTGTGTCCAAGATGAAAACATTGGCCGTTTATTTGAGTCTCATGGTGGCTGTGTAAATAGACGACTTGCTTCAATGGATGCCGGCTGGCAGCTTGGCAGTAAGGGCCTGATCCTGTCCCATGAGAAGGCACCCAGCCTGTCATTGACTTAACGGAGATGTACCATGCCCTTGAACAAGCCACCCCAACCGCGTCCTGTGCCTCATGGGATGGGGACACGAATGGCAGAGGATGAAACAGGGGGGATGAGGTTATGGCAGCAGCTGAGGTATGAAAGCCTGGAAGGAGGCACAGCAATGCTGTGTCCGCGTCACAGGGGGACCAGCATGGCTCTGCCAGGGCAGCAGCATCCCTGCGTGGGATGATCTTTCTGTGACACTGGCAGATGTTGTGATGCAACATCACAGGGATGCCTTAGGGCCACCGCAGTGCAGATGCAGGTCGTAGGGTGCAGCAGGGTCCCCCCATCCCCAGGGCACTGGTGGGCACTGCTCTTCTCTTTTGCCTCATCCTCTCCATCTCTGCTGAGGTGGGAAAACCCCGGCAGGAGGGAGTCAACTGGTTTCTCCAGATGGTGCCCCTCTGACCTCAGCCGTTCCCCGTCTTCGGCTCTTCCTTAGGAAAACACGGCGTGGGCCAGCCCATCGATTAATGGTTTCCTCATGTTCCCCCCATGCAGCTCACATGGGAAGCTGCCTCACCGCTTCCCAGGCTCTGCTGAGCTGAGCCCCTGCCTCCCCGTGCCCCATGCGGGTGCCGGGCACCCTGCGCACACAGGGAGTGAGTGTTTATCCAGTGAATTGTGCCCTAATAAAGATGAATGGGGAGACAGATAGACTGGATGAAGGAATAAATGGACAAACAAATGAACGATGCGGTGATTAACTATGATGTAATAAAGGCCCTCAAGGCTTGTAAAAATACACGTGGCATTTTGAAGAATAGCACATTTCTCACCGCTTTGCAAGGACAAGAGTGGCTGGAGCAGCTAACCCCCCTGCACACTTGGCCGACATGGTCATGAGTGGGAAAAGCTCACCCTGCCCTGGTGCTACAGCCCCTCTGGCAGGAGCCTGGGTGGGTGGAAGAGCCTTGGTTGGTGTTGGGAGGGCAGGAGGAGGGCTGGGAAATGTAGAGGCTGAGGTTTGCTTAGGAAGCAAAATTTGGGAGGTTAACGAGGCTTGTGAGGGTTGTAAAGCCACACTTGGGTAAGGGATGGCAGACAGAGTGCTGTGGTACCAAGGGCATGGCAGGGCCAGGATGCAGGATGCGGCACTGAGTAGGGACAGTTGGACAGGTCACCCCACCTGAGGGATAGCAGCAGGCCACCGCTCCCTAGTACACCACGTCCACAAGAGACAAAGTACCACTTTTTGTGTTATTAACCACAGAAGCATGGAAAGGATGGGCTGGCAGGGCCACCATCCCTGCTCTCCGACAGCTGGAGACACTACTAAGACCTATGTGGATTTGCATCACAGGATGGAGAGAAGCTGCTCTGTGTACCAGAGAACATCAAGGGAGCAAGGAGAACAAGGAGACCACATCAGGCCATGACAAGGGACCAAGGAAGCAGGTCTTGCACCTAGTTAGAGACACAGCTCCTCACCAGGCAGCGTGTTCCCAGAGCCCAGCACTGAGCTATGCCCTGTCAGCCCAGCAAAACGCTCTTTGCTTGACTGCGCTGCACCCAAGGGAGGTGTTTTCCTGTGTGATTCAGGTCTATTTTTATTTACATGGACTTTGGTTACCAAGAGCAAAGTGGTGGGAAATAATCTGTGTATGCATCCATCTGTCTATCCATCCACCCGTCTATCTGTCCACTAAGGTTGGGGTTCCGCTGTCTGAGCTCCTGTGATATCTCATGAGTGGAGCTGGCTGGACAACACAGAAAAAGAACGTTGAGTTTTCTGTAGTATTCCCACATTTTGCTTCTTTCCTTGGCCAAATTCTGGTTTTCCATGAAAAATGTCTGTCGGCATCTTGAAATGAGAAAAATTTCAACCAGCTGCAAAATTCAGTCCCAAAGCAGGGTGGAAATTGCAAACTTGGCCTCTCTTTCCGCTGCCTTTGAATCTCAAACATTTTGCCCCAGCTGAATACCAGGAAAAGGTCTGTTAAAAAAAAAAAAAAACTGATGCAAAATGTGCGTGGTCACTTTGGCCGTTCCTGCGTGGGGATGAGGCAGCTGTGCTCTAGGAAACGGGAGCGCACCGGAGTGTGTCGAAATCTTTTCAGATCCTTTGCTCAATTAATTTTTTTTTTCCTTGAAAAGCTGTTTTGGAAAACGTATGCCTTCATTCTGGCAACGTGGGTTTGCCCTGCAGCATCTCTTGCTTTTGCAAAGCCTATGGCTGCTTGCCGTGGCCACCAGGACCGTGTGGCATCCCCTGCTGGCACCCAAGTCCACCCGTCCCAGCATCACCCGTGGGCTCTGGCAGCACCCCACGGTGACAAGCTCTCCCCGCCACCAAGGGGTGCCTTATCGTGCACCCCACAGCCCTGCCCGGGAAGTGCCCCAGCACAGCTCCAGCCCGACAGAGCTTGTGCCAACCAGCACAGGCGGGAAGGCAATTCCTTGCTTGACTGCTAATTATCCCTTCTTTTCCCCCTTAAATTAGCTTTGAAAGCAGTTAAGCTTACTGGAAATTTGGCTTTATTGCTATTTCTTTTAACTGTGGCTTTGTTTAAATGTTAGTGTTACGAACAGCAAAGAAATAAATACATAAGCCATTAATGAGTATATAAAAACAATACCTAAATAAAATAAACAGCAACTAATATCATTAATGTTCCTTATTTTTCACCTGCAGCTCTTGGACAGTCGTGATGGGAAGGTGGAAGACTTTTTCCAGCTATTTAACCTCCGTGGCTGTGAAGCCCTCCAGGTTTGGGTAACTCCAGGTGCTTGAGCTGCCAGAGAAGCGGAGGTGGGTGGGAGCTTGGGGGGAGCCCCCCACTTGCCTGATGAGTCCAATGAGTACAAAGAAGCCAGCTGGAGGCTTTTGTAAAGAGGTGACCCGGTCTTGGTGAGGTGGAAGAGGTCTCTGGGGTCTGCTGTCCCTGTTGTACCCAGAGAGGTAGATGGGAGCCTGGGGGCCACTGATGGGCCATTAGTCATCGGTGCTTGGTGCATCTGGGGATGTACGGAGTGGGCCCATGGCATGTCCTGAGCCCACTCGTGTCCAGATACAAAGCTGTGGGGAAGTTCCTGCAGTGCTCATGAAACCCTGTGAGTCAGCACAGCCCCGACCTGCAGTGACGGGGGTGATGGGAGAGAGAAACCCCTTGGCAAAGCTCCCCCCAGCCGACAGCCCACGCGCAAACTGCCTGTGCACGCAAAGAAGACACAGAATTAAGTGGTTGGTACTTATTAGACTCATGTTATTAGAAATAATAATAATAAAATAACAATAAACTCCCCAAACACACATACCATATATCTTACACTATGGTCCATAACATTCGCTGGCTTTTCTTTTTAAATATTTCACAGGCGCCACCATGTTGCAGGGCTGGGGTCCCCCTGCACAGGCACCCTGGGGATGGTATTTACAGCACACATGTCCCAGCAGCCAGGGCCAGGGCACCCCAAGATGCACAGCAGAGCCCACCCACAAATCTGCATGGGGTGACTTGCAAAGGACCCCACCAGCATCCTGGATCTGCCCTGTCCAGTCATACATTTAAATTATAAAGGAAACACAAAAAGAAGATAAAAAGGCATGTGGACGTGTGTGGGGGTTTAAATATCCATCTGGGAGCAGTTCCGTGTCTAAATCCCCTGGGCAGCATCACTTCTCCCAAAAAACCTGTTGCAGAGGGCATCGGGCATGGCTGGGCAGGCTGGGTTCCCCGGATGGGGTGCTGCCCCTTGCGCCTGGGGATGCCTCCGTCTGTGTTCGGTACCCGCCTTTGATTAAATGTGGCCAGAAGAGTCACAGTGGCACGGGGCTGTGTGGCACAGGGTCCATGCAGGGCTGGCGCGCAGGCTGGAGGCAGCGTCGCCAGCCCTCTCTGCAAAAGGCCCCTTTTCCTCAGCGACCTGCTTGTGTGGCAAGCAGGGCATGGAGAGGGACAGCCAGCAGGGTCAACTCTGCAGCATCCCTGTGAGCATGGCACTGCAGCCCCTGGTTGGTTTTGCAGCCTCCCCCAAACGGTGCCTGCGGTAGTGTCTGCGCCAAGCCCTGCCCTGAGCTGTGGGGCAGGACAAGCAGCATCTCCGTGCAACCCCGTGCTGCCTCCGCCACCATGCTTGGCATGCCAGCATCAGCTCCGGGTGACCCAGCCCCAATGTCCCAGGATAGCCAAACTGGCATGCAGGAGTTTCCAGCCGTCTGTACCAGGCAGAGGGAGAGGAAGAAGGAAGATGAATTCTTGCTTCGGACTTTGGGGGGACACAAGCAGGGGAAGTCAAGAAAGCGCCTTCCAGGCAGCAGCCTTAGTGAAGAGTGCAGAGTGGCCTGCTCCAGTCCTCCATCCAGGATTTTAGGACATCCCCCAGCCAAAGGGGGAGAGGTCCTCTCCTCAGTGGCAGTCCACGGGGTATGTAGTGGTCCTGCCCCCATGTCCTGCCCCAGCAGGACACCCATATGCACTGGGACATCAGCTGGAAGCCATCCCTCCTTGTCAGCAGTCTTGGATGGCAGAGATGAAACAAGAGGGAAGAGCCGTCTGGGAGGATAAATGGAGAACTTCAACCACCAACATCAAAGTCCTCAAAGAATTTTAGATGCCCCACTTCAAGGGAGGAGAAATCAGGTGCCAAAGGAAACCCTGGAGCCTCCTGCCCCAGCAGGCTGTGCAGAGCGCTTTTTTGGGAGCACAGATACATCATGCCTCACCTGAAGGCTGTACTTGCTTGGAGAAAGCACATGCTTCTGCAGACCTGCCCTGATGATCACCCATGCTCACAGAGCAGTGGTGCCCCCCTGCTTTTTTGTGGGCTGCAGCTGCTGAGAAGAGGAGCCAGTGAGCCCCTGCATCCTGTGAGGCAATGCAGAGCAGCCCCTGGGGCTGTGGGGAGTCCCGACCAAGCACAACCAAAAGGTGTTCCACCACTGACTCATGGGTGAGGACTGTTGGGTGCATGGGGTCAGAGTGGCCTGGGGCAAGGGCAGCAGCTCTGCTTCCTGGGGTCCTGAGTGCAAACAGCCCTGGGAGGAAGAGGAGGGCTTGGTGGCCCATGTACTTCAAGGGCCATCTCATGGCAGAGGCCAGCAGCCTGTGACAACCAGAACAAGAGGAACCAGGGTTAGGAGGGTCCCCTCAGCTCAGCTGGAGGAGGGAAGGGGAGGTCTATGTCAGGAGTGTGGCATAGGACCAGCTCATCTGAGCCTAGGTGGTCCCACATGCCCTTCTCCCCTCAGCTTCTGGCCTCGCCCCAGCTCTGCCCATACCCTGTGTAGGCATCCCGGCATCCATGGGACCTGAAAGATGGCACTGCAGGCCCTCCCCGTCTCTGAAAAGCCACCTTCAGCATCTCCAGCAGCTTCACCAATGCACGGAGCTCCCCAACTAGGGCACTTGCATGTCCACACAGATATCCCCCCATGCCTAGATCCTCACTCCCCAAACTCCCCTGTCCTGAACCCCAACAGTGCTCCACCAGTCTCTTCAGCTCCAGGCTCCAGCACCACGCTGGGATACTGGAGCTCAGAAGCACCAGGCCACCCATGGGATGGGGAGTCCACACAAGCTGCCATGAGCTCAAAAGGGCAAAGCATCATCCTAAAGCACTGAAAGGCTGCGATACAGCCTACAATACCTCACTGAGCCATTCAATAAGCAAGGCAAGGTTTGTAGGGAAAGGAATATGTGTTGTCAGAGCACCTATTATTTCTACTCATATTTATTATGCCAAGACCGCTACAATCTCAACATGGGAAGATACTGATGTCTGTTTGAACCGGAGACTAATACATGGTAAAGAAGATATAAAAGACCAGAGGTGGGTCAATGAAAGCTCTTCTCTCTTCCTGCCACCTCTGCCTTGTGCATCTCCTCGGACAGCCTCAGCCACAGCAATACTTCCCAGGAGAGCATGCAGTCAGGCCAGCTCTGAAGGATGCACACCAAGGCAGATGGTCACTTGGTGTCAGCTCAACAGAAATAGATGCAATTATGTCAGTTGGTACCAGCTGAGAATATAGGGACGTAGACTTGGCAGGATGGATGACGATACATGATGGCTCTGGTCAGCCTGTCCACTCCACCCCAGGTCCTGCAGGCAGGGCAGGCTCTGGTGGACATGGGAGGGGAAAATGGGTTTCTCCAGGTCTTTCCCACTGGGTTGCCTGGACTATGCACCAGGATAAGACAATGGCCAGGGAGTTGCGAAGTCTGTCCCTTTCTCCCTGGTGGACACCAACCCACTGCCAGGGCCTGACTCCTCCCCATGGCACTGCAGCATCCCATGGGTCCTGCCCCAGGTGGTGGCGCTGGTCTGTGTAAACCCGAGGTCACCAGGGAATCAGGCCTTGCGAAAGTTCATTTGTTCTTCCTGGTGGAGCTCCTGGGGCTGGTCCCTCTGCAGCACTGGATGGTTTCCAATCAGCCTGCCCTGTATGCACATTGGGATGAAGGACAGAAGACTCTGACCTCCTGTTCCTACTGGGCAAGGAGAAGGGCAGAGAGAGGTCTGACAGCAGCATGTTCTCAGAGAGCGAGGAAGAGGCAGGCCCTGGATGCTGGAGAAGGGAGAGCTGTAAACTCAGATGTCAACACCAGGCAGAAGACTTTGTTAAAAGGAAAAGAAAAGCCTAGAAAAAGAGTGCTACAAACAGCATGCCCGGAGCAGGACACCAATCTCCTTCAAGCTCCTTCAGGCACCCACAGGATCTTGCTCCACTTTGCTCCTCATTAAAGGTTTGTCATTACTGTGTTATTTTTAATACACACTTAGAAAAAAAAGACCCACACGCACACCCACGCGTGCACACGCACACACAAAGGGAAACCATTGCCAAAATATACACTATAGACAGAAGAGTCCGTTCACACTATATATATGTACAGAGTTTCTGAGCGCAGTCTGGCAGCACACAGCCAGGCTGGGGCTGAGTGTGGGGTGGGACGGGAGGGGTGGAAACCCCTCAGGGCTTCACACACTTCCCCTTCTTCTCCCGCCGCTGCAGTTTCCGAAGGCGGCGTGTCCAGGCGTCCCGCCACTGGATGACCAGGCTGTTCTTGTCGGCCATCAGTCCCGGCCGGTCTGTGGAGTTTTCACTGATCCCCATGACTAAGTACTTCTTGCTGATCTGGATCTTGGGGCACTTGCAGGACAGGTCTTTCAGGTGGATCCACAAGAAGTTGTCGCCGCGCTTGACCCGCTCGTCGCGGCACTTGTAGACAGAGAGGATGTTGATGGTGAACTTGGCCCAGCTGGCCACTGTCTCCATTTCCAGGATGTTCACCTGGACCACTGAGGGAAAAGAGGGGGAGGCATGGTGATGGGGCATGCTTTGCCTTGATCCCCAAAGGAAGCTTTGGTGATGGGAACTGCTCGTCCTCAGCAGCCCCACCTGCCTCACCCATTGCGCCAACCTTTGGGAGGGTTGATTTGGGGACTCCTCTCCATGCTGGGTGCTCCCCATCCCCTGGGACATCTGCATCTCCCCCACCCATGGCCATCCTGCAGCTGGCCCTCGGCTGCCTCTGTGGCAAAGCCCGGCGTGGCCCAGGGAAGGAGGAGGTCCTTACCATAGTCCTTCTTGCAGTACTTTTTCATGTTAATCTTGTAGTTGCCCTTGGCTGGCTTGCAGTAGGAGTCACAGTCTGCAGAGGAAAAACAGAGAGTTGAGCACTGAGCGGCTTGAAGCATGTGGGGTCCCGTCCCACCATCAGGGAAGAGGGAACAGGGTGGAGGGGGCAGCAGCAAAACCCTGTCTGGCAGAGGGTGGTCCGTCTCCCTGCACATCCCAGCACCCTCCAGAAGGCTTCTGAGACAGGGCTCGGGCTGCTGCTGGGGATGGGGGTCCAGCAAGTCTAGCTGCCTCCTGGGGGCTCAAATCTCAGCATGAACACTGACACCACATCAGCTGGGAGAGAAATCAAGTGGCTTTGGGCACACAGAGCAGACCGCGTCACCTCCTGTGCTGAAGGTGATGGTATCCAGCAGAATAAAGCAGCACAGGGGTGGTGGAGGCAGTGTGAGGAACCTCCTTCTGGGCGCAGAAGGGGATGGATGGGAGAAATGCAGGTGAGGTGATGGTGGCCACCATGGAGAGAAGGCAGGGGCCATGGCCAAAGAGAGTCAACCAGGACAGCTGTGGCCTGGCAAACCTGGGCGACGTGGGGAAGGTAGGAGCCAGCACCAACTCCACCATCGGCCCCACAGGGAGGACACCCAAAGGAAGATCTGACACCAGGCTGAGGGGGTCGTGATCCTCAGGGGTGACTCAGCCCTCAGGGGCCAGGGTGGTGGGAAGCACCCTCATGGGGCAGCCCCACCAGAGACCTGCGCCTCGCTGGTGGTGTCCCAAAAACAGGGAAGGGGACTCAGGCCAGGGGAAGCAGGTGGGTGAGGGAAGCGGCTCTGCTCTGCCGGGTCACTCCTACTGCCTGAGCATCCTCCGCTCAAGCTGCTCCAGCATGGCTGGGGAGGCCACCAGCCTGTCCTCCACCCCACGCAGCATCCCTCCCTGCTGTCCCCCAGCTCTCGGGACACTCATGTCCTCAAGGAGGCTTTTTTTCTGCGCATTTCTAAAGACCCCAGATTTGCATCTCAAGCAGAGGGAGGGCAGGGAATGCCTCTTTCCTTCTCCTCAAAGGCTTTGATCCCAACAATTGCCTGAAGCAGCCCAGTTCTCTTCCTTTCTTTCCCCCTGCCATCTTCCTTTGAACATCTTAATTTGTCTCTTTCCAAATGGCATGCTTTTTCTAAGCCCATCTTTCTTCTCTCCCTCTTGCAGGTTCTCTCTCTGGCTTGGCCCCGCATCCCGGGACAGAGCCAGCAGTCCCTGAAGTTGTCTTTGTTTGCAGGTTGCCACAGCGATGGCTGGGGATGGAGGCGAGGGTCTGGGGGAAGACAGGGAATAACAGCGCCCTGTGCCAAGGGGAGGAGGAAAAAAGAGGAAAGAAAGAAGCCCAGGAGCACAAACCCACCCTGGGTTCTGCTGCTCTCCTTTCTGCCCAGCTCCTTTTTATCGGGGTCTTTGTGCTGCCTGTTCCAAATTTGTCATCGATAGAAGCAGCGCAGCATGAAGCTAATTCTTGGCAGAGGGATGTGAGCCCTGATGCTCAGCCCCCCCCGAGCCGACACGCTGCCCCTCTGCATGGGCTGGCAGCACTGCTCCGGCCCCATTGCACCCCCTGGGACAGTGGTGGTGGCTGTGGAGAGGGTGCAGGGTCCCCCGTGGAGGGTGGCTGCAGAGTGCACTGAAGTGCTCGGCCGCAATGCTGAAGGTGCCCCCATCCACTGCATCCCTGGGATGTGCTGCAGCCTCATCCCGGACACAGCTGCATCCCTGGGATGTGCTACAGCCCCGTCCTGGACACCGCTGCATCCGCTGGGGTACGCTACAGCCCCATCCCGGACACTGCTGCGCCCCTGGACATGTTACAGGCCTGTCCCCGACACACTCCTCCATCTTTTCTTGCTACCTGAAGGAGACTCCAAAAGGGAGCCCCCTTATATTGGGGAGTGCCTGGCAGGACGGGTGTCCTTCTCATCCCCGAGCAGAGCAGAGGAGCCTGTCCATGTGCCCAAGCAACTGCCCTGGCATGGGGGGGCTACGAGGCACTTTTTGGGGCTGGGTGCAGGGTGTGCCCCTCTGTGCCTGCTGCAGGGTCCAGCCTGGGCCCCGGCCCCGTTGCGAGCCTTTGGCGAAGATGCAGGACCGTATGGGTTTGCAGTGCCGCCGGCGCTGGAGCCGGAGCCGGAGCTGGGAGCCGTGCCACTGTAGCAGTTTGCCAGCACCATGCCATGCAGTGCCAGCTGGCCAAGGGGCACGGAAACCATCCTGCAGCCGGCATCCGTTGTGGCTCTGCCATGGGCCTGCCCATGGGCACTGGGTGCCGTGGCCGAGGAGGGTGGCACCAACTGGGGGTCCGGCAGGAGGATGGCCAGGGTGGCTGCCTCACGGAGCCAAGGCCATACTGGTGCTGAGCCCGCGGGTGGCAGGGTGATGGGTGGTAGGACTGGGCTGAGGGGCAGCCTCAGCCAACCTGCCACCCACCTCGCTCAGCACTGGGGAAGAAAGAAAAGTAAGAAAAGCAGAAAGAAAACCAGTAACTGCCCTGGGCTCCTGCTCATGGTTAACATAATAAAACTGTGATTCCAGAGAGTCAGCAAACAGTGTTGGGAAATAACAATTTGGGATTAGTTTGGGGATTTTTTTTAACCTCAGCTTTGTGCTGAGAAACATTCCTCAAATATAAAATCAATTCCTGCTCAATTTAGGTAAGAAACATGGAAAGAAAAAAAAAAGAAAAAAAAGGCCAAGTAACTCGAATTGCCTCCCTTCCCTGCCTTTGTGCTCATGGCCTCCATCGCTGCGCGTGGGGTGGGGACAGGTGCTGTGGCCGGGGAAGTGGCCAGGCCAGGGGTGCCGGGGCTGCTGCCAGCTCAGTCCCCACCCGGGGGATGGCTGGGTCCTGCCCGTGCCCCCCCAGACCACCTCTCCCTGGGCACCCTGTCCTGTCCCCACAGGGTCCCCCCCACAGAAGGGCTCTATTCTGGGTCTCAGCCCCCCACCCCTCGCCAGGACACAGCTATGGACCACGGCTCCATCCTCCCATGCTCGCCAGGATGCCGTGTGCCGGGTGGTGGCTCTTCCCACAGGCCGGGGAGCCTGGCCGCGGCTCTGCATGCCCTGCCAGCCCAGCTGGGCAGCACGTTCTCTGTCCACCCCACAAAACCACCAGGAGAAGCTGGATGGTCAGCAGAGAAGCTGTTTGAGGAGTGCCTCTCCCCTGGCAGCTCCCAGAGCATCCCCCACCTTCCCAGCTCCCTTTTAAACTTTGTGGCGCTACACGTGCTGCAGGGTAGTGGAAAGAAGATCAAGTTTAGCCTCTGCCTGCAGTCGTCCTCCTGCCCACCCCTCCTGCTATGTCTGTGCATCCTGATGGGGCAGTCGAGCCCTGTTGGAAGGGCTAGGGGATGGCAGAGACCTGCTACAGTCTGAGGCTGTGAAAGTGCACCCACAAACCCTGAGATGCTGCTGCATCCCTCTGGCGTATGCTACAGCCCCATCCCGGACACCGCTTCATCTCTGGGATACACCACATCCCTGTCCCAGACACCGCTGCATCCCTGGGATATACTACAGCCCCATCCTGGACACCGCTGCATCCCCTGCGATACACTACAGCCCCACCCCAGACACTGCTGCGTCCCTGGGATACACTACAGCCTCATCCCGGACACACTGCTCTGTCCTTTCCTGCTATGCGAAGGGGGCTCCAAAAGGGAGCTCCTGCCCTGTGCCACAGCTCAGTCCTGTTTGTGTCCCGGGGCAGCTCTCAGCCCCTTCACCCCACGGGACCCTCCATGGACACCGGGGGTGACAACTGCTGCAGGTGTGTGCCCACCCAACTGCTGCCTGCTGATGCCGGTCTGGCACCGGCCCACGGTGCAGGTAGCAGCACCCCAGCTACCGGCAACATCTTGGCTGTCGGTGGTGGGCAGCTGGCACCCGGGAGGGGTGGATGGAGCGGGGCAAGCACCGGCAGGGACACAGGAGGCAGCGGATGGTGCCCAGTGAGCCCAGCGCAGGCATCCCCCGTCTCCATAGGGAGAGCATGTGTGAGAGGCGGTAAGTTTGCACATCTGGTTTACTTCTCCTCGCCTTGAAAAAAAGACGGAATATTTTGTTTTAAGAGAGATGTAACTTAATTAGGTGTTATGGCTGCAAATCTTTTACTGCTGACTTTGAATTCCTTTAAAGCCCTGTTTTGCGCTCCACAAGTTTTGTTAATTCTGCTAACGGGGAACAAGGATTTTTTTTTTCCCCACTAAGTGGAAAATATTTTAAAATAATAATAATAAAAATTACGAGAAGTGGACCCAGGACGTTTCATTGCCGAGCCAGTTGGCTGCTTGGGCAGAGAGATCAAAGCCGGACCTCAAAGGCTCCGGAGGGTCGGAAAGGCAGAAGAGAGCTGGGAAGAGCAATGCAGAGGATGGCAACGTCAGCGAAAAGCCCGGATGTACCCAGGGACAGGACGCCAGCAGGGAGGAGGATGGGAAGAGGGGGGAAGCCCAGCACCTGAGCAGCCCCAAACAATGTCCCCCTGTTTCCGCAGCCCGGCACCTGCTGCCAGAGGCAGGGAGGGAGGTGGGGAAATGGGGGGAGAAGGGGCTTGGAGGCTGCCTGGGGGGGAGGACTATGGGGCGCTGGGGGGTTGAGAGCCCCCTTTGGTGTGCTCTGCTTCTGGAACAGCCTGGAGGTTCCTAGGGGAGCGGGGTGCAGGCAGGGTTCAGGGTGCAGGCAGCAGGCAGGGTGCAGGCAGCAGGGCAGGGTACAGGCAGCAGGGCAGGGTGCAGGCAGGATTCAGGGTGCAGGCAGCAGGCAGGGCACACCGCTGTGGCCAGCCCTGCCCGCAGCACAAGCAGGCTGGAGGCAGGGTGCCCGCAGCAGAGCCGGGCAGGGCAGCATCACCTGCCCCATCTCTGATCCCCCCCAGCAAAGCGAGCAGCAGGATCCCAGCAGGTCCCCTGCTCCCCCGGCGCGGACTCTGGGCAGAGGCGAGCTACTTTGCATTAAAGATATTCGAGCTAGAAGCCAGAAATCTTAAAACAACAAACCCACAGATAAAACTAGGAGCAGCTTAAGGCAGACCTGCTCTGCTAAAACAAAGCAAACATCCAGCGAGTGCCATTTATTTTTATGCAGCTGAAAATATCAGACACCACTCTAAGACTGTTCCTATTTATAAAGCACTGGAGGGGAGTCACCTTGATTAACTCTGCTCCATGTGTCACTCTCTGTTTGCAATAAACCTGTCCAAATCCCGCTTTCCCCTCCCCTTTTTTTCCTTTTCACACGGCCTGGTGTTCCCAGCTCCCTCCCTTGCAGCAGGCAGGGCGGGCAGGGCGGGCAGGGGCAGAGGAGGTGGTGGTCTGCCCCGTCCCACACAGCCTCCCCAGCAGTGTCACCATCGCAGACAGCTCAGCTCAGCTCTTATGGTCATCCCATCACCCACCAAGGACCAGCCCTCCTCCGCTGCTGCAGCGTGGAGCGAAACCTCTGCCAGATCCACGCAGGGCTGCTCCACTCACCTCCAGATAACTGCTCCAGTTTCCCGGAGCCTCTGTGGAGCAGGGCTGGGAGGGCTGAAACGTGCCCGTGGGCGCCAGGCGGGCACCGGGCTGTGCAGCACTCCCAAGCTTCTGCACTAGTACCTGTGACCTGTGCACATAAGGGGGCCAGCACCACTCTGTGAGGAGCTGAGCTACTGGCCTCCTCCTGCACGCTCGCCCCTCCATCCCCCTCTGCACGCTTTACTCCTTCCATAGCTCCATACCTTCCACAGCCCTTGCTCCTCCTATGGCTACCGAGTGCCAGCATGCAGCTGCAGGGGCCATGAGGGAAGATGCTCCCAAAAGGCTGAGGAGCACATCCCAGGTGTGTGCCAGCCTGGGAAGGGGCTGTTGGCACTTTCCACCCCCAAGGTGGGGTGGCTGTGGGAGGGAGAGCTGGGGAGAAAGATGCAGGTAGGGCACCAGGTCTCCAAGGAGCACACTGGCTCTCCCAGGATGGACCTACCCTGAACAGGGCCTGGGGAAGCTCCTCATCAAATATGGGCATGGGGAGCTGGAGGTGCCCCTGCTCTCCTCCAAGGACCACGTGCCATGGGATGGAGTGGAGGATGGTGCAGGACGTTTATTCCTCCCACTGGCATGCAGGAGAAAACAAAGACTTGGGGACTGCAGGTTGAAGGGTGGCCTGAGGAGGAAAAGGGCTGCTTCTTTCCCAAGCTAGGGAAAGAAGGTCCCCTTCAACGTGACTTGGGATCCCTGCAGAGGGATAGACACTGGGATGGCTAGGAACAGCTGCTACGGTGCCAACGGGACTGTGGAAGGAGAGGGGGGAGAGAAAAGCCCTGCTATGGCCCCCTCTGACACATGGCCATGCCTTCTTCTGAAGACCTGGCCCGCTGTCAGCACAGCCCATCCGCTCCCACCGCTGCGACCCCCGTGCAGGGCACGGAGGTGCCAGGCAGACAGATGAGATGGCAGGGGGTGGCTGACAGAAGAGGGGGTGCCGGGGAGGAGGTGCAAAGCGGCTGCTTTACCTGTCTGCCATGGCATCTGCTGGGCCACATCCTGCAGCGCCGGGGAAGGCTGAGCATGGCGGTGGTGGCACAGGGTCTGGAGGTCAGTGCACCACTGTGTGGTGCTATTGGCATGTGTTGTGTCAGGGTGAGAGCTAAGGGCACCTCGGTGGGGCCCTGGCAGCTGTGGTGGGGCTGGTAGAGGGACCCTTGCCCACTGGTGTGTGCAGCATCCACGCACTCACCAGTGCCCAGCCCCAGCCGAGCCTCTGCAGGAGTGTGAGAAAACCTGCAGCGTGTGTGGAGACGTAAGACTTACTGCTCCAACCCGGGGATGCCAGGGCAGCCCTTGAGGAGGTATAAGGACAGTGGCAGAAATGCCTCCCTCGCCCCTGCAAAGCCTGCAGCCTGCCACCGGAGCTGCCCCCCTCTCCCGCTGGGTGCCAGCAGTGGTGACATCGATCGTCCCATGGTCCCATCAGCCTGCAGAGCTGGGACAAGCAGCTCAGACCCAGACAAGTCACTCCTCCGGACAGGGATGGGTCAAGGCCCATGTCACCCAAGTCTCAGTGACACCTGGCAGCCCGTGCCCCAGCCACACCCCACCACCCCAGCGCTGCTCAGAGAGCCACAGCCCTGCAGAGGGAAAAGGCACTGAGGAGAAACCTCCCTCACTGGCACCGATAAAAGGAGATTACACAAAGCCAGCCCCCAGGCACCCACTGAAACATAGGTGCCGTATGCCACAACCCCTGCCATAGCCTGCTGTGGGGCTGCGAGGACCTGGCAGGTTGTAACCCCTCGGAGGGGTTGGAGGAACCCTTTCCCTGAGAAAGCCCCGTCAAGCTTTATCAGTCACTTTCCAGAAATACATAGCTTTTCAAATCTCAGTCATTTTTTTTTGCCAAAATTGTTTGCCAAAATTTTTCGCCATTAATCTTTTTGCCAAAGAGTTTGGCAGGGCTCAGTCCTTCTCCCTGGTGGGATGGGGAGAGGGGCGGTGGGATGGGACGTCTCTGGGCAGGGCTGGGCCATGAGCTCAGCCCAGGATGCGGAGCACTTACCTGCAGGTGCCTCCGTGCTGGTGACCAGGGAGGTGGGGTTGATGGCAGGGATCTCTGGAAAAGAAAACGAGAGATGTCTTAAGGAAAGGGGTCCCCAGCCCTGGGGGTGACACCTGGACAAAAGCCCTCTGCAAGTTGGGTACAGAGGGGATGGTGGGCCGCCTCCAGCAGATTGCTAAGAAAGAGGGGTGAGATGAGTCTGACCTGAATATCACAGGCCATTAAATAGACCCAGAGATGCCCAAACTGAGCTCAGTAAATTGGGACAGGCTGAGGTGCTGCAACGTCCAAGTCACCGCTGTGCAGGACGTGCTCCAGGCACAGATCCTCCCTGGGTGCTCAGCTCATCTGAACTCAGTTTGGGCATCGGATGGATGCTCGGCTGATCTGAGCACGCTCCAGGCTGCACAGCACAGGGACAAGGGTGGGCAAAGACAACATTTTCTTGGGACTCCTGGCAACAAAACCTGGGGGAAATTCTGTCCTAATTCCGTCTCCAAATCTGGGGAAGAACAGAGGGAGAGGAGCCAGCCCTGTTAGCTCCCCCGGGCTGCCACCGCTCCAGAAGTGCCAGCAGATGCTGCAGGTGGGAAATTGTTCCTCTACTGCTTGGGTCAAATTCAGACCCACTGCAACAATAAACACGGTTTTACCCTGACCACAGGATCTGGCCTTGCCCAAGACCTGCCCACGCTCAGGGCTCAGCTGGGTGAGGAAGGCACCTTGCTGCAGCCGAAGACACGTCCCAGCAGAGCTGGCTGGAAGTGCTAACCCAAGGGGTCTTTCAGAGCCTCCTGGGCTGGGGGAACAAAGCCTGAGTGCCCCCAGAAGGTGACCCAACCATCTTGCCTTGACCATCGAGCACAACCAGCTGGATGGGCAGCCCCTCATCTCAGTCTCCCACCCACCGCAAGCCAGCCCAAGAAGAGCATCTCCCAGCGCCGGTGAGGGTCCCCGAGTGCAGGGCAGGGCACGTCACCACTCACTGATGCAGGGGGCCACTGGCGAGCGGCTCTGCTGGTAGCCCTTGGCACAGCGGTTGCAGGTGAGGCCGGTCACGCCGTCCTTGCACGGGCACTGCCCCGTTGTCTGGTTGCAGGTCTTGCCGGCTGCGCCGACGGGGTGGCAGTCGCAGGCTGGGTGGGAGAGAGAGAAAAGGCTACATGAGAGGTGATGCACAATGCAAATCCCAAAGCGGACCCAAGGTGCTGTCCCTGGGAAGGCAACGGGGAGGTGGGTCCTTCCAGCGCACTGGTGGAAAGCAGCCGCAGGGGCTGGCACAGCCAAGACCTGTGGGTCCAGGCCGTAGCCCCACGTGTGCTGTGAGCAGCAGGGGCAGGAGGGCATGTGGATGAAGGGCTTGGCCAAGGCACGGCCTCTGCTGATGGGGATGTTCAGGATGAGCCCCTGGAGACCCCACCGCTCACACAGGCACCTGCAGCTGCCAGCTGGCATTTAAGGCCTGGACATCAGTAGAAGAGTTTCTTCCTGCCCATGTTACAGGCAGCTGCTCTGGGGACAGCCCGGCACGCATGCAGGCGGGAGGAGGGATTTCCACGGGCAGCCCGACGCTGGCTGCCAGCCCTGTCCTGTGCAAGTAAAGGGAGCAGGGCTCACATGGGGCCACGCAAACCCTTGTTCTTGGCCAGCATGGGAGCGAGGGCAGAGCAAGACAGAGAGCGGAGAGATACATGCCCGGGTCTGCTCTTCCCCCACCTCAAACCTGAGGCAATGCTCCTGTCACAGCAGTGAAATGCATTTTCTCCACTTGCTCCCCCACCCCTGAGCCTTGCAGTCCAAGCAACTGAAACAACACTGAGCTTTTACACAAACTTCAGCCTTGTTTTGGTTTTAGGACAGTCTGAAAAGGTTTTTTTTTATATTTCCCAAGCTCATGAGCCTCAACACCCATCCTGCCTCCTGGAGACCTCAGCCAAAGGACATCCCCATGGCTTTCCACCACAGCCTTCCCAGGGAAAAAGCCACACCTGAGGAAGGTGAAAGTTGGGTCTCCAGCCTCAGGACAGACCTGAAGTGACTCCATCATACAACACTGGATGACGGGACCCACCAGGGATTGCCTATGAGGAAGGAGATGCTCACTCAGGAGAGGATTGTCCCATCTGCCTGTCCAGGGCTGGACTGGCTATGTGCTGGAGGAGGTTATTTTGGCCTCCATCAGTGTAAGAGTTGAACGTGATTCCAAAGCAAAACAAAAACATCCCCCCCTGCCTGCCCCCGCAGCCCCCTGATGTTATCGTTTCCCTAATTTTCACCAGATGGGACTGGTGGGAGCACCACGGCGCTGCTCCTCAGACCCTTCCCGCACGGCCAGAAACCAGAGCGAGCAGCCTCTAATGGGGACCAGATGCTTCATCCTTATCAGATCTTGGCCAGGACTGGAAGCGGACGTCTTTCTGACAAGGATATTTTGGGGGCTCAGCTGTGATAACAAATGGCAGTGAGCAAGGGAGTTTTGGCATGACACAGGGCTGTCAGAAACACGGGGTCTTTCTTCAGCCACAACAGGCTTGTCTCCTGCCAGGGCGGCTGGCTCTCCTGGCTCTCCTGCAAACACCCAGTCAGGTCACTGGGGACCCCCAAAGGTCCTGGGATCAAGCCATGGTCCTGCCCTGGACTGCGAGGAGCAAAGCCGGCAGTGACGGTCCGGTGCTGGGCCAGCTTGGATGACCCATGGGTACAGCACCACTGCTTCGCCTGGAGGAGAACATTGGGCTAATCGCCTTTTCTTGAACCATCATGCTCTGGGACATTTCATCTGCTTCAGATGCACCTGGACAGTCTCCCTATGCCTTAGGGCTCTTCTGCATGGGCTTGGCTGGATCCTGAGCCACTTGGAGGAAGCAGGTGCCTTTGACGAGCTGGCAGGTACACCTCTTGGAAACCATCCGTTGCTTTGTCTCTTTTCCGATAGCAAAGGCTTGGGTTTCTGTTAGTGGGCCTGGGCATGAAGCATCACCCATCCTCATCACCACCCCTGCTGGAAAGGGCAGCCCGGTGCCACCAGCATCACCTTGGTGCTTCCCTGAACGGGGGACTCTCACCCCACCACTGGTGCTTGGAGTCCTCCCAGGGCCACAGCGCCCATCTCCAGCTGGTGAAGTCCAACCCACCCCAGAGCGGCTGGGCACAAGCCCTGCCAAACACTCGCTCGTCCAAGAGACGTAACCATGCAGGGAGTGCTCGGAGGTGCCTGCAGCCATCACTCCTGCTCTGCACGCACAGCGACAGACAGTCCCTGCCCTAAAAAATTTATGGCCAAAGGCAGGCTTCCAGCAAAGATTTATACAAGCGCTTAGCTTTACACGTTGTGGATAATCTCTTGGGCCCCAGCGGTGTATTCCTGGTGTAAAGTCTCAGGATGGACATAAATCTCAGCACAATCAGGATCCAATTCATCTAAGCACATCCCTTTTCATGTAGTAGAAGGCGGCTTTCAATGACTCCTGGTGTTTTACCTGCATCAGCAATTAAGGCAGTTTCACTCATCTTATGTCCGCAACATAGATGTCTTTGGGAGATGAGCTTGGTCTCTGCCAGACCACCCTCTGGCCCCTCACCCCGCCATGGTGGGATTCCTTGCAGTCCCACAAAAATCCATTGCTCCTTCCCGCTGCGATGGGAAGAGCATCCCAGGCAACACTCAGTGCTTACCCCGACCAATCCCACATCCCAGCACGGCTGCGTCCCACCACTCCAGCTGGAGCATCTCCACCCCTCCTGGTCCTGCCGTCACCCACCGAGGGGGAACATCTGGGGGCCCCATGCCGGCAATGGGAAGGCAGGGCCAGCACGGCACAGCTCCCTACCTGCTGCCCACACACTGAGCCCCGCAGCTCGCAGCCCCGTCGGTTGCCAGGATCTGGCCCGCAGTGCCTGAATGGTGGATTAAGTCACTAGCTCGGAGCTTAACTCATTGAGCTGCGCTTGCCAGAAAGCATGTCTTGCACCTAATATTGAGGGTATTTTTGCGTCTTAAGGCTTAGCTGCTACTGCTTCACCAGTTTTCATTGGAGAACGCTCACGGTTTACAGCTTTGTTTAAATTACAGGGATTAATGCACAGCCATTCTTTATTTGACTTTTCAATTACCACCATTGAATTAATCCTGTAGGTTGTTCTGCCTTTTCCATCCTCCCAGCTTTTCCGTCTCACAGCGTCCAGCGGTGACGCCGGCTGCTGGCAGGCCGGCGGCTGGAGGGAAGAGCTTGCCTCCCCGCTTGCCGGCCGGCGGCCGAGGGCTTGGCTCAGTTTCCGGCAGGAGATGCGGGCTTGTGCAATCTGCTGTTGATATTTTAGTATTTTTGGATATTTATTTCAAAGGCGTTGCATCCCAGCAGAGACGAACCATGGTTGGATGGTTATTTAGTAACATACTTTGGGGTTTGCTTAAATAAAATGTTATAGTTCCTGGCCTCCTGGCTAGCGTTTTGCATCCTGAATATAAACCGAGCTTTGTTCCTTAGCACCTGCAAAATATGCCTTTGCTGGGATGCTCAGCTTCCACCCTGGACCAACACCGCGGTGTGTGCAAAGTACCCTCATTCAAAGCTGCAGATGTTGGTTCACAGCAGCTTGCCCCACGCCTTCTTTTAAGATCTGCTGTCAGGAGCCTTGCTTTGCCTTTTCTTTTTTTCTTGCATGAGTGTAGGTATCTGAGCTATAAGTACAGGACACATCTTTGGAAAAACCAAGCCCAAACTCTCTTGTCGTATCTCCATGTATTTATGTATCTCTCTGGCAGCACCAGCTCCCATTCATGGCACCAGGCAGGCTCCCAGGTCCTGCTCCAAAGAGCTCCCAATCCCAATGGATCCACCACTGGCTAAGTACAAGAAAGGGGTGGAAACACTCTCTGCTTTGCTGAAGGAGGGGCAGCCAAAGAAGCAGAAGCATCAGGGATTTTATTATTAACTCGGTTCCCTGAGGCAGAGCCAGGAACTGGCTCCCAAGACCCAGGGTACAGCCTTTACTGCCAGATCCTCCTCAACATATGCACCGTGGCGGGGGCCGGCCCTTGTGCACATGTTCATCTGGCTAGGCTGAACCTGTGCAGCATTTCCAAGCCGCGGGCAAACCCTGCCAGCCCTCCGGAAGCGGCACCCCCTAGCCTGGGCTGGCAGAGACCTGCCGGTGGCTTGGCACAGGGACGGGCAGGGGAGGGAGGTTTGTCTGCCGGGGGGGACCTCCCGCTGCCCCCTGCTCCTCCGCAGCCTGGGCATCACTCACTGGCGTTTCTCCTGCACAGCAGCATCAGCCCTCGCCCCGTCCCACCAGCTCCTGAGCACCCTGGGATCCTCTGCCACCCTGTCCCCTCCGAAGGAGCCACCTTGAATCTGAGACGCTTGCCATCACCTTAATGCTCCACAACTGCTGCCCTGCTTCTCTGTCCTAGGAGACCGCAGGCTGCTGCCTGCATTAGGCAGGTGCAGGCAGAGGGAGGCAGCTCCGGCACCTCTGCGTCCTCCATCCTCAGCCCTCAAAACGGAGGGACCTGAGCCACAGCCCGGGTAGGAATTGCTGCACCCGCAGCGTCCCCGGTCCGACAAACCTGTACCCACACATCGAGCCAGGCTGTATTCAGTTACCCCCCTCCCTGCTTCCAGCACCAGCCAAATCCTGCTTGTTTTAGAATAGAATAGAATAGAATAGAATAGAATAGAATAGAATAGAATAGAAT
>VWZL01002954.1:487349-506883 GCA_013396915.1 Stercorarius parasiticus | reverse complement strand
GAGGGGGAGAATCCCCTCTCTGGATCTGCTGGCCATGGTTCTTTGGATGCAGCCCAGGATGCGGTTGGCCTTCTGGGCTGCAAGCGCACATTGTTGGCTCATGTCCAGCTTTTCATCCACCCGTACCCCCAGGTCCTTTTCCACAGGGCTGCTCTCTATCACGTCATCCCCCAGTCTGTAGTGATAACGAGGATTGTCCTGACCCAAATAGTTTTATTTACTGTTATTTTTTTGGTGAGTGCTCTCTTCCCTGGCTGGAGCAGAAACAGAGACCTCAATGCCCAGCACAGAGGCAGCACTGGGGACCCTGGGTCCTGCAGGGAGTTCACGCCTGCAAGGCTTCCACTTTGCTTGGGACTTTATCCTCCTTTATAATTTTGTCAGCAAAAGTAGAAGGAGCTGGTGGACTAACAGGGAGCAGAAACCCCTCGTTCAGAGAGGGGTGGGGAGGTTGGGTGCTGCTCGCAGAGGATGCGAGGTCAGGTGTGGGTGGCACAGGCACCACTGCACCCCACGAGCCCCGGTGCCAGTCGGGGTGAGCCGGGACTGCCTGCGAGCCCCCAGGGCTCGAAGAAAATCCTCATGGAAAAGGGAATTTTACTGCAGCTGCCCCAGTCTAGCGGTGCTGCAGCAGGAGCCGGGGGCTGCTGCCACCCCTCCCTGGCCTCAGTCAAAGCCAGCACTCCTCTCAGGAACGGGACACAACCTGGGATGCTGTGCTATTGACCCTGGGGATGCATGCCTTGTCCTGCCTCCTCCTCTTCCTCTCTCCCAGTGCCTCCCAGTGTCACTCCAAGGATGCTGGCACCTGACACAGCTTTGGGACCTGGTTGCCACCTGGCACAAGCCCCATCAATGGGAAACCCTTGCTGCAACCAGGGGGCTGCCGTGCCCATAGCCATAGCTGTGACATGGCTTGGCCAAGGCCATGGGGCTGGGAAGCAGTGCGTGGTCCCCTGGGGACATGGGCTGACGAGGTGGGACCGACCGAGTCAGCTGCCTGGGTTATTAAAAATGATTAGTTCGCTGTTTGCTAATGAGCTGGCTGCAGGCAGGGCTCCTCCTGAGAGCGCCCGCTCAGCCGTGCTCCCGCTGCCACCACCACGTCAGTCAAATGTGGGAAGTTTCTCCCTTTGCTCCATCCTCTCCACTGCTCCCGTGGGAACAGGGATGGGCAGAGGCGGCTCACACAGCACGGGCAATGGCGGGATTTTACCTATTACATCCCAGACCCAAACGAGCCATACCTACAAACACTAAGGCAGCCGAGAGAGGAGCCCCAAAAGCCAAATCCTTCGATTCAGATCTGTGGCCACAACGTTAATGGCCCGAAACCAGCTTCGCAGTTGCTGTAGGCCCTACATAAACATGCTAGCGTCATGTCCTCGCAGCAGCAAAGGTGCCCGGAGACCATGCGGCTGCACTGTGCACCAGAGGGGACACTGCACTCCCTTCTGGGACGTACTTGCGATCTAACCTGGAAAAAAGGGGATCAGGGATGAATTCCCAGCCTCAGAGCTGCCATGGCCAACCTCCTGCCTGCTCCAGCATTTCAGCCTGGATCCCACCAATCTCTGGGGACGGGCACCGTGTTTTCTTATCTCTAACACAACTATTGTTGTGAGGCTTCACAGAAGGAAAAGGCTCCACACAGGGGGCTGAGCAGGCAGAGATAAGAGAAAGCAGAGGGGTTTGGCCAGGAGGTAGAGGAGGGAGAGGAGAGGTGCAGGTCCCACGATATTTGGCACAGGCAGGGGACCTTGCGAGGTTGAGCTGCCGCTTGATGGCTTGGAGTCAGCGCAGCTCCTGGACAGCTCTGGGACAAGCCACCCTGCTCCCAGGCACCGGGAGCCATGGTGCTCAGCATCCCCCCAAAACAGGTCCCAAGAGCCACCCCATCGCTGAAAAGCACATGGTGGGGTCCTGCACAGCAGCCCAGCAGGGAGATGGAAACCTCCCTCGGCATCCCCAGACCTCCAAGGCAGGAAAGCCACAGTGGGGCATTTTGTGAAGCAGCTTGAACGCTTCTAAGCGTGTCTATGGCCCAGAAAATGTCAGTGTCAGAGGCAGGTTTCCAGCACATTTAGTCATGTGCCTTCTCCGGCACCTTCCCAGCATCTCTCCAATCACCGACTGCAGCCACACCAGGACCCTCCTGGGAAGGACAGGGCTCCTGGAGCCTGCTCGCTCCCTGCCTGTCGTTCCCCCCATCACTTGGGGAGATACTGGGTTCGAAGTGATGTCCCAGTAGAGGTGACCAGGGTGACAGGCTGGAGGTGACCTGCAGCTGCCGGAAGGAGCTGCCAGACACCGAGCAGAGCAGAGGGATGTCCCAAGGATGGGAAGGAAGAGCAAGGAGACCAAGAGAGATTATATCACCAATGCTGCCCACGCGAAGAACCTCCGGCTTACCTTTGCAGGCCTTGCGGTCCGTGATGGACTTGCTGAGGTCCCGGTAGAAGCCCTCCTTGCAATAGTGGCAGTGCCGCCCCGCAGTGTTGTGCCGGCAGTTGAGGCAGACGCCGCCGCTTTTCCTGCCCGAGAGCTTGTAGAGCTCCATGTTGAAGCGGCAGCGCCGGGCATGCAGGTTGCAGTTGCAGGCTGCGAGGGAAGGGGAGAGGGTGAGGGCTGGAGGTGAAATCTGGGAGCCCCCCTGGGTGGGCTGGAGCTGCCCCAGTGCCCCCTGCCGCTGCTGGGGGCCAGGGCTGCCTGCGCTGGGGAGTGGGACGGGCACGGCACAGCTGGCCCCAACGTGCTGTCCAGATGTGCGGCATCTGCCGCCCCATGGGGCCAGTGCCAGGAGGTCAGGGCGGAGGAGAAAGGGCACGTGTAGGGATGGGTCAGCGTGCGGCTGAAGGCAGATGCGTGCAGGATGGAGGGGTGCAGCCAGAGGGTCCGGCTGTGCCAGCCTGGCACCTGCAGCCCCGAGTCCCCCTGCCGGGTCCGGCAACAGAGCAGGACCACCCACCTTGTGCCAGGGGTTGCAACAGCATCACCTCTGCTGCCTCACTCAGTGCCAGCTTGGTGTCAGCAATGGAGCCCCCAAATTCCTTATATTTAAGGCTCTACCCTGTGTGCATGTGCACACACATAAAGAAGCTCACACAGAGACCCATGTGCACACACACAAATGTGCACAAGCACATACACAACTCATGCGCACCCAAACATGGACACGTGAACATGCCTGCACACAGATGTGCACCTAAATATCCACACACCATGTGCACACATACATGCACACATGGCCATACACGCATACAGATGTGCACACAAATATCCACACACTGTTACCCGTGCGCACGCACAGAATCACAGAATGGTTCTGGTTTGAAGGGACCTTAAAGATGATCTAGTTCCAACCCCCTGCCCTAGGCAGGGACACCTCCCACCAGACCAGGCTGCTCAAAGCCTCATCCAGCCTGGCCTTGAACACCTCCAGGGATGGGGCAGCCACAACACACGCACACAAACCTGCACGCAAACCTGCACACAAACATGCGCGCTCACACGTGCATGCACACACATTCACACGCATGCTCACATGTGTGCATGCATACACATGCATGAGTATGCGTGCACAGATGCCTGCACGTGCGTGCACACACGCACGCGCGCTCCTGCAAACACACACACACGCTATTTTTTCATTAGCCACAGGAACCGCGCAGCGCCCCCCAGCCCAATTACACGTGTGCGAGATAAAAAGGCAAAGCACTGCCCGCTCCTGCTTAACACCCTCGCAAAAAGATAATGGGAACAAGATTTCCTTCAGCAAAACGCGGCACCCTCCTCCCCCAGCCCTGGCCCCCTCCCCACACCGGTAAATTGAGGTTGGGTGAGAGTTTTTCCAGGCGTACTGTGAAATTCATTAACGTGTCAGCCCAGATTTAACTGCTGAGGCCTGGCTTGGCGGTCGTGTGAAGTCGCCTCCCCCCCGGCCGGCAGCGCCGGTGGGAGCTTCAGCCCTCACAGATCAAACGCTCCGGCCTCGCTCCGGCCTCCGAGACGCTGGGGGAAAAAAGCGGAGCAAACCCCAGCCCCAAAAAAGAGCCTTTTCGGAGGCTTAAAGGAGTTGAGCGAGAGGTTGTTGCCAGCTTCGGTGCTGCCGGCACCGCGCGCTCAAACCTCAGCTCCCCCCGTAGCTCCCCCAAGTTATGAGATTAGTGTAAAAATCACATGGCAGGCATCAAAATAACAGCCTGGCGTGGCGGTAGGTGCCTTTGGGGGCTTGGGCCTTTTGAGCTAATTTTTCTTCTGAGGTGACAGTGAAAAAAAGGGACTTTTGATGCAAATTCTGACACGAGGCTAGGCAATGGGATGCAGCACCTGGAGGGAGAGCAGCAAATACTGCCTGTGGTCCCAGTCAGCCTACGATGCTGCTGTGCCGGGGATGCTGCTGTGCTGGGGATGCCAATGCCCAGTCAGGCTTTGCCAGGGCCAGGAACAACATGGTGAAGTACCCTGACATCCAGGCTGCTCTTGCTCTCACCAGATAACAGGACAGGGACAAGCCAGGGTGGTTTGTGCCGCTGGGCAGAGGCAGCCACATGTAACTGCAGCAAAGGAGCAATTTTTGGGGGGTACTTCCTTGCATCAGTGGAAGGCCAGTTGGATCACCCCACAAGGCAGCTTTGCCATCCCGCTGGGAGTGCTCGGGGCCGCCTCTGCAAGCCCCTGGCATCCTCTGGGGAAGGAGAGGGGACGGCAGCCCAGAGGGGAGGCGACGGGCAGCAGAGGAGAAAGGTCAGGTAAATGATTCGCCGCCCTCGGTGTGGGTCCCTTTCTGCCTCCAGTTTAATTGGTGAGAGAGTAACTGGCTGGGGACTTTTCACAGCCCCACCGACCCTGCCACAGGCTGTGGGCCCTCCCGGCTGGCACCTCCCCATCAACCCTGGGGCCACCTTTTCCTGGGAACCTGCCGCAAATCCTCCCAGGAGCTGGCTTTTGGGGAGAAACTGCCTCTTGCTGCCCGGCACCGTCCCCTCTGCCTGCAAGCAGCGATGCCGCCCGCTCCGGGCTGTCGCTCCCAGCTGGAACTGGGTGTCAGCAAACCGCCCCCACCTTAGTGCGAGCGAAGGCGGGATTTGGGAACGATCCTGGCCAGCTGACATGGGAGACCTGCCCAGGCTTGGCCAGGCTGGGATGGGTGGCTGTCCCCTGCTCGGGGACAGGGTCACACCAGCACGCGTGACTGTCCCCTCACCCCCCTGGTGCAGCCACCCGGCGCTAATCGGGGCAGACGGGTCCCCCCTCTTACCCGGCTAAATACTTGCACTGTTCCTCAGCGCCGACTCGGTTGCAAACTCTGTCTGTCTCCTGTTAATCACTAATTAAAGGCTTGAATGTTCCCTGCTGTTTGGGGTATTAATAAGAATTTAATTGCACAGTTTGGGGCTAATTACGTGGTAGCTCGCTTCCGCCCTTGTACAGTATGCCCAATTAAACAATCATATGATCAATTAAACAATCACAAGATCTAATAATTTGCAATAATAGACTAATTAAATGGCGACACCTTGCAGCGGAGCAACCTTCTGTCCCCCTTTTGATGGTGTTTGAACCCTTGCCCAGGCCCTGGCCGCCCCACAACCTCCCCAGGGTCGCTGTGGATGGAGGCGCCCGGGCTGGGGGCATGGAGGTGTTTGGGGGTCCAGGCAGGGGACGGGCAGCGCTGTGCACCGGGGCACACGTGTGGCAGGCGATGGAGCCCACAGGGCGGGAGGGGAGCTCGCCACCCCTACAAGTTCCCTGGGAATAATTAGCCAAGGCAGCCGGCTCAGCGAAACCCTAGACCAGTCGCTGCTGCCAACCCGCAGCAGACTCAGCTACGCCCCTGCTTTGGCTGGAGGAGAGCCCGGCCAGGCGACGGGGCAGGATGGGCTGCACCTCCGCCCCAGGCACACGAATGGAGACCAGAAAAGCCCCTTCCCTCCCATCCACGCTGCCCCTCCATCACGGGCAAGGTGTTTGGAGAGAGGGGCCGGGGCTCGCACCTCTGCCACCAAGAAGCAGGAGGGGAAGTAGAAGCGGGGAGCCCTCCCCGAGGGGCTGCGAGAGACAAGGCTAAGCCACTCCAGCCCCATACCGTCAGGAACAGGACTCAGGATGGTCAGACAAGAGTTAATCCCCTCCACTGCGGTGGCTGCCTCTCCCCTGCACTCCAGATCCGCTGGGATGCTGCACCCCATGGGGAGCAGGTGCCCGGGCAGTGGTGGCAGGGGGATGTTGCCTGCTTGCCCACCTCTGAAAACCATCACCTACCACAAACCCCTTCCCTGGCTCTCCCTGGGGAAGGACCATGGCTGGAGTTGCTGGGAACCCGCTGATTTCCAGCACATCTGCTGGGGAGAGGGTGAGGAGCACCCCACTGCCGGGGATGTGGCAAGGGAAGGGGCTGCAGATGCGACTCCCAACAAGCAGTCCTGCTCACGGGGTAAAGCAGCCCAGGCGCCAGCTCGCTGGGGGATTCCCAAGAGGATTATTGCATGGGAAGCACTGAGACAGAACAAGAAAGGAAACATGTACAGGAAGGGGCAGAGGACACCAGGGAAGCACATGGGATCCTCTAAATCCCATCACCGCTCCGGAGATCGGTGTTTTCAGGCACCGGCATCCCGGATCGATCGCCAAAGCCCCCCAGCCCGAAGAGGAGGGAGCAGCAGCCAGCGAGGGCTTCCCAGGAGCGCGCAGCCCCTTCCCTGCCGAGCACCCCAGATCAAAGCGAGCCCCGTGCATTATCCCGGTGCTCTGGGGAGCGCTCCCACCGCGGCGGCCACAAAGGGAACAAGAGCTCCCGCATTACCAGCGAGTGCATCAATTACTTCCAGTGGCTGCCTTGTGCTAATCCGCTTCCCCCCCTTCCCCAGGCTGGGTGTTTCGGGGACAGCCTGCCGAGGGGGTTACCGAGCTGCCCCCAGCAGCTCTGCCTGTGCAGACAGGGGTCGGCAGCGGTGGTGGGAAGGAGATGGCACGAGTCTGCAGGAATAAAGCTGATGCACCACATAGCGGGGCTTGGGATTTTGCTGATCACACTCCCACCGGTCACTCTGACAGGATTTTCCTTCGCTGAGCCTGACCTGGGGTAAAAGCTGGGGGGACACATGGATGGGGACATGGCTCTCTCTTTCCTGCCCTTCTCTGTCCCCTGTTTCATGCAGGGCACACACAGAGCATTCCAGTATTGGCAGGGCAAGCTGCCTGAAGGACACACAGACTTTTTGAGGTATCGGGAGAGCCCCCTGTGCCTGTGGACCGATGGCACTGCTCTGTAACTGCCAGGCACGGGGCCATGCACGCTGCAGCACGGAGCTGGCACCGTGCCCTCTTGCCAAGCCAGCAGCGTGGCAAATCCACTGTCGCCGTCCTGGCTGCGACATCCCCAAACCTGCCTGCTTGCCAAAGTCACGCTGACACCCGTAACACCGCAGCACGGCGGTGTCCCCAAAAATGCCACAGCCGCCCTCTGGCAGCTGTGGAGGGGTGACACCCTGCACCAATGCTCAGACCTCAGGCATCGCTGGGCTGTTTCACCTCTGCATTTCCCTGCACCAGCCAGAGGCAGAACTTCTTGTGAAATAAAAAAAGTTTGTCCTCACTCCCAGCCGTATGGATGGATGTCCCAGCACCGTGACATGGTGCAGGACATTAATTTGTCCCCATGCCAGAGCAGGCAGAGACTCCCCTATGCTGGAGGGGGACAAACACCCATGCACGGCGCTGGGCAGCACAGAGCTGAGAGGTGGCACCCCAGCACGACCTGAGGCCGTACCAGCCCTACGGCTCCATCCGGATCCACTTTTGGGGTGCTGCAGCCCCCTGCCCCTCAGTTGGCGCTGGGCTGCCAAGCTCCTGCATCCATCCACCCTCCTCCTCCTCACCCTTCCCTGTCCATGTGTGACCATCCACCACCACGAGTCAGCATCACTGATGCCCGGCCGCAGGACCGCAGTCCGAAACCCCGCAGCCCCCGGACTGAGCAAAGGGAACTTCCCGGGCGGCCTCTCCTTTTAATTGGTGCTAATTGCTGCGTCTGTTCGTGCTGGCTGGGGAGATGTCATTGTTGAAAGGCACAGAGGGGAAGGCTCGGGGAGCTAATCCAGCTTTCAGCCGCTAAGCCCTTCGGAGGCGGGTGATGGAGAAGCTCTTTCAGGTCCCTTCAGAGAGGGCACAAAGCCCAAGAGGGGAAAGGGAGAAAGAAGGGGAGCGAATCAACAGGAAAAACTACTTTCACACGCAGCTCGGGGAAGGGTCTTTGTGCGTGGGGCTTGTCAGGGGGGAGCTTGAAGTGACCGTGCCGGGCCCCCTCCTCCTCTGCTCTCTCTCGTTTATCTTCTCAGCCCCATCTGCCAAAAGGGAGATGCCGCTGGGGGCAGGGATGCTCAGGAGCACGGCCCTGCAGAGCCGGAGCCTTCATTTGCAGTGGATGGACAAGATGGACAGGCAGACAGGAGATCTGCAGATGTTCCCCCCAAATGAGCTCCCTCCATTTTAACACCTTTTGTGCCCGCAGAGCCACCTCCGCTGCCATCACACTGCTTTACCGGAGGATTTTGTGGTGAGGACGATGCGATGTGGGATGCCACAGGAGAGGTAGCCATCGGGTCGGGGTCCTCCCTTTGTCCCAGGGAGGTTCCATGGGTTGACCCACCAGCTGGAGCCCTCCCCTGACCGACCTGCGGGCCGCTGGAGGAAGCAGCCGTGGGCAGGGTGTGGAGTTTGAGGGTGGATTTTTTTCCGAGCTTTGCTCCAAAACTCATCTTTCTGAGACAAGTGGGAAAACGCAAGGACTGACACATTCCCACAGGGCGTGAGGTGCTGTAAAGCATCGGCTCTGGCACTTGCTTTGAATCTGCTGCCTTTTTAGCCGTTCTTAGAAGAAATCCACTGTAACATATATATATTTAAGCTGACAGCTGGGATCTCAACACGACATCGATCACAAATACTAACAAGTCCCTCTGACCTCTGGCACATCCACTGAGCCTTTCAGGGGATGATTAATGGTACGGCTTTCCCTTGTCTCCGTCCTCCTGCCACCCCCTGGGACTCGGGCTCTGGTCCAGGAGGAGCGAGAGGCTGTTCCTCCCTCTCCCAGACCTTCACAGGGCTCTGGCATCCCCCAGCCCCATCCCAAATCAGGACAAAAGGCAAAAACCTCCACCAAAATCCCACAAAGATTCACGAGCAGGACACCCAAGCAACGCCAGTTTGATGTTTTGGAAATGTTTCATTTCGATGACAATATTTCTAACTCATGGAAAACTTTGCAAGGACAGGCAATCTAAAACCACCACGCAAAGCACCGTGCCAGACCAAATGTGAATGATAAAGTGTGGAATCGGGGTATCTCAAGTGTTTCCTTAGTCTCTGCCAGGTTTTGCTGCCTGTTCCCTGTCCCAAAGCACATCTCGCAGGGCACCGCCACAATTCCCCCTCCCAGCCCAGGGACAGCTCGTTTGCTGCCCAAGGGAAACACATCCAGCTGGGCATCCCACATCCCACGGCGAGGTTTGACGACCAGCTGGAAGACACCAGTGATTTTTCAGAGCGTTTCGGTGCTTTGGCTCATGGTCAAACCACCACACCTCCGGCGGGGCACCCATAGGAGAGGCAGGGCAGCTGCTTGAGCCTTTCCTAGCCCTCCAGCGAGGAGGATGCTCCCCAGCATCTCTGGACAAGCACGTTCCGTTGCTTCGGCTCAGCACCCGCCATTTCCTCCCCCAGTGACTCATTTCATGGTTTCAGCCCCAGAAAAAAATAAAATGATAATTAAACAACATCACTCACCCAGACATTCGTTGGCCTCGCGGGCACTGGCCCGCTGCCAGGGCCGGTCGTAGTGGAAGGGCTTGCAGCGGTCGCACTCGGGACCCTCTGTGTTGTGCTTGCAGTCGCACACCAGCTTCTGCTCCTTGTCCTTCACGCAGCGCGCTGCATGCCCGTTGCATTTGCAGCGCCCGCCCACCTGCAGCTCCCCCACCGCATAGTAATAGGGGGTCGAGCTCGTGCCCCCCTCCTCCTCGCCGGCATCCCGGCCGCCCAGGTCGCGGAAGAGATGCGGGCGACTGAAGACCACGCGGATGTCGGTGGCCGTCACCCAGTCCTGGAGCACGGGGCTGCTGTCGAAGTCCTGGGCGGAGGGTCGCCCGTCGAGGGTGCTGAAGGCGATGAGCCCGCCAGTGAGGGGGTAGAGGTCGGTGAGGCCGTCGGTGCAGAGGGCCTCCTGCTCATTCTGCTTGGTGACGGTGGTTTTGCTGGGCTTGCCGTAGATCTTACGGCACTGGGAGGAGTAGTACTGGTAGGGCACCCAGGTCTTGCCGTAGTCCATGGACTTGAGGATGGCAGTGGACTCGGGCCGGGGTGAGCAGAACTGGAGGCTGACGTAGACCACCTCGAACTTCTTGCCGAGGGAGAGGGTGAGGGTGACATTTTGAGGCGAGTGGTGGAAGGTCTCCGACCGCCAACATGTCATGTTGGAGGCGGTGTTGAGGTCGGTCAGGTAGGCGGGCGGGTGGGCTCGGCGGGGGTCCGAGGCATTGCAGTGCCGCGTTGGGGGCTTCCCGCACGTGCTGGAGGCTTGAACCTCCTTCCCAAAGGCGGCGTTGACGAATTCAGGGATGCAGCGGCGAGGAGCGCCACTCTCGTCATAACAAGGGTCTGGGGGGTTCTGCTGGGCTACGAAGGGGTTCACTGTCTGGGAGAGGCCCAGCATGGCGGCGGTGAGGAGCAGGCGCAGGAGCTGCAGGACCTCCATCCTCCCGGGGTGAGGGAAGCGGCTCCTCCCTGGGGCAAGAGCAAAGAGTGAATGGTGCTGGCAGCCCTGCAGGGATGGGGAACATGGGATGGGGAACAGAACACCCCATGTCTGGCCCTCAACTCATGCCCACCTTCCCACCCTACTTCTACTGGTGCAGCATCCTGGGAGCAGGGCAGGGAGGAGATTACTTTGTGGTGCCTTATCCACAGCAATCCCTTGCTCCTCATCAGCAGGAGCAAAAATACTGTGGGAAATGGCAGAAGGAGCTGAGGTTTGGGAGGAGCAGTTTGAAATGAGGGTCCCGCCCTTCCTTGGCCTCTCACAAACTGTCTCAGGAGTGACATGAATGCTCACGCCTGCCACGAGCCCCGGCTGTCACACACAGCTCGGAGACCCCCGTCACCACACAGCTGCCAAGGAGAGGTGGTGGGGAAGAGCTGGGGAGACCTTTCAGCTGCCACGGTGGCTGCAAACCTCAAGTTATCCAACTGCAGCCTGAGACTGCTCCAGCACAGGAGAAAGGGGCAGCAGCGAAAACACCTTGTGGGGACATTTTGCAACAGGCAGGAGCCCGTCAGGATGAAGTCTCGGGCACAGCTGGGGCTGGCACCACTTTCCTTGCCGTGCCACAGCCCCAGCAGCTGGCCATGGGCACAGTGGCTTCTCCAAGCCACGGGTTGGATCCCCTCCAAGTCCCACCACCACACTACCTCCACTGGCAAAAGGAGGTTATTGTGGCCTCACCTCCAAGAAACCCAGGTCTCGGTCTGGCCTGTCTGTTAATGGTGGCAAAAGAAAGGACCAAATGCAGGGCTTGGCTGGGCCTCTCTCCCGGCAGCCACAGCACAGGGCCAGAGGACACTGGGTGGCTCCCAGGGGACATGGCCCATCTCCTGCACTGCTGGCTTGGAGGGTGGAAGAGGGACGGGAGGTCACATCCCCTCCCGCCAGCTCTGGCTGCAGCAGGAGCACCCCCCAAGCTGCAGATCAGCTATGCCCCATCCTGAGCATCGCGCCACCCACCCCAGCTCACCCATTCACTGGAGAAGGGCCCCAGGTGCTCCAGCTGGCCGTAGACCCCTGAGCTGCCCGGCTGGGTGGATGGCATCAGCCCTGCCATCCCAGGAGCTGCTGCCCACCCCAGCCACCAAGCCAGGTTCTCCAGTCTCTACCAGCCTGTGCCACAGCCAGGGCAGGCAGAGGGGATCCCCCCGTCATCCCCTCTCCCACTAGTAAATCCTTACAGGATGACTTGGGTTTTGCACTTTGCTCTGAGGAACAAAGCCTGGCACTGGCAGCATGACCCAGCAGATGCTGCCCATCTACAGCCCCCAACCCCGTTCCTGCCTGTCCGGCTGCCCACTCTGGCCAAAGGAGGCTGGCAGGGGAAAGCCTGTTTCAAATAATCCAGGATTTTTTTGTTGTTGTTTTTTTTCCCCTTTTGCCAAAAAAATGGAGCCGTGGCTGTGGAAGAAAGCTGCCTCTCTCCAGGCTGCCAAACCACTAATGGGGGGAAGCTCCTCCCTTCCCAGCCATGCTCAGCCGGGCAGCCAGCGCCAGAGCCCGTGCCCACCGAGGGGGTAGCGGGGACAGGGGTCTCAGCCCATCCCTGGACATTTCCCCCAGGACAAATCCTGGCTCTGCCACCTCTGTGCCATTTCCTCACTGCTTAATCCTCTGCTGATGGAAAAGGAGATGCTCTGCTGAAAAATTGGCGGCTCCCTTGGTGGTCTCTGCATGCCCTGCTACCCAGTAGTGCAGCAGAGCATTTCAGGGACACGCCAGCCTATGGCTCGATGGCTGGGCAGGCAGCAGGCAGCAAGACAAGGGATGTTGTCTCTGGAGCACCTGGAGCACTGGGAACTCCCTACTCGAGGAGCATGGCATGTAGGAATGCAGCAGCCACCGCAGCGGAGGAAGCACTGTGCCACAAGCACCAGGCTGTGAAGAGCGTTCCCCGGGGAGCCCCGGCCCCACTGCAGGCAGCTGCCTCCTGGGCAAGTTCCCCTGTGTCTGCCTGTCCGGGAACTGTTGAGCAGAGACAGAGGCTGGTTAACCCCCCAGTGCAATCCCGATGGGACCATCCCCAGCACCTGCCTGGTGACAAGTAGCGGGCAGCGAAGCAGAGCCCCTGCCAGACCACAGGCAGAGCACTGCTCCTGTACTCACAGCCAGCACCGCGGGCTGTGAAATGCTGACAGACCCCCCTGCAATGCCTGGTGAGACCTGGCCATGCGCATACCTGCAGACACCCAGCACAGCTCCTCCAGTCTGGTGATGCTGCCAGCCCTGCTGTCATCCCCATCCCACCACGCACCCCATAGAGAGGGACCCAGCTGGGTGCAGCCACCATCACCTCCCATCCCACCAGCCCCAGGGCAGCACGTAACATGGGGACAGCCCTGTGGGAAGACCTCTGCACTGGGAGGAGAGAGGAGAAAGCCCCGGGGATGCCTCAGCAGCTGCATCCATCCACCCCAGGGTGACTCAGGGTGTATCCAACAAGGCTGAACCCTGCCAAGAAGAAGTCTCCTCCACCCACCACCTCCTGCCACATGGCAGTAAAGGGACATGAGTAGGGACATGCTCAGGTGTGCCACCTGCAAAGGCCTTTTAATTTCTGTTTGGTAAGACACCAATGTGTTGGGAGATCCCTTCCCAGGGGAGAGAGACAGCAGCAGCACCAAACAGCAGCAAGGGGAGAGCCCAGAGGCAAAGGTGTTATGGGCAGCGCTGGGGCAGCAGGGCTGGGACTGGGGCTGGGGTTACTGCTGCTTTTGGGACACACAGGGAATGAGCATCTCCTGCCTGTCCTCCCTGCCCTGATGGGAAACTCTGTCCCTCCCACCAGCCATACCAAGGCACAAGTCCAGAGATTCGGTGCCCAACATTCAGGGGCTCTGTTCCTGACGGGGAGCAGCCGTTGGGGAGCCAACGCTCACCCAGCGGCACATCGACGCTGCGGCGGCAGGGCATGAATGGAAATCATTATCATCCACCAGACCACACACAGGCACGCACGCTCCGCGCTCGGCTCACCCCATTATCCCGCTGAAAGAGAGCCGGGGCCGGTGGTCTCCACGGGCCTCACCTCCATATCGGAGAGGAGGGCAATCTGCAATCTGCTCCCTTTTATGCATATTCAGTGTGACCCCGGGACTGCCGGCAAGCTGCCAGAGAGGCCCAGGAGTGGGTATTTCCCTCCCCGGCCCCCACCTGCCCCCCCTTTCCACTTCCCATCTTCACTGCCCCCAGTTCAAATCAAATGGAGACGCTGCTGACTGAGCAGGGAGTGATGGGATGAGCCTCTCAGCGCCGAATCCAGCCCAGCACCCGCCTGGATCTGGCACGAGGAGGGACATAAGCGATGGGGTGCATCTCCCAGGGATGGCATCCCGAAGGTGTCCCCAGCGAGGCTCTCGGGTGGCCGCCAGCTCCTGGCCACCACCATCTCTGGCAGGGCTGGGGGGACACAGTGGCAGGGCTCACCCTTCCCGAGGAAGCGTCCGCCCTCCCGGCTCCTCCCCAGAAGCGGCTGCATTTTTGAGGTGGGTGATTTCCTCACTCCTCTGCTCGGGGAATGCTAACAGCCGTGTGGTTTGGAAGGAAGTCACGCCACCGTAGCGCTTCAGAAGTGCTTTAAAAAAATTAGCTACCACATCCAACGCCTCCACACCCCTTCTCCCTAAAGCAACATGCTTCCCAAGGTGACCGGTGGCGTTTCCCTGCCTTGCAGGAGGCTTGTTGGGGCGATGCTCCAGCCCGCCGTGGGTTCTCCTTTCCAGGAGACGGCACTGCCGAGAGCAATGCTGGGCACAGCTGCGTGCCCAGAGCTCTGGGTCTCCCGATGCCAAACCATCGGGTGGGTGCTTGGTCCCCAAAATTGAACACACAAGGCAGGTGCAGCAGCAGGTGAGCCAGGGCAAAGAGAGCAAACTTCCCAAATACGGATGCTGGTGCCCACAGCAGGCCCAGGGTCACCACCCAGCAGACCAGGGCAGTGGCAGCTTTGCAGAGGTAATTACAGGATTAAGTGGAACAACACGGGGCGGGAGGGAAGGAGGTTATTAGCCAGATTTGATCCCCGGACCTTTGCGGTGCAGGAGCAGCCTTCTCTAATTAAAGCAGAGGGGGAAGGCGTGAGCGGCCCGAGCAGTGCTCCATCGCAGCCCGGCCACTGAAAAACGTGGGTTTTGAGGGCAGGCCACAGCTAAAGCCGAGCAGACGGCACTGCTAGGGAGGGGAAGGGGAAAGCCCCGAGGGATGGCAGGGAAATGGTGCTTCCCAGGGTCCTGTGCCGCTCCCCTAGGTCCTCTCCAATGCCGCTGGCATGGCGCAGTGGGCTGGGTTTCTCCTCTGGGCCAGGGCAGCACGGTGTGTGGGGTGCTCGCATCCCCCAGGGACAGCCTGTGGCCTTACTTGGAATCGATTAGGATGGGGATGCCTGGTCCCCACGAGGTGCTGCATCACCCTGTGCACAGGAATGAGGTCCTGGGTGCCAGCACAGGGCAGGGATGGAGCTACCCACCCTCATAGGGCATCAAAAGGCTCCTCATGGCATGGCACAGCCATGTAGCAGGGGACAGAAAACCCCAGGAAGGACCAAAGGACCCAAGAGCTTGAGGGGATCCAGCAACTGGATCCAAAGTGCTCAGATAGGGCCGATCCATGAGGACTGCTCATCCCTGAGCTGTGCCATCCCCAGTAAAGCCCACCAGCAGCTCAGGTGCCCTCCAAGCAGGAGGGCACTGGTGGGACAGGAGGGGACCCAAAGCTCAGACCAGATGTAACCCGGCACAAATGACGAGAGTGTGTCCCTTAACGAGGATGCATCTGTTACTGGACTGCGCATGTTCCCACCTCGTTACGGGCCCTTTCTAATGACAGCATCCCCGCTCCCTTGCCACACGTGCTGTGGGGGCGACCCACTGCAGATCTGCCCCAGCCCCATGAATGGGGAGCTACCGGGGTCCCCACCACCTCCCTCCCCTCGGCGTGCACCAGTCCCTCACCCACTGCACCGATGCCAGCTGGGGGATGCTTTCTTCCTTCCACCCAACAAGCAGAACACATGAGGACCAAACCGTGCTCTGGCCGCGGATAAATCATTCCATGTGTCGCTGGGACAAAAAAACACAACCAAGAAGTATTTAAAATGAAAGGAAAAACCCCACGCAGCCAAGGCGCTGGGACTGTGCTCGACTTTCCAGTGGGAGGGAGCGTATGTGGTGGGGAGAGGCCGGAGGGATGCGGCGGGTGGGCAGCGGTAATCACCTTCCCGGCCGCTAATGGAGCAACCAGTGCCCACTTGGGATGCAGCTAATGGCACCAAGGAGATGCCTCGCTTTTCTTTACGAGCTCCCTCCTCTCTTCTGATATTTAAATATCAGAAGCTTCCAAGCGCGTACGGACCCACATCTGTGGAGCCGACTGCTCTGCGCAGCCCCTCGGGCTTTCAGCCCCTGCTCCCCGAAGTACGCGCAGCTCACGCGGGCAATTACAGGGCAGCGTCTTCCTGCAGCAGGCACTCCCGGCGATAGATATTGCAATGCACTGTGGCAGGCCAGAGCCAGCATTACACAAGCCATACGATACCCCAGCGGTGCCAGGAGACGCATACAAATTACCCTGTGCTCAGGAAAGGATGGGCCAGATTCTGACCTCAGCCCCTTTGGCATCAGCCAGAAGTAACTCCATTCAGATCGAGCCAAGCCAAGACGTAAGCGACTCCATTCAAATTTACTCTGGCATACCTGTGGTCAGAATCTGGCCTGGCTTGAATTAGTTGCAGCCTGACGTTACAAAAGGCAGAAATGGAGCCCAGATTCCCTAGGTTATCGAAAACAACCCCAAAAAAAAAAATTAAATCCACCACGAAGCAAACAGTCCCCATGCGACTCAACCATGTGCATGGAGCTGTCAAAGGCTGGATGCTCGGATGCATCCCTGCTCACCCGTTTCTGTAACCCATAAGCCACACTGCCCATGGGAAGGAGGGATCAACGTCCCGCAAGGGTGTCCTGCTGGATCCCCCATGCCCACTCCGCTCCCCAGCAGCCCTGGGTAGAGTTGGTCCCGTTCCCGGGAGGGAAGATTTAAGCACGGTATCACCTCCGCACTGCGGGGGTCAATCTATTTTGCTGCACCAACGCTCTGCTGCATCCCATGGCCAGCACAAGCTGGAGATCTCCTCCTCGTGCTCCCAACTCAAGGAGGCACCTGGAGTCCCTGGCCTTGCAGGAGCAGAAAGCATGGCTGCCTCAATGCTACCCTATTTATTAACCTCTACTACTGCTTGACTTATTGCTTTACCCAACTCTAATCCCACCCCAGCTCCCTGAACCCCTTGGCACACTTCTGCCACACTGCTGGGCTCCATCGACTGCTCCCGGGAAGCATCCCGCAGGGTGCAGAGGGTTTTCCTCCCACTGCTCCCAGCGGACACACGGGACTCGCGCGGTCCTGGCCCAGAAGTCTACATTGCTTCAACCCCTTTCCACTCCATATGGGAATAAAGTGATCTGGTTTCCATAACGTCCCTTGTTGCCTTTTCACAACATGCCGGGCACAGATGTTGAAAATAGTCTGGATGAATATTTAAAATGGTATTCAGAGATGACAACATTTGGCCAGCTTTGAAAGATCTCTCACATCGGGTAGAGGATGGCTCACGACAACGGGGCCGGAAACACGCTGCACTTTGACATCTCATTTTTTTCCCCCCTCCTCTCTGGCTATTGGTATGATATTTCATGCCCCTGGTGTCACACAGCCTGTTATTGCTTGAGTGCCAGCCAAGTCTGCAGCATTTGGAAGAGGCCGTCACGTACGTTTTTAAACATCACGGGGCAAAGCGGAATATGGAAAATCTGTCGCGTTTCCATACCGAGCGCAAGTGTCCTGCGCAGGCTCAGGGAGGGGCTCGTGGGGGCACAAAATAATTGCTTCCTTATGGAGCAGGGCCTGACTAACAGGGTGGGGGAACAGGAGGTAGAGGTGCCGCAGACACCCTCGGCACGGCGGGCTGCTTCCCTGCTGAAGGAAGATGAAGCCATCTCAGTACATGCCCCAAGGTCTGTGCCGATGCTCACCTCCTTCAGGGCTGGGAAAGCCTGCTCAGACCCACACCTCCACAAGCTGCCACCCAAGGTGGGACCTCTGCTCCAGCCAGCCCAGGCTGAAGACACCATGTTCTGGGGTCTAGGGAGCAGGAGCAACATCCCTCAGCCCAGATTCTCAGCAGCTTACACTTCTGGTGGACTCCTTGCTTCAGGCCACAGTGCCATCAGCTACATCCCTGTGCCTGGCTTCTTTCTTCCCCAGGCTGCAGACTCACCTCGGCTCCTTCCCAACCTGGCATTAAAGCCACCTTCTCTGCATGGACCTGACTCGCCTTCCTCCTTCCACGCACAGACGAAAGAGGAAGGGATGTTGGCGCTTCCCGCAGCCCACCCTGCGCTTGGACTGCTGGACCTCCTGTCCCCTCACCAGCTCGCTCCAACCAGGTGGCCAGAAAAGCACAGCAGCTCCCTCTATTTTATAAATGGGATATTGCAGGAAAAAAAAAAAAAAGGTGCCCTCCATCCATCCAAATGCCTTGGAGGGTGTATTTGGAGCATGGCTCAAGCCACATCCCTGCTGCACCAGTTACAGAGAGCTCCAGCTTCTCCAGAAGGCTTTGGAGAGCAGGCAACAGGGGGCTCAGCCAGAGAAGAAGGATCTGCGTCACTTCTAGGCGTCTGGGGTTTGCTCATCCAGGTCTACACTCAGTATCATCTCAGCCCAACTACAGGTCCGACACCAACGTCACGGACAGAGGTGAGGATGCTCGGCCTGGCTTACATCCCATACGTTCTCAGGGTGAGCCCACCCAAGAGAGGAGAGTCCCTGCATCGGCACTGCCTGGCTGAGTGGCCAACCAGCAGGACCATCGCGCTGCTGGAGGAGCTCCTGCTCCTGCCCACAGGGCCTTTCTCACCCACCCTGCTTGGTGAGAGCCAAGCGAGGCAGCAGACTGCTGAGCACCATGTCCCCCATCACGCCAGTTATTCCTTATCCTAAGAAAGGTATTTCCATCCACCCACGCTCCAGCGGGCCAGGGAAGCTGGGGGAGGGACAGTGTTTTGAAGAAATGAGGGTTCAGCAGCTCCAAGAGAGAACTGGAAAAGCAAACCCACCAAATGCAGCCCAGCTTCCCTTCTCCCTGTGCCACCACCCGCTTGCACATGCCCCAGCCAGAACCGCCAGCTCCCACCCCAGCCATGCCTTGGGGCAGGGTGCTGGGGGTCCGAGGCGTCTCACCCAGCCTGGCCCTAGGGCTGCAATGCAGCCAAGTGCACTGTGCAGGAGCGATTTCCAGAGGGAACTCACCCTCTGAGTCGCCCCCCAGAAGGGTTTCTCTGAGGCGGCTGTGCTGGGAAGGGACCAATGATGGCCCCAAACCTTGTTTGGTGGCAAGGACGAAGCCACCCTGCCAAGGTGCCCGGTGGCTTTGTGCTGGTGGAGACCATCCCAGGGGATAAAGGCCTCGGGTGGAGCTGCGGGCAGGGGAGAGCACGTGTGTGCCCCGTGCCCGGTCAGCCGGAGCTGGCAGCGTGGGCAGCAGCCTGGCAGGGCTCCCGCCTGCCTGCACCGGGGCTCAGCGCCTCGGGGGGCTCCGGTACCCCCGGGACGGGGAGAGGGGGGTGCGACACCGCGAGGCTTCGCACAGCGCCGAGCACCCCCGCGTCCCCCCGGCGGCTCCGGCGGGGCGGTGGCAGCGAGCCGGGCCGGGAC